>JAYJMF010000030.1:3575476-3608963 GCA_036873715.1 Salvia sclarea
TAATTAATCAAGAGCTTTTGGTAACTAGTTTAGTCTCTAGAGTCCTACCCGGAGATAGAGGATAGACTAGCCTACGATTTAGGGGTGCCTTAACCAAGGATCCTTAGATTACATTAGTGAACCCCATCATAGTTGGATTAAAATTGGTAAATTGATTAATAGGAATACCAAGTACAGGTTTGATTAGGGATTGTCATCCTAGGGTCATTTTACCATTTATTGATTTAATCTTAAAGTTTAATTATTTTCTCACATACCATTATCAATAATAAATTACCTTGTTTAGATAATAGGAGTCTTTAAGTAGAATAATTGTAGGAGTTCGCTATCACAATCCCTGTGGAGACTATATATAATACTTATCCTATAACTACACTATTTTGTGTTAGGAAATAGGCTGATCATGGCACCAGCAATTCTGGCCAAGCGATCTGCGCTTTCATTTTTCTCTCTTGGGATTTGCTACAGGTCAAAATTCGCAAATTTCTTCTTTAATATCTCTACTTCTTTGAAGTAGTTCAACATCCTTTCTTCTTTTTTCTCGTAAGTGCCTAACACCTGTTGGGTGACTAACTGTGAGTCGGAATACAACGTCACTTCTGACGCTCCCAGGTCTGCCAGAATTCTCATTGCTCGAATAAGAGCCTCGTATTCGGCCTCGTTGTTAGAGACCTGGAAGTTAAGCTTGATTTCAAAGGCATGCTTCATTCCGTCGAGGCTGGTTATATGGATTCCCGCACCTGCCCCTTCTTTGGTTACTGAACCATCTACGTATACTTCCTACACAGCAGGTGTGTCGCACCCAGACCTGGTGGTTTCCTAGATGAAATCTGCCAAGGCTTAAGCTTTGATAGCTACCCTGGGTTCAAACTCTACATCATACTCACTCAACTCTACAACCCATTTCACCATTCTCCCTGACAGGCTCGGCTTTCCCAACACCTGCTTAAGCTGTTCGTTGGTTCTGACGACCACCTTGTGCGATAGAAAGTATGGTCTCAACTTCCCCGCGGATGTCATTACCGCCAATGCGGCTTTCTCAATGGCTGCATACCGGAGTTCTGGCCCCTGCAACATTTTGCTCACATAATAGATAGGCTTCTGGTGGGAGCCCTTTTCTCGCAGCAGAACTGCACTCAGCGATTCTTCCCCTACTGCTATATATAAATAGAGTTCTTCTCCAGGAATAGGCTTTGTCAGGAGTGGAAGGCGCAACAGGTGTGCTTTGAGTTCTTCGAAAGCTTGTTGGCACTCCTGAGTCCATTCGAACTTGGCTCTCTTTCGGAGGATCTCGAAAAGGGCAAACTTTTGTCTACCGACCTGGCGATGAATCTACTCAAAGCAGTGATTCTGCCATTCAGCTTCTATATTTCTCGAATGTTTTTGGGCGGCTCCATTTCGAGGACCGCCTTAACTTTCTCTCCGTTCACTTCAATTCTCTTAGGGGTCACCATATACCCTGAGAACTTTCCCGATTGTACCCCAAAAGCACACTTGGCCGGGTTGAGCTTCAGTGTATATGCCTTGATTACTCCGAAGACCTTATGAAGGTCTGTTGTATGGTCTTCTGCCTTCTGGCTTTTAACCAACATGTAGTCGACATAGACCTCTATATTTCGGCCTATCTGGTTTCTGAAAACTTTGTCCATCATTCTCTGGTATGTAGCTCCTGCGTTTTTCATCCCAAATGGCATGCTTTTAAACCCGAAAGTTCCTGCGCATACGCCGAAAGCTGCTTTTGGCACGTCTTTCGGGTTCATTTTTATTTGATGATACCACTGATAAGCGTCCATCATAGACAGGAGTTGACACCCAGATGTGGAATCCACTAACTGGTCAATCCTTGGTAAGGGATAATGATCCTTTGGGCATGCTTTATTCAGGTCTCTGAAATCAATACACATGCGCCATTTTCATGTATTGCCCTTGGCTACCATCACCGCATTCGATAACCACTGCGGGAATTGGACTTCTTCGATGTGTCCAGCCTCTAAAAGTTTAAGGACTTATTCTCTGATAGTTTTATCCTTCTCCGGTCCAAATTATCTAAGCTTTTGCTTGACTGGCTTTACTGTAGGGTCTATATTCAGGCAATGTATCGCTACTTCTGGGTCCACCCCTATCAGGTCTAATGTTTGGAATGCGAAAACATCAACGTTTTTCCTGAGGCAGATGATTAGGTCCTGCATCTCCGTATGCTTCATCTGGGTTCCTATGCGCGTAGTATAGCCCTGTTTGCCTTCGAAGATCTCTATATTCATTAGCTCTTCGACGGGCTGGATTTGCGCTTCTTCTTCTGCCGTTTTGGCCTTCTTTTCTGGGCCTGACCCCCTCTTTGAACACTCCTCATCAGGGATGGTCCGTTTTCTTTTTTTGCCTTCCTGAACTGCTTGAACGTAACAATTTTTGGCTATGGCTTGGTCTCCCCAGACCTCTCCAGCCATCTTCCCCACTGGGAATTTCATTTTCATTTAGTAAGTGGATACTACTGCTTGGAATAGGTTGAGAGTGGGTCTTCTGAAGATCACGTTGTACGCTGATGGGGCGTCAATGACCAAAAATGGCACAGGTCTTGCTATGCGGGCTCCTGTTTCCCCCAGCATCAGCATGAGGTCTACTACCCACAGGGGTGTAAGTATATCACCTACAAACCCGTGCAGGGATGTGGTAACGGGCTGTATGGGGTACGACAAGCTCATTTTCGTGTAACAGTCTTTGAATATTACGTTGACCGCACTTCCTGTGTCAACGAAAATTCTTTTTACATCAAAGTTCTCGATGTCGGCCGTGATGACTAGTGCATCGTCATGCGGGCGTAGCATCGGCCTATCATCTTGGGGTCCGAAGGAGATCTCGACCTCCTTCGAGACTTCTTCAATCTTGAATACACCTGAACTATCCCATGTCCTGGCAGTTCGTGCAGAGGCCTTTCTAGCCCTGTGGAAGTCTCCATCCGTGGGACCCCCATAGATCATATTTATTGTGCGCTTCTGCTTGGCGCCTTGTTCATCTATACGTAGCGCTTTTTCTGGCTGTCTTTCTTCTTGCGACGCCTTTTCGCCAGGTCTCTCTTGTCGAGACCTGCTGGTTTCTCTTCTGACATATTCCAGGAGATGTCTCTCCTGGATTAACCTCTCAATGGCTGCTTTAAGGTTTCGGCAGTCATGGGTGTTGTGTCCATAGTCGTTATGGAACTTGCAGAACCTTTCTGATATGGGGTTCCGCGGAGGACCCTTTGCACTTGGCGGCAAGGTCAATCTTGGATTTTTCACGACGATTTCCAGGAGGTCTGCCGATTCTCTCGTCAGGGGTGTGTACCGTCTATCACTCCTGTCACTCCTAGCCCTTGGCCTATCATTTATGTCTCTGGGTTTTCTGCTGTCCCCAGGTCTCTCTCTTTTGTCTTCTGCCCCCTTTTCTCTCTTCTGCGAGGAGGCATTTTTCGCTCTCCTAGAGGCCTTGGCGTCCTCCAGGTGTATGTACTTACTAGTTCTGGCTAACAGCTCTTCCAAAATCTGTTGGTTATTTTTTGACCAGTGAGTCAAAAAATGGGCCATTACGCAGCCCCTGCATGAAAGCATGCACCTTGATAGGCGAGTCTACGGTCGGCGTCTCCAATACAGCCGCATTGAAACGAATGAGGAAATCCCTCAGCGTTTCGCCCTGATCCTATTTGATAGTCAAGAGATATAAGGAGCTTCTCATAGATCTCCTTGCAGATGCAAACTGATGCATGAATAACCTTCGGAGATCCTCGAAGTAATGAATTGAGTTGGGGGGCAGCTGCTGGAACCACTGTTGCGCAGGCCCCGCAAGGGTCGTCAGAAAGACCATGCATTTTACTCCTTCAGAGTATTGGTGCAGTTGGGCAATGTTTTTTAACCTCATCAGATGCTCTTCGGGGTCTGTTTTGCCGCAGTATTCACAACTAACCTGCCTGAAGTTCTTGGGCAGAGGATCCCGCTGAATGTCCCCTGAAAAGGGGCTTTGTGGATTGATTGGGCATTGGTTTCTCTCAATCCACTGGCTTCTCTGAGGCTAGGCGTATTGGGTTTGAGATACCCTGTCATGTTCCTCAGAGGTGCTTCTCTTTTCGGAAAACTGGCGTGTTTGCGACTTTCGCAAATTTTCAATTTCTTTCAAGAGCTCAGCTCTATCTTGCTCCTGTTTGCTCAACTGTTCCTGCTGTCTCAGGATTATAGTAGTTGCCTTTGAGTTTGGCTCAGAATCATCTTTTCTCTCGGGAATGTACGATTCATCATCTGAACTGTCACGGGTACTTTCTTCCTCGACGGGTATTCCTTGAATCCCCGATGGTGCGTCCTTTTGGTGGGATATTCCCACCGATGACTTCTGTGCTTTCTTCGGGGCTGTATCTCTTTTTTTGATTCCCTGCTCTAATATGGGGAACACCTGGTGGCTTTCCGTTCTGGCGTCCCCTTTTTGCTCTGGGTAAGGTCTGCCTCTTTCAGCCTCTGGTCTACTGTTATCGCAACCAGGTCTGCTATCTATCTCGCCAGGTATCGGGCAAGAAGGTGTCCTTTGTGCTTTCCCTTTAGGTTTCGGGGGCTATCCGGGAATGTTCATGTCTCTCATGTAGGGTAGAGGTTTCGAGAGTTCCTCGGGGAATCCCTTCATCAGAAGTTGCTCGGGTGAGTGTTTGTTTTCCTGCCATTTTTCCTGTGGACAGAAAGAGTAGGATTTCATTTCTCCGAGCAACAGGTTCTAACGTTAAATCCTTTCTTCTAATGGATTAGGGTTTCTTGACCCCTTGGACCTGGCAAGGATAAGTCTCAGATTCTGAGTACTTTTTCTTGCAGGTCCTATTGGTTATGTTTTCTAGGCTAGAACTGAGTTCCAGGGATGTTCCGCACAATCGCAGATACTCTCTCATAATCAGTTTTAGTTTCCGAGAAGCATATATCACCACTGATGTTATTCGCATATTTATTCTTATTCATTTATTTGTTTTCAAGTGCTTGGGACTGCTAAGGCTTTTTCAGGTGCCTAGGACTACCAGGGCTGCTTGGGGTTACCAGGGCTTTTTCAGGTGCTTGGGGCTACCAAGGCTTTTTCAGGTGCTTGGGGTTACCAGGGCTTTTTCAGGTGCTTGAGGCTACCAAGGCTTTTTCAGGTGCCTGGGACTACCAGGGCTTTTCAGGTGCTTGGGGCTACCAAGGCTTTTTCAAATGCCTGGGACTACCAGGGCTTTTTCAGGTGCCTGGGACTACCAGGGCTTTTCAGGTGCTTGAGGGCTACCAAGGCTTTTTCAGGTGCCTGGGACTACCAAGGTTTTTCAGGTGCTTGGGGCTACCAAGGCTTTTTCAGGTGCCTGGGACTACCAAGGCTTTTCAGGTGCTTGGGATTACCAAGGCTTTTTTCATTACAAGATTATACTATTTTATTTTATTTTATTAGGGTTTCGCTCTTTAAGAAAGAGGTCACAAAAATTAAATTCCCACAGACGACGCGGTTGTTTGGTCTGGGTTAGGGACCAACAACAATATTACGAAAATTAAGAAGGATTGTCCATTTAGCAAAGCCTTTTACCTTTTGATATCGTAAGTCGAGGGCCTGGCACGTAGGAGTGATGTGTTCGGGGGTTCTGTGCGTGGTTTCCGAAGAATAGCCTGCAAAACAGAACCAGAGTGGGGAGGTCTCCGGGGACAGACTCCAACGCACAAGTCAGTAAGGACTCCGGAGAGCGTAAAATAGCAGGGTTTTAGCTAGAGAATTCTTAGAGTAAAGAGCACTTACCTCAGCATTTAGAGTGCATGGGGTATTTATAGGAGATGAATTATAAGGATACGATAGGCAACATATTTGTTGAAGAGGGGTACTTTCGTAATTTCATACCCTACAAGGTGCACCGACTTCACAACGTACTGGGAATATTCACAGTACTAGTAGCCAATGGCACGGGGACACGTAAGGTGGTCCCAAAGTTAGTTAGGAAAGGCACTGAAAAATGACGCCTAGCAGCCTTTTGGCAGGTCCGTACCAATCCAGTCATCAGTCCTCACCAGGTGTCTAGGCCACTTCTACTACTCAGGTGTGAGACTTCTCATTCCTACCACGCGTCGCCCGCAGAAGTGAATATGTTCGCTTCTGAAACACATCTGTGGGACTTCTGATTATTGCCACGTGTCACTTGCAGGCGTGAGCTGATATTAGACCCTATCAGCACTTCCCCCTCAGGTCCAAAAGTTCATCAGGTAACTTCTGATATCGTGGCATTTGACGTTCCCTCTAAGCACTTCTGCTTATTTCCCGGGATTTATTTATTATTTGATTTCCATCCGCATTAAATGCGGGTCAGTTACCATTTCAGCTTTTCACCATTTTCCAAGCGTCGCTTCCAATCATACGCATGGGCGGGAAAACCCGTCTCGATCTAGACCGTTGGATGTAGCGACCCTTCGTCAGCCTCTCCTTGATGCTGACACACGTCTACTTCTTTTCCTATAAATAGGCCTTTTGACAGTCTATTCGAGTTTTTTACCATCTCCGTCTCTTGCCCTATACAATTTCTGAGTTCTCCCTGAATTCCTTTACTTCTCTCACTCATTTCTGACCTTTTCCTTTCCGAAAAGTTTCAGGTACTTCCTTGTGATTATTTGTTTGTGACTATAAAATTTCGGTTTCCTTTAGCCATGGGTGTTCCAGGATTCGAGGCTTTTGATAAGTCTAAGAGTAGGGAACACCAAGTTAACAGAGGTGATAGACCAGATAGGGGGTACGGGTGACTATGTTTTCCGGCGTGCCCGGAGTTTAGAAAGGCCCCATACCATTGCCCTTCCAGAGGCAGTTTTCTGGAAAAACCAGATCTTGGCCGGCCTTCATTTTCCTATAGCCCCCTTTTTTGTAAATATATCGAGGCTATTTAGGGTTCCGCTAAATCATATGAACCCGGCGGCCATTCGTAAGGCCGCCATTTTTCACATGGTTATGACCATGTTTGAGGTAGATGATACAGCCACCCTATTTTTTAATAGCCATTCCGCAAAAATTAGAGCTGGCTTCGTATATTTCCACCCCCACTTTTCTACTCCTCTTTATAGAGATTATCCTAGCGTGGATAAATCCTGGTATGAGGACTACTTTATAGTTGTCCCTCCTCCAAGTGTAGATTGGGGAGGGTTAGCCACTCCCATTCGAATTCCATTAACCTCTAGGCAAATTGGTGGAGGGCTTAGGTTAACACCTGATGAGGATACGTTTATCCTCCATGTTTGTGATGCTTTGGGGGCCACACATACACTTTTGCGCACTCTTTGCGCTGACAACTGCGCTCTTTCTTTCTTTGGTCTCCGAGCTAACCATCCCTGGGCACCTGACATGGGTAATCCCATTGTCTAGTGCACTTCTGCATCCGTTTCTCCCTTATTTAATTTTCTGCACACTCCTGACTCCTATCTTCTTTCGATACAAATCAGGTATGGCTTTCCAGGACCAGTTCACTTCCAACGTCCAAGCTGCCATCAATCGCAGGATGGAGCAGCTGATGCGAGCCAGGGAGGCGGCCCAGGCTATAGCCACTCAAACCCCCATCGAACAACCTGTTGCTACCGCTCGGGCGTCCCCCTCTGCTGCTCCTGAAGAGCAGCAAACTACTGAGACGGCCACTTCTGAGGTTGCTGCCGCACAGGTGGCCACTTCTACCACTCCTGAAGGGCAACCACAGCCAACTCAGGAGAAAGAGACCAGCCCCCTTCTCGCAGCCGCGACTTCTACTCCCACTCCCGACGTGGGTTTGAGGACCCCTGAGCCCACTGGCAGAGGTGATAAGGCCCAGGACACTCCTGACGCCTCCGCGGGTTTTTTGCATGAGTTGAGGGAAACTGAAGTTTCTCCCCCCTTCTCACCTCGCCCTCCGAAGAGGGGACGCGGTGCCGAGGCTACCAGTTCCTCCCAACCAAGAGGTGCCACTCCTAAGAGAAGACACCCCTCGCATGCATCGGGGGTACCTCGGAGGTCCTTATCAACATTCTTGATGAGGAAGAGGAAGAGGAGGAGCAGCCGAGTGCGGAAGCCGAAGATGCGCTCGTCCTTCACCACCGCTCAACTCCTGCGGGTTCCGCTCCTCCCGCAGGACTCAGAACAGCCACAGGGGGGCCCTACTATCTGAGGCCCTCCACCCCTTACTGCTGAGGCCGTGGCCTACTGGCAAGGAGTTGTCCGCAACCTCCAACTTCCTGAGCCACAAGCCTCCAGCTCGACAAGTCTCGTATCCTTGAGTTTTCCAGGCATCTGTTTGGGCATGTCACCAGCTCAAGCTTCTCGGGTGATGGGGGGTCTTCTCCGTATCGATGACTTGGAGAGGACCCGCCCGGTTAACACCTGGACCCTGCATCAGATGGCCTGCCAGCCGGAGATGCAGGTATGTAAACCTGTTTTTGTGCTTCATCCTTGGGTTTTTTTTTTTTTTTTTAAAGTTAACTATATTCTTATTCCTTGTTATCTTCCATAGGCTAATGCCTACCGCAGTGCCTTAGCTGTTCGGGCTATGGCAGGAGACATCTGGAGCCAACAGGCACTCGATGTTAAGGCGGTGCAAGAGGCTGCCGCGAAGAAAATGAAGGAGGATCGCCGGGCTCGGGACCAGGTGGTGGCTGAGTTGGACCAGAAAAAGGAGAAAATTCTGGCCAACTTGCAGCAAATGGCCACCCAATGCGAGCAGCACAGGGCAGACCTGGCTCGTGCTCGTGATGAGAATTCCCAGCTCCTGGCCGAAAAGGGAGAGCTGGCGAAGGAGGTTCAAAACTTCAAGGATTTCCTACGCATAATGCGCAGTGAGCGCCAACGGGCATTGGATGACGCCAAGTCATCGGGATACGATGAAGGTCTTCGGGAAGGCATGCGCCGGGGGCGGCAGAAGGCGGGGCAGGAGCGCTTTAATGATGGGATCGCCCTCTGTCGATCTCACATTCTTATGAGACCTCTTGGCTAGAAATTTTTGGATATCATCGTGCAGGAGCTACCCCAGGCTTATCTCCACTCGCACGCCTTTCGGAATGACCTGCTGCCGAACTTGTCAGAAATGGTCGCGACGATGCTCTTCAGCATCTGCGATCAATTAAAGGTGTCCGATCGTGTGGGAGATGTGAACATCGATAAGGTGCTTCCTGAGGTTCTGGCCCACACTCTCCCTGTCAATCCGGCCTATAGGGAAAATTACCTCTGGCACCTGGACACGCTAAAGTCAGCCGCCAGCGTTTTTCGGGGGCATCGCGGGGCCAATGCTCCTGCTGTGGCGTATCCTCCCCTGTTCATCACGAGGATGCCGCTGCTCGTCTCACCCTTCAAATGGGTTTTGATGCGATAAGTCTCTTTCCTGGTTATTTTTTATTTAATCTATGTCTTGCTCTGACTTCTGGTCAGCTTCCTGCAGGTGCGAGGTGGGTGGTTATCGCGTGTTGTCTTCTACGACTTTCTTCCTCTCTTTTTTCTAACTTCTTTAGTTGTTATTTTTCAGAGGGCCGTTCAACTCCTTCGTCGGGACGTAGACCGCGCCTTGAGGCTTCGCGGCCTCGACCCGGAGGACGTCCTGAAGATGGCAGAAGTGGTGGACGCCGAGACTGGCGAGGCCACAGGGGAAGAGGAGGCTCGGGAGTCTCCCGGCTCCGCTTGCGTCATTGAAGGGGCGCGTATTATCCGCGTTGACCCTCAGGTTGCCCCACCTATCGAAGACCCAGCTCCTGAGGCAGATGTGCCCGATGAGGATATCCAAGAAGAAGATTTGGTAGCAGACATCCTCAATGATGAGGATGTATATATGTAGCTTACTCGTACTTTTACTCTTAAAAACTTGTTTTATAATATCTTCGTTTTATACTCAACGTGTTACAATTGCGTTTTTCTTCTTACTTTCCTTTATTGATATTTTCTTGCGCATTATACAAGTAAATGCTTTTTGCATGTTATTCATCAAGTAATACTTGTGTGTTCATCATGGATGACGAGTGCCCGAACCTAATAATGAACAATAATCACTTGTATAAAATTGTAGGTAACAAGTGACAGAACTCATTGTCAAGCGTAAGTGATAGATGACAGAACTTGATAACAAGTGGTAAACTTCTGCAACTAATCATATATGCAGGACTACCTTTCATTTCACTTCTCAAGTGTAAAACTTCTTCAAATTATTTACATTCCAAGGTCTTGGCAGGTGCCCTCCCTCATTATCTGTTAATTTATAGGCCCCGCCTCGCAAAACTTCTGTCACAACATAGGGCCCCTCCCAATTTGCATCTAGCTTTCCAGTAAGTTTAAGGGCATCCGCACTTTTCAGGACCAGGTCCCCTTTATCTAATCTTCGGACCTGTACCTTTTTGTTGTAGGCATTTTGTATTTGTCTTTTGTACCGCTCACTTCTGACGCGGGCTTGTTCTCTCATCTCTTCTATCAGGTCTAGCTCTTCCCGCCTTAGTTCTGTGTTCCGGTCTTCTTCATAACTCAGAACTCTGTGTGTCGTCACTCCCACTTCTGCTAGGATCAATGCATTAGCTCCATAGACAAGTATAAATGGGCTCTCTCCTGTGGCAGTTTTGGGACTTGTTCGGTACAACCACAGAACTGAGGGCAGCTCTTCTACCCAATTTCCCTTAGCTTCTCCAAGCCTAGCTTTTATTCCATCAAGTAGAGTTTTGTTGGTGACTTCTACTTGGCCATTGGCTTGAGGGTGTGCCACAGACACAAACTGTTGTTCCACTTTCATTTCTTCACACCAGGAGCTTATCAAGGCTCCTGTGAACTTGGTGCCATTATCCGACACTAGGATTCTGGGAATCCCATACCGGCAGCAAATGTTTTTCCACAGAAAGTTGCGGATAGCCACTTCTGTGATTTTGACTACTGCTTCTGCTTCCACCCATTTGGTAAAATAGTCTACTGCTACTATTAGATACACTTTCCCTCCAGGAGCTGTGGGCATCTTTCTCAATGAGTGCATAACGCTCAATGTCTCGGCCGGTATGTGGATAAGTCGAGCTTGCTTCTGACAATTTTCACACCTGCGCACCAGGTTCTAGGCATCCGCTGCCATCGTGGGCCAGAAGTAACCTGCCCGTAAGGCTTTCCTGATCAGGTCTTTGTATCCTGAATGGCTCCTGCGCATCCTTCGTGTATTTCTCTCAAGACATATTCTCCCTCTGCTTCGGATAGACATCTGAGAAATGGATTCGTGAAAGATCTCTTATACAGATGTCCTCCTACGAGGAAGAATCTCACCAGGGCTGCCTTTTTGGGAGCTTCTGTTGCCTTAGGAAGCTCTCCGGTATTAAGGTAATGGATTATGGGTGTCCTCCAATCCGGGGTCTCCTCGATTGTATTTATCTTAAATGCCATTGTTCTTGCTTCTACTTTAAGCAAGATTATGTCACCTTCCCAGGTGCCTTCAGCAGCACTGACCATTCTAGCCAACCGATCCGCACTTTCATTTTTCTCTCTTGGGATTTGCTGCAGGTCAAAATTTGCAAATTTCTTCTTTAATATCTCTACTTCCTTGAAATAATTCAACATTCTCGCTTCCTTTTTCTCGTAAGTGCCCAACACCTGTTGGGTAACTAATTGTGAATCCGAATATAACTTCACTTCTGACGCTCCCAGGTCTGCTAGGATTCTCATTGCTCGAATAAGAGCTTCATATTCGGCCTCGTTGTTGGAGACCTGGAAGTTAAGCTTGATTGCAAAGGCGTGCTTCACTCCATCGGGGCTGGTTATTTGAATTCCTGCGCCTGCCCCATCTTTGGTAACGGAACCATCTACGTAAGCTTCCCATATTGCAGGTGTGTCGCACCCAGACCTGGTGGTTTCTTGGATAAAGTCCACTAGGGCTTGAGCTTTGATAGCTGCCCTTGGCTCAAAATCCACATCGTATTCGCTCAACTCTATGGACCATTTCACCATTCTTCCTGACAGGTCTGGTTTTCCCAGCACCTGCTTGAGTTGTTCGTTGGTTCTGACAACCACCTTGTGCGATAGGAAGTACGATCTCAATTTCCTCGCAGATGTCATTATCGCCAATGCGGCTTTCTCAATGGCTGCATATCGAAGCTCCGGCCCCTGCAGTATTTTGCTTATATAGTAGATAGGCTTCTGATGAGAGCCCTCCTCTCGTAGTAGGACTGCACTCAACGATTCTTCCCCTACTGCTATGTATAGGTAGAGTTCTTCTCCTGGAATAGACTTCGTCAGAAGTGGAAGACGCAACAGGTGTGCTTTGAGTTCCTCAAAAGTTTGTTGCACTCTTGAGTCCATTCAAATTTGGCTCTATTTCGAAGAATTTTGGAAAAAGGGCAAGCTTTTGTCTGCTGACCTGGCAATGAATCTGCTCAAAGCAGTGATTCTGCCGTTCAGCTTCTGTATCTCTCGTATGTTTTTGGGCGGTTCCATTTCAAGGACCGCCTTAACCTTCTCCCCATTCACTTCAATTCCCTTAGGGGTCACCATGTACCCTAGGAATTTTCCCGATTGTACCCCAAAAGCACACTTGGCCGGGTTGAGCTTCAGTTTATATGCCCTGATTACACCAAAGACTTCATGCAGGTCTGTCATATGCTCTTTTGCCCTCTGGCTTTTCACCAACATGTCGTCAACATAAACTTCCATGTTTCGGCCTATTTGGTTTCTGAACACCTTATCCATCATTCTCTGATATGTGGCTCCTGCATTTTTCAACCCAAACGGCATGCTTTTGAACCCGAAGGTTCCTGCGCACACGCCGAAAGTTGCTTTCGGCACGTCATCTGGGTTCATCTTTATTTGATGATACCCTTGGTAGGCGTCCATCATGGACAAGAGTTGGCATCCAGAGGTGGAATCTACCAACTGGTCGATCCTTGGCAAAGGATAATGATCTTTTGGGCATGTTTTATTCAGGTCCCTGAAGTCAATGCACATGCGCCATTTTCCGGTATTGCCTTTAGCTACCATTACCGCATTTGATAACCATTGCGGGAATTGGACTTCTTCTATGTGTCCAGCCTCCAAGAGCTTCAGGACTTCTTCTCTGATGGTTTTATCCTTCTCAGGTCCGAATTGTCTACCAAGAGATTCTGCGTCTTGGTATGCTTCTACATTCAAACAATGTAGTGCTACCTCTGGGTCCACCCCTGTCAGGTCTGATGTTTGGAATGCGAAAACATCGGAGTTTTTCCTGAGACAAATGATCAGGTCCTGCGTCTTAGTATGCTTCATTTGGGTACATATACGCGTAGTATAGCCCTGCTTACCTTCGAAGAGCTCTATATTCATTAGCTCTTCGACAGGCTGAATTTGCGCTTCGTCTTCTGCCGTTTTAGCCTTCTTTTCCGGTCCTGACCACCTCTTTGAACACTCCTCATCAGGAAAGGTCCGTTTTCTTTTCTCGCCTTCCTGAACTGCTTGAACATAACAATTCTTGGCTACGGCCTGATCTCCCCAGATCTCTCCCACCATCTTTCCCACTGGGAACTTCATTTTCATATATTAGGTGGATACTAATACTTGGAATAGGTTGAGAGCAGGTCTACCTAAGATCACGTTATATGCTGATGGGGCATCGACGACTAAGAATGGCACAGGTCTCGCTAAGCGAGCTTCTGTTTCTCCCAGCATCAGCATGAGGTCTACTACCCCCAGGGGTGTAAGCATGTCACCTGCAAACCCATGCAGAGATGTAGCCACGGGCCTTATGGGATATAGCAAGCCCATCTTCGTGTAGCAATCTTTGAATATTACATTGACTGCGCTTCCAGTGTCCACGAAAATTCTCTTGACATCGAAATTCTCGATATCAGCCATGATGACGAGTGCATCGTCGTGTGGGCGTACCATCGGCCTATCATCTTGAGGACCAAAGGAGATCTCAGGCTCCTTCGGGATTTCTTCAATCTTGAGGATACCTGAACTATCCCATGCCCTGGCAGTTCGTGCAGAGGCTTTTCTGGCCCTGTGGGAGTCTCCATCCGTGGGACCCCCATAGATCATGTTTATCGTGCGCTTCTGTTTGGCGCCTTGTTCATCTATACGCAGCACTTTTTCCGGCTGCTTTTCTTCTTGCGATACTTTTTCGCCAGGTCTCTCTTGTCGAGACCTGTTGGTTTCTCTTCTGACATATTCCAGGAGATGTCCTTCCTGGATTAACCTCTCAATGGCCACCTTGAGGTTTCTGCAGTCATTGGTATTGTGTCCATAGTCGTTATGGAACTTGCAGAACTTTTCTGATACAGGGTTCCGTGGAGGGCCTTTGGCTCCTGGTGGCAACGTCACTCCCGGCTTCTTCACGACAATTTCCAGTAAGTTTGCCGGCTCCCTTGTCAGGGGTGTATACCGGCTATCACTCCTGTCACTCCTGGCTCTTGGCCTATCATTTCTATCTCTGGGTTTTCAGCTGTCCCCAGGTGTCTTTCTTCTGTCATCTTCCCCCCTTTCTCTCTTCTGCGACGAGGCATTTTTTGTTCTCCTAGAGGCTTTGGCATCCTCCAGGTGTATGTACTTGCTGGTTCTGGCTATGGGTTTGAGATACCCTGTCATGTTCCTCAGAGGTGCTTCTCCTTTCGGAGAGTTGGTGCATTTGCGACTTTCGCAGGTTTTCAATTTCTTTCAAGAGTTCAGCTCTCTCCTGCTCATGTCTGCGCAACTGTTCCTGCTGCCTTAGGATTACAGTAGTTGCCTTTAAGCTTGGTTCGGAATCATCCTTCCTCTCAGGAATGTATGATTCATCCTCTGAACCATCATGATTGCTTTCTTCTTCAATGGGTACTCCTTGAGTCCCCGAAGGTGCGTCCCTCTGGTGGGATATACCCACTGACGACTTCTGACCCCTCTTCGGGGCCATATCTTTCTTTTTCATTCCTACGGGAAACACCTAGTGGCTCTCTTTCCGGGCATCTCCTTTTGGCTCTGGAGTAAGGCCTGCCTCTTTCAGCCTCTGGTCTACCGCTAGTACGACCAGGTCTGCTATCTGCCTTGCCCAGGTATCAGGCAAGAAGGTGTCTGTCGTACTCCCCCTTTGGGTTTCCGGCACTATCCGGGAATGTTCTTGTCTTGCATGCGTTCAGTTAAAAGTTGCAAGGCAGAAAGAATAAGACAGAAATGATTCTATCCTTGCCTCGTGGAAAGCGGGTAGTTGACTATGAAACAAAACGCATTTAATGCGGAAGATCTCAGAATTAAATTTCTCGGAATAGCGCGTTGATATTTCCTTATTTGGACTAAAAGTTACCCCGGATTCCTTCATCAGATATTTCAACGTGAAGCCTCTGGAAGAAGGAAATCTCAGAGCATTTAAGAGCCTGAGATTCAAACTCGGAATCGTATCTCTCAACGGCAGAATTTTGAAGAAGCCATCTCTCTAACGGATCCTTTTTCAAAATCTCCTATAAATAGGGGACCCTCACCTCTTCTGAAGGATACCGATTCCATGCATAAGCTGAATCTCTGCCAAAATCGCAACTCAGCCAGAAATCATTTTCAACCAAGTGTGAATCGAAGAAAGAAGTCATTAGATCTCCAGCTCTCAGTCCCACTGAGACACAAACGCTTCCTTAATCCTAGGCAATCTCTTGTTAGTATTCTAAGCCTAGTTCTTGATTGTAGTGAGTCTGTTCACTACAGTCTTAGTTGGAAAACAAACCCATTTTTCCCATAGAGAAAAGTTGTGAGTTTGTAAGGTGTTGAGTCGAAGTTAGACTAGCACTAGGTTGTCTAACACCCGTAAGTGAGAAAGAGAGTCACCAAACCCAGTGAGTTGTGGTGCAGAGAAATTCCTACACTGTGAGTAGGTACTGACGAGTGAAGTCAGTGAAAGGTTTGTTGTGCACCCGTAAGCACTAGCCCAAAGTTTTAGTGATCGACTTTGATTAGCAGTCCGTGGATGTAGGAGGTATTCTCCGAACCACGTAAAAAATCGTTGTGCTCTTTATTAGCTTTTAGTTACTTATCTGCTATGTTCTTTCTATTATTTCATTATATCTGAAAACTGATAATTAATCAATTGAAACCCTAATCTTTTATAAGAATACGTTTTAAGGCAAAACCTTTTAATTCCGCTGTCGAGTTATCAGTCTAACTGACTAGTCTAAGGACATTCAGTAAGATTACTAACTCCTCTGTTTTACAAAGTCTAACTGAGACTGAACCTTATCTGGATATCAGTGTAAGGGGTCCACACAAGCCAAGGCAGGGAGTAAGGGGGAGACTGAAGCTGAAGAAGAAGAGACCGAAGGCAGCTAGTGGATAGTGGGAAGCTTATAAAGGAAGGCCTTTCTGGGAGAATTTGTTGAAAAACAAATTAAAAACAATTTCTAGTTTGTTTTGTGGATAATCGTTTACTTTTGCTAGATTATGGGTTGAGCAGTTTGCTCTGTTTTTGTTTATGCATGATAAGTATCTTTGCTTGCTTAAGTTTTTCATGCATGGTTGAATGATGTGATGATCTAGTTATATATCTCTGTGTGGTTCTCCATGTTGTGCAGGATGGTGTCTTCTCAGGGGGAGCAACACATTTAGGGGGAGATTATTTGTTTTGTGAAGAAAGGCAAAAAGGGGGAGATTGATAGAGTTATTTTAACTCTAATTATTTTCGGTTTTAACTAACCTAAAGTATTATTATTTTTGCCTTTTCTTCACTTGGTTGTTTTGTAGGACTTTGTCAAAATCGGTTCCTACATTTGTGGAGCTTAATAGAACAAATCGGTTGAGAGTTTGAAGGAGTCAAATAAGGTGGTTGAAGAGGTTGTTTAACAGCTCCCAAAGCTGGAGGAAAGAAGGTGGAAGGAGTGGCGGTTGTTCCTAGATTTAAGGAACAACCTAGTCCACCCTCAACGACCACTTCCTCAACAATCAACAGCCACGTTTCAGAGACTTGGAGGCTAAGTCTGGAGCTGCCTATATATATCTCAAGATGCTCACCAAGTCACTCACCGAATCAAGAAGAAAGTTGTTTAGTTTTACGAGTGTTAGCTTTAGTGTTGAGTTCACATTATATACAACACTCGTAGTTTTGTAAGGTTCCTGAGCTTCCTTGCTCTTGAACTGAGTTTTCTATAGGTGGTTTGTGCACCTTGAGGTTAACAAGGTTGTACGTTATTTTGTAACTTTTCAAACCTATAGTTGAGTTTTCGCCATAAGGCACTGTGCAGTTATATTCATATAATCTGCACAAAAATATTTCCGTGTGTCTTTCTTTTTATTCAGTCACTTTTTCCGCTGCAAAAATACTCTGTGTGCCTGGTACTGTTGTCCCAACACCAGACACAATATCCATCTCAGTGGAAGCAACTCTTTCAAGTATGTAACTCGGTGTTCGAATGAGTAAATGAGTTTGAATCTGAGTGCGATTTCCATTAGGGGAGGGACCTATTTATAGGCCATTGGTGGCTGTTCGCATGTTCGAAAGGGTGCGACCTGCAAACTTGGAGAGCCATTGAACCATCACATTGGTTCCGTCCCCAAGGGTTGCGGCCCGAACCGGTGCGTCGGTTCGCGCTAGGCAGAACCGAGCCGGTGGCTGGAGAGCCCTTGAACCATCACATTGGTTCAGTCCCCAAGGGTTGCGGCCCGAACCGGCGCGTCGTCCTGACCTGGCGGTTAAAATCGCCTCCAACCCCATCCGCCACGTGGCTGGAGAGCCCTTAAACCATCACATTGGTTCAGTCCCCAAGGGTTGTGGCCCGAACAGACGCGTTGTCCTGACCTGGCGGTTAAAACCGCCTCCAACCCCATCCACCACGTGGCTGGAGAGCCCTTGAACCATCACATTGGTTCAGTCCCCAAGGGTTACGGCCCGAACCGGCGCGTCGGTTTGCACTAGGCAAAACCAAGCCGGCCGTCCTGACCTGGCGGTTAAAACCGCCTCCAACCCCATCCGCCACGTGGCGCCTTTATCCGCCATGTCAGCGGACTACTTCACCGAACCAGCGCACGTGCGAAGTGCAAAGTGCGCCTATGAAGCGCTCGTTGCGATAACTGCGACGTGCACGTGCTCGAATGCTACTTCGCACCATCCTCGTAGTGGTTTTAGGTTAACATAAAAGTCAACACAATAGTCCACTAAGGTGCACCATAGGTGTACCACACTTGATAACTCCTTAAAGTGGCATTTGGTTTATATATAGCTTTCTACTCCTTTGTTTTTCTAACGTGGGATGACAACCATTCCATTTCATTGTTTTCCATTTTATAATCTATTCTTTGTATTGCTCTTTCATCCAAACATGGATTTTGACAATCAAATACATTAAATTACCATACACAAAATGTAGATTCCAAATCTACAAATAATTTCCACAAATTCATTATGGAAATATCATAAATAATATAAATTTATTTAGCTATATATTCTAAAATAAAAAAAAAAGAAGCAAATTTTCATTGATCTTGTAACGTTGGGCTTGGGCAACATCAATAATAAATTTCCTTAAATTAAAGGCAAATATATTATGATGAATACTACCTAACTCTTTTCCAGTTTCCTTGTACAAAAGTAAATTATTGAGAAATCATTAATAAGAGAAATATACACAGTATCTTTAGGTAACCAAAGGAGCAAATTATAAGCCAATAAAATATCAAGTCAGTAGACGAAAATGGCCACGGTAAAAACTCATGACCAACCACAGCACATAAAAGAGGAGAGATTGGAGCTTGAAATATGAAATATCATATTGAGCTAGCTTGAAAGAATCATTCAAATTGCATTCTGCCTTTTCTTGAAAGAATCTATTAGTTATATAATGAAATGAAACACATCAAACCAAAGCCAAAACTTCCCCAAATTGAAAAGCTTTCACATATGAAAATGGTTGGCCTGTCAAGTCCACAAGAAGCTCAGAACTTTCGACAAGATAGTTGTAGTCCACAATCCTCATACGCCTAGGCTCATAAGTGATCACACTGCACGTGCTCCCGTCTCCGTTTGATCTCAACATCAAACATTGAAAATGAGAGTCCCTCTCAGGGTGTCTCTGGAGCGCAGAGTTAGAGAGCACAACATCTCCTTCCATCTTCCACACTGCTCCTGGTCTTTCCGGTGGTACATGATCAATCCGAAGGGGCACTACCAAAAAATAGAGATGACCGTTTGACTCCCCGAGATAAGTATCAACTTCATTTCTATCATATGGCAATGTTATACTCATCTCCTTCTTAGCAATATCAAAACATAAGTAGTGGCCGAAATTATTATTCCAGAAGATGCAATTGTCCCAGTGTATTCCATTGTCGTAGATTCTACTATTTGTGCGTTCATTCAAACTGAGCTTCCAAGTGTGGCTCTCTGAGTCGTAAACCTCAATCAAATAGTCATAATAAGTATATGGTGGACCTAACATAGACAACCTTGTAATAAGGCGATTTTGAAGGATCAAATGCTAAGGTGATGGCCGCAAAATAAGGGAAGACGTCCCTCTTGGTTAGAATAATCTTTCTTAAACGTCTCGTGGTTGGATTGTAGACATAGTAACTGTTCTTGTGATGCCTGGATTCTAGCAACAGCAGTCCATGACAACCATCTACTATATTGTGGCGGTCAAGAACACTCAAACTATAAGGTATCATCACTTTTTCCTTCTCGGTGGTTTGATTCAAGTAGAAAAAATTCTCATGCATCTGCATGATGATAGACTGTTGTAGTTTGGGGCAGTGGAGAGTGTGTTGCTGGCACAAGTGATCAGAGGAGATGAGAGAGAGCCACTTCTTGCATACGGATTTGAATTTGATTAGAGATTTCGCAGGTACAAACACGAGGATTCGCATCACCAAGTCATCGTTGTCCAAGCAAAACTCCATGCTGTCCAAATTCACGCATATTAATTTTAACATGACACATGCATAATATTTTTAGACAAGCCATTTACTTAATTGATAAAACATAAGATTGAACATGTCAAGTATAAGATTGTGAATTAGTTCAAAATTGAGCAATCCATAATTGATTAACTTGGATTGTTTATCAATCCATCTCATCATCCAAAGTAAACGTCCCTTCGATGCAACGACAGGTAGAGATAGAAATATTTTGCAAGTTAGCAATATAAAAAAAACTATAAATTATGGATGTGATTAAAATTACTAGAAACGGAAACTTTGTCAAATTTACCAGACCGGCGGCGGCGGATGATCGGCGGCGGACCGTGATTGTCGACGCTTGCTAGACATCTCCGGTGGCGTTTCTCTTCCCCACAAAATTAGGTTTTTTTTTCTTCCGCTTATCAGTTATCAATTGAATTCAATTAATCTCAGTCTGAAATAAATAAGGAGACAAATTACTCCTTTTATTAATTAGAAAGATTTATTCCTTGCTTGCCAATTTAAAAAATATATATATATTTACATCATAAATGTATAGAATTTACCTTTTTCCAAATAAGATGAAATTCGATTATATTATAATATATTTTCAAACTTACACGTTTTTTCATATTGCAAATTTGCAATTACAAAATATAATAATAATGGGAATTTACATTATTTCCGTATGGTCAATTTACGTATGCTATCTTTCTCGTGACTCCCCCCATTTCTCATTTTTTGCCCAAGAGAAAATAATTTTGAAGATAAAGAAATTCCATTGAAAGCCCTAACTAAATAATATATGCTGAATAAGTTTAAGGCCCAATAGCCCAAACCAAAAAGACCATCCAAATTAAATCTTACGAAAAATAATTAAACCAAAAAAAAAAAAAAAATAGTCTCTCCTTCTCAGATTAATTTTCAGTCCATTACAAAATTGGTTTAACACAATCGTGGCAATTACGACTTTGTAAAGAACAATTGCATTTATATATAACTAATAGTATTCTTCTTTACTATTAGACTTTAAATATTTAATTAACAGGCCAAAAAAATGAGAAAAGGAATATCTTTACAATTACAAGTTCTTATATTAGGCGGATTCACATACCTTAAAATTTTAAATAATTATCGCCGGTTGTCCCCATTATAAATCTCACTAAATTTAGCCAATGTTTATCATTCTTTTCCAATTTTGTTTTTATAATCTCGGGTGTTTAGTTTTTGTAACAATGATAGTCCATTAAAAATACTATATACGTAGTAGAATATGAAAACTAAATCTGAATAAATAAATCCAATATTTGATCAAATGTAACATTCGAACTATAAAATCACGATAATATTTTATTTACGTGTGATGATCGATCACATCGAAAAATAATGCTCAAATTGTATGGTTGACCAAATTAACAAGTGTTGCTTCTATTAGTCAACAGGTTTTCTATAGTTATATGTATCCCTTTCTACTTAGTAATTAATAGTGATAATTATGACCATTTTTCTTCAGAAGTATTTCTTTATAACCAAACTTTCATAACGAAGTATGATATTTACTGAATTTTTGTAACATAGCTTATGTGGTCCAAAAAAGTGGGCGTCTCTTCTATAATTTCTTGCATCTTATGACCTTGTTCAAATTCAAATATGGCTGACTAATTTTTTTTAATTTCAATTATTTATTATTTTCAATTTTTCGGTTGACTTGATCTTAAGTATGAAACAAGTCAAATTTCAAAATGAGTTGGTGGTTGCTTCTTGATTTTACACTATGCCTATGGGTATTTAAAAGTAAATATTGTTGCTATTTGTTGATACCCTGTGGAGTATATATTTTTCTAGTCGAGCAGGAATAGTGGGGAAAATTAAATATGCGACATGGTATAAAAATATAATTAGGAACTTTGACGTGTTATTTTCAAATATTCAAAAAAAAAAAATTGAAATTTATTTATACTAGCTCAATGAGGAATTGAACCAAAGACCTCTCACTTAGGAGCGACTTTTGGTGATTAAACTTTGCCAATTAAGTTAGGTTTCATCACCAAGAAATTATTAACTTTGTGTAGAATTAACATATTTTTTTAAATTAAAAAACTTAAATATATTAAAATGATATGAAGTCCAAATGTCCAATCGTAAAATTTACGTGACAACACGAAGAAAAAAATTCACAAGTGTAAGGGAAAATTAATGAGAAAAAGGGAGAGAGAGTAGACTTACTATACCATATAAGGTCGAGAACAATTAATTTACAAAGACTCAAAAAAAATTACGTTGATTAATAAATCAGACCAATACAAATTTGAGGAAACTTAGAAACATATAAAAATACCAACTATAGTCTATAGTAATAATTAACAAATATAAAACCTGAACTCGCACTTAGCCATATCAATACGTCATGCCTTAAATACATGCATTTGATGTGCTACCCAAAATTCGATGTTAATATAAAAATAAAAACAATGATGTCAAAAACTTGCTTTAGTTAGTCGATAAAACTTAATTAATATCTAATGCTATTATATTGAAAATTCGCAATAGCTAGCTCAACACATTTAGGGCTTGTAATATGATATAAATAAATCTGGTTTTTAGGTAATACACATTTTTTGCTAATTAAGGATGAACATCCGACTGTCGTGGAGGGTCTTCTTCATTTACGATGTTTCTGCTCGTAATAAATGATTCCGATCCTTTCTTAAAAAGTAACAAAATACTCACATTAAAAAAAAATATATATATATATATATATACAAAATGAAAATGCTAGCTGTAATTTGAAGCGTGACATGAAGGTCTACATCAAGATGACTCTAATTAGGCAATTTTCATGAAGTCACACTCAAAAGCAGCTTCTACAAAATATTTATGGCCCATTTGAGCATGTGTCCAAGCCCACTATTTAACCCCTAAATATTAAATTTAAAAATATTGTGGTGTGAATGTGAAAATAAGAAATTTGGGTTTTATATGAATAATTATACTTCAACGTAGGCCCACTACAGATTTGGACATAGCTAATTGGGTTGGACCCACTAATCCGGATCCGGGTTTTTGAAACGGGTACAATTTAAATTTAAAAAATAATATGAATATATATATATATTTTTCAAATTGTATTAGATTACTAATTTCCCAACCAACAAAAAGAAATAAAAAAGCTTCAAATCTGAATTATATTGGTTGACTTTCATGTTGGTTCTCTTGTGTTTTGTTGTGTTGTGTCGTGTTCCATCCGAGAGCGGATCCTCTGTGCCACAATTTCCGTGTGCCATTACGAATTTAATATTTTTTGATAATGTTTATTATAAAATAAAATTTTATTATGTCATAATATAATATGATTAACATTTATAAAAAAAATAGAATTTTTAAAGATTATATACCATATTTTTGAAATAACCATCCACTTTTTAATCAAAATATTCCAAAACTATAGTATATGATTTTTAAAAATTCTAATTTTTTTCATAAATGTTAATCATGTTGTATTATGAAATAATAAAATTTTATTTTATAATAAACATTATTAAAAAGTATTAAAATTCGCCATGGCACACAGTGACACATGGAAATTGTGGCACAGAGGATCCCATCCGATTCCATTGTATGTGGTTTTTTAGACAAATTAAGGTAATAATACGAGAATATTAGAATTAAAACTAAATGACCAATATGGTATAAAGCCAAATATGCAGTGCCATGCATAACGAATAATAGAAACATTACTTCAACTTTATAAATTGGATGTAGAGAATGGGGGAAAAAAATATTGTAAGATTATAGGGCTATAATAGGAAGTGGGCCAAGCTTGTAACATAAATTATGATAATTAATCAAAATAAAATATAAGATAGGTGAAATGTATACATTAGGCGGGGACCGCAAAATGCTTGAAAATGAGACAATATATACCTTTGACAAGAATTTAATATTTATGTATTCATTTTTATTAATTAATCATTATTTTGCCAACATGCATTTGTACGTATGTCCCCAAGATTGATCCAAAAAGTACTACTATGAACCATTATAAAAAGTGATTTCTTCACGATTTCGATTCATTATTGCGTTATTTTAGTCGAAATATCAATAATCATATATGAAAATCATTCTTCTCTTACAAACATCGTGAGTTTTGAGTTTGATATGCTAATAGCGATGTCATATTTTCTATTTCAAATTAATGAGGAAACCAAAAGAGAGTTGTGTTTATTTATTTATTATAATCACAATTTGCTCAAATTGGATATCTTGCATCAAATTGCAACAATAGCCAATGGTTTGCGAATCTTTATTCAACTAGCCCTATTTTAAATTGGTCATATTTTGAGGTTTATATATATATAGATAGATAGTGAGATTAGTCCTACCATAATTCCTTATACACTCAAAATTAAAAATAAAAATAATTTTATAAACCAACTACCAATAACTATATACTCCCTCCGTCCACAAAGATAATGCACTTTTTGCTATTTTGGGACGTCCATAAAGATTATTTTCCCGGCCGAGCTATTTTCCCGGCCGGCGAAAATCTGACTCGATCGGTACCAATTTTTTCTACGTGGACCTAAAAAATTCGATATCAAACGACGTCGTTTCGCACAAAAAAATCGATGATGAGTCAGACTTCTGTCAGCCGAAATCTGACTCGATACTAACTTTTTCTACGTAAACTTATGAAACCACCGATAATTATAACAAAAAACCAAGTGCCACCATGTGTTTCAAAACACACACTCACAAATGAGTAATCAAACTCTAATTACTAATCAATATTAATTAGTTAAAAAATTAAAGGATAGCTAGATTTATAGGTGACAAATTACAAGATCAATTAGTCAAACATTGACACCTCTTTTTGCTAAAATTGAATCGAAATATACAAATACAAAAAATATCGTTATAGCATGTCGTGTAGTCACGTAAAACAGAATTGAGAGATTGGGAAGAAACAATTCAAAGAGACCAACAAAATTCACTGCGCAGACAGAGAATCAGCAAAAAATACGGCCCACAGTGAAAAAAGACAAAATTTATTTGATTTTACATATGGTAAATAATTGTCTCATGCACTGGTTAATTTTGGCAAACACACCGATTTTATTATCTCTAGAAGATAGGATTGCCATGTTTTTGACAGCTACTGATGCTCACTAAAATATTAAATTAGAATTTTGTAAACAAAGATATGTTTCGTGTGTCACCCAATTCTCAATATCTTCGCATACTTCTTCAACTTTTTAAATAGAATATGATAAATCTCTTGTATGTATAATTATAATTAAATACAAGTAAGGAATTAGATAAAGTTCGAATAGTGGATTGGCATATATATAATTAATGCTCAGCATAACCCACAAATGTATTAAAACTGGCAAAAATTAAGCTAACCCAAAACGCGAAGTAAAAAATAATTCTAACCATTCAATTGAAAAACAGTGATTCCGACTATTTATTTCCAAATGCCATTTTGCATATGATGCAATAACTGTGACGCGAAACTGAGCATGATCCGAAATTGTGTACTAATTTTGCATCATTATGAAAGTTACATTATGATCCGAAATTTGTATTCATTTTCATCATATTTTTTTAATGAAAAGGGCATAAGTGTTTTTTCTCCTCACAAAAATGACAAGTAGTAATTAATATAATTTATCTAAATTGGTTATTTTAGAGATGTTCAAATTTTTAGAAATGCTCAAATGAAAATTCTCGATCAATACTAAAGTGCATAAAATTAAATTAAAATTGATCTGAAATGGTAAATTTTATCCTCCTAAATTTATATGTATCCACACAACTACACATACATGTACCAAATGCCAGATATATTAAATAACAATAAAATCTTTACGAGAAATGGATCAATAAATTGCAAGTGCTAGAATTAATAAGTGCATATGATTGCATAAATTAATCCTCTCACCGAGAAGAGTAATTTATTTTCAGTCTACCATTACAATTTATACAAAAGAGATGCATGCGATTAATTTGGTGAAATAAATAGGCCATAAAAATAAATAATAATAAATCAAACATCAGCACAAGCATCCCATGATGTCACAACTTGGAAGGTACAGCGCATATTCCACATCCTAACAAATACTCCCTCCCACTTTTTTTTAATTAACGTTTTGAGGTTTTCAATTATAATTTTAATTAGTATCATTTTAATAATTTTTTCCATCCTACCCTTGTTAATTAATATAGTTAATTAATATATACATTTTAGAAATTCTTCACATTATCAATTAGAGAAGTTTTTTATTTTTAGAATTGCTACATAAATGAAAATGAATCACACTACGAAGAGTCTTTTGCCCTGTATATTGTATTTCACACCAAAATAAAGATAGTCAAAGAATTATTGATTATTATATGAGATTAATTTAGGTATAATTTTATTTTATTAATAAGTGTGTCCAAACTTAGGATGTTAATTAAAAAAATTGGGAGGGTAGTAATCAATTTTCGCATGGAATTAATTTTTCCCTATTTCTTCACCAAAAAATAAAATAAAATCCCCACATATATTTAATTATTTATATACATCTACCAATAAGCGCTAGAGCAGTTACATAGCTCGTTGAATATACTCGCAGCGAAGTCCACACACGCATTATGCATACACACGCTCACACATATATGTATATGCGGCATATACATATCATGCATGATGGCACATACATACATGAAATGCATGGGCCGCATGGCATGATTATTATTATATATATATATATGATGTTGGAATTTGGAATTGGGAGATGATGCATGGCATGATTAAAATAAAAATTAAAAAATTGGGTGAGGAAATCATAAGACGACAGACATGCTCATTCTGAAATGATGCTAGATCCGCATTAATAGGCACACACACATATTCCTAAGAGAAAATTGCAATTTATATAAAATTATTACACCTTCGTTGACTTCATAGATTTGGACACTAGTACCCATCTTCACCTATATGTATATGTGTATATTAAATTTAATTCAGACAAGGGTCACTTGATCTTTTTTCTAAAAAAATATTTTTTCTTCTGAACTAGAAATTGGATCTTTACAGTAGCTACTAGTTAATTAATTGGGATTTTTAGGATTGTGAAAACTTTGTTATGTAATGTTTCCATATTTAGATTGAACGTGCATTGGAAAAGACTTATATGAATTCATTTAATGAATTGATTGAGATGATTAATTGAATATATAGGTTATAACTGATTTGAAGAGTTGTTGGCTAACTAGATATACATATACTGAGGCAATTACAACTTGAAATTAATAAATAATTTAAAATACCAACATAAACCCTAGTTATATAAGATATACACGTACAAAATGTCCATTTAGCGTAACATCTAAAAAAAAATCAATTAGGAGCCCACATTGAGATCTTTTTGCATTCATGCATGAAAGCAACTTAATTAAACATGTTTGAAAAAAAAAATGCTTATATATATTTTGGGTTAATAATATTGAGTTATCGATCGACCACCATGAAGCTTGTCAATTTGCCATGTAAGAGGATATATGTTTATTTTGAGTGATAAAATATATTGATAGAATATAAGATTGAATATTTGAAAAATAAGTTTGATCAAATTAACAAGTTCAAAATAATTACGATAAACTGACTTGATTATTTTTACTATCTATTTCAACACTCAAAGTAAAGGCACCTAATGTTATATTACTATTGTCAGCTTCTAAAAGCTAGTCTATCGGTCACCATCGCTTATTAATTAATTAGCTTATTTCTACGAAAATATATAAATTCTTATATTTCGACAAAAAAGGAAATTTCAATTTTACAGCAATCAGAGCCACCCAGTTTTTAAGGGTTTTCCACCAAACTCAGGAAGCCCGTGAAAGAAAAGACTTCATATATTAATTAATTGGTTTAATGTTACAACATATATATATATAATAATTAGTATTACTATTATTTGATTTTTGTGGCTGGTTTGGCTTGCCTGCCTTGGAGTGGTCACGGTTTTTCAATACAAACCTAGTACAAAAAGCAATTTGTTGTCACATATATATCGTACAATGAATTTTGGACTGAAATACTGATAATACAAGAAATTAAATAAATTTGAAAATTAATCTCATATTGGCGAATGGCGATAGAGATGGATTTTGAATTTTGATTTCTATATACTTTTAGTAAGTTGATTTTAAAATTGATGATCTAATTTGGTACCGTACAATCTAAACATTTTCTCCTTCTTATATAATTATATTCTTGAGAAAAATATATGTCTACATATAATGTATGTTCGCTCATTAAGATATATACATGAATTCTAATACCTCTCACAACTAGAGTCCGCGTTTTTAACAACGTAAGTTTCCGTTGCCAAACCAAGAAAATCAATTATAAATTTGAATTAACGACGGAATAATGACGGCGACAAGGCCTTGAGTTTCATGGATGAGGTTATTTTTTAAAAAGTAACCAAATTTCATCATCAAATTCAATTAATAGAAAAGATTTTCTAAGAATTAAAGGGAGAATGATAATCTAATTGTTTGAGTAGGTTAATGAAGGCCGGTGGGTCCCACTTCCAGCTTAAGAACACACTCCGTGATTCCCGACGCAAAGGCAGCTGCAAAAATGCATTTCTTTATTAAATAATTAAAAAAAATAAAAACTATTTATTTCATTAGTAGTTCCACTATTATAAGATATGAAGATGCGCGCACACACATATATATATACGTTATGTTTTATATAAAATATTTATTTTATCATCACGACCAATGTAATATGAAGATTTGAGAAAAAAAACGTTATTTAATATAGTATATAGTTTATAGGGTTGCATGCATGCATTTATCCTCTCAAACAGAATATATGTCTATGTTTGGCTATAATCTCCGTGCATGTCGAATTTCTCATGATTTTAGGGAGTTGGGATTTATTATATATATATATATTGTAGATTATTTTTTGAATTAGAATTGGAGATTATGATGTTGATTCGTACTTTAATCTCTCAATCTAGATAGAGGAGGATTAACGCCATAACATAAAAGATTCTTGTAAAAAATTAATACTACACATTATATAATCTTATATTGTTTCTAGAAAATAAGGATTAATTAGCTCTTAATTTTGTATTATTTAATATTTTGTGTGACAAAATATAAAATTTGGATTATGGATATTCTATTGCATTTATGAATGATTGATATGTGGCAATATCATTATATCAATGATCTAGCATTTACGTACGATTTATATAAGGAAAATATATACCATAACCTTAATTTAATATTTTACTTAATGTAACATCTAATTGCAATTGAGAAGATCTCATTCGCAAAATTTGGGCCTATAGGCAAAACTAACACGAAGACTTCCAATTAATTCCAAGTTTTTATTACATCTCTCACTTATATATATTTAACATTTTATAGGTACGTAAAATCGGCGGGAAAAAAAAACAATATATAGCATTCAAAGACCACTACTTGCTGGAAAATTACTCATCGATTAAAAAAAAAAATTAACATTAGACGAAAATCTAGAAGTTTTCAAAGGCTAGCAAATGTCAAAGAGCAGGCAAAATTGAGGAGCATTTCAATAAGTTTGATAATATTAATAATAGAATCTTTTGATATTGATGGCATATAGAAAAATGGAGGAATTCCCATCTCAGACAAAAAAATGGGTGTTTCAAGACTTGTTTCTCCAAGTAACAAAGAGACAACATTAACAAAAGTTTTACTTTGAACTTACTCAGACCAATTGTTTCTTTAATTCTAGGTCTTCGCAATTGTATTTTTTCAAATTAAATTTATATACATACATATATATATACATGTCTTTGAAGTTGAACAAGTCCACAAATTTCTACGTTTTGGAGTCTGCGTAGATATGTATACACACACCAATACACCATAATTAATCAACTAAAAAAAATAATATAATATTAATTAATGAAAATCAAAGTCTCGTGGGAAATTTTTACTTTTTTTTTCCAAGGTGGAGAATGGTCATGAACTGGCTTCACATGAAATGATACATACATAATTTTTTTTTGACATCCCCATCAAGAATTGATGTGTTTGCACACACACACACACACACACATGCACATGTAAATGCATATATATACATATATTTTTACTAATTAACCAGATTCCCTTTGATTTTCCATAGATATATTATTGGTTTTTGAGGGAGACAAAGAGAGAGGAAAGAGAAAGAGCAAGGAAACTCACTCTCTTTCTTCCATCTTCATCTCACAAACACTCTAGGGTTTCTTCTTTCTCCACTATACACCCTAATTCTATTTTTCTCTCCAACATGGATAATCTCCTACTTTGTAGGATGATTTTCTATGATCTAAACTTTGTAACAAAATAAGCCCTAGCTCTACCTATAGCTTTGTATAGTTTGATCATATGTGAAGAAAAAAAAATCCCTTTTTTTTGTGTGTTTTTTGTTGTTCAATTCAAAAGTAGATCATCCAAAAAAAGATGGAAATTGGTGAGAAGGAATGTGTGAAGAGATTAATGGAAGATGAAGATGAGAGCGAAGAGCGAAACGACGAGAGCTTGGTGGAGGGGAAGGATGGAGGGAGCTCGAGCAATAGCACGGTGGAGGAGAGCGGCGAGAAGAAGCCGCCGGTGAGGCCATATGTCCGGTCGAAGATGCCGAGGCTGCGGTGGACGCCGGAGCTCCATCTCCGGTTTGTTCATGCCGTCGAGAGGCTAGGAGGCCAAGATAGTAAGTCTAGTTGAATTATTTTTTTTTTTGTGAAGTGATCAATCAATTTTTATTTTTTTTGAATTGGTATGTTGGAAGTGGTTGAAATTGAATGTTTGAAGAATTTTGATCTTATATTGGGTTTTGATTAATTTGATGTAGGAGCTACTCCAAAATTAGTGCTTCAATTGATGGGGATCAAAGGGTTGAATATTGCTCACGTCAAGAGCCATTTGCAGGTGAGAATATTTGGTTTTTTTATAATTTGTAGAGCAATAAAAACCTAAATTAATTAGGTGTATATATGATGTGAATTAATTTGAGTGTGGAATTAATCTTTTTTTTGGTTGTGATTTTTGCAGATGTATAGAAGCAAGAAGACTGATGAATCCAACCAAGGTATCTCTCTCTCTCTCTCTCTCTCTCTCTCTCTCTCTCTCTCTCTCTCTCTCTCTCTCTCACACACACACACACACACACACATGTAATTTAATTTAAGGTTAATATCTGAAAAACCCTTGTCCTAATTAGGGCTGAAATTCATGGAAGGAGTAGATCGGAACATATTCAATCTAAGCCAACTCCCTCTTCTCCCAAGCTTTAATCAAAGATCAAATTCCAATCTCAGGTACTAATATATGATCTGCAAATTTTCGATTTATTCTTTTTTCATTGAGTGTGTGTGTGTGTGTGTGTTTTTTTCTTTTAGGGTTTGGTTAATCACTTTCTTACTAACATGTAATTAATTAATTAGCCTCTAATTCAAGATTTTCAACCTAATTAATCAATTTCTCAAGGTATGGAGATCCCACATGGAATGCAAATGGGCAATGGATGCACAATTCTGCAATAGCAAGGCCAGCTGGATTCTACACAGAGAGATTCTTGAGCAGCCATTACTTGAGTTCTAGGCCTGCAAATCTTGATCATCATCATCATCATCTCAGCTCAAGATTCCCCTCTCTCAATGGAGGAGCAGCGTGGCGAAGCAACGAGCACTCGAAGCAAGAAAAGGGAGGGGGCAAGCAAAACCCTATTGAGATCGACTCGTTGAAGGTGCAAAAAGTCCAAGAAAAGAGCCCGAATTCGAGCCAAATCTTGGGCCAAGAGAGGGGGGAATTAGGGCTCAAGAGGAAATTAGCGTCGGATGCTACTCAAATCGATCTGAATCTATCACTAGGGCTCGAATCAAGAAATGAGGACGAGGATGAGGATGAGGGCGAGGAGGATGATGAGGAATTAGGGCTTTCGCTCTACACGTTTCCGGAAGCTTCCAAGAAGAAGATTAAGATGGATTTTGTAAATGTTGGTGATGAGATAAAACCAAGAGGGGCAAGTACTCTGGATCTGACTCTATGAATGTAGGTGGAAAATTCTAAGTGAGATCTTGAGGTACTTGTTTTTTTCTAGATGAAAAAAATTAAATATATATGAATTCATCATTTCTGATTGTCTTGTAGCACCAACATTTATTTGGTAATAACAATATATAGTAGTACAAAAAATGTGTTTTGTTTCTGATCATCACTTTTGATTTATGTGTTGTTTGGTTTTGCAAAATATGGCTGCTTGGTTTGTTTTCTTGCATTGGGATGATAAAAACATAAAAGGGTTAATTAGCTAGCTTTGTCCAAATTTTTCAGTGTTGGTAATGACAGTTTGATCGATTTTATGATTTATATATATGATCAAACAAGAATAATAGAATGGGGTGGTGGATGTGTGAATGAGCTAAATGGAGAGGAATATATGCAGTGTTAATTGTTGAAATCTTATTTATTTAATTAAGTTTTTATAATTAAATGAGTGCATTATTGTATGACCTAGATTCATTTTCTGGTGATTATTGTGTATATATTTATATATGGCCTCGTCAATATGTTGGAATTTGTTGTTTAAATTTAGGTAGCTAGTAACAAGATAAGTAGTGGTTCGAGAATAATAATACAGTTTAATAAGTTTATCCTTGTTATCTCTTGGAAATGGTGCCTGGTGATGATATATTTCAAACTAAGCTAGCTGAAATTTATATATCTATGTATATATACACCGTGTATATATATTTAACGTCTATGTTCTAAATATATTTAGCTGCATTTATTTTGAGTGGGATGAATGGATTTATTTTAATGATGAATTGAAGATAATTCAATTACTTAATTTTAAATTTATTTGATTATCTCCTCTTCACTATATGATCTTTAATTAAAGTTGGATATAAACTCGTTATTTTACCTTTGCATATTAGCTACAGCACTTAATTTTTTTCTTGGCACTCAAGTGGAAAAGGAAAAGAATGTCCACCAAATAAACAAAAATATATGAAATAAACCTTTATGTAGATTTTGATAAGTTTATTAATTTTCAGATAAGTTTATAATTATATGTCTTGAGGTTTCCATCTTATCTAAGTCTTCAAATGTTTCAGTAATTAATTATTTTCAATTTGTCATGTACACAGTACACGTACGGTTTTTAATTAGCAGAAAATATTTAGCATAATACACAAGGGCTTTCTGAAAAATATATTACTATTGAAAATTTCTCTCGCTTTTTTATTTTATTTAGTTACGACAGTATCCTATATATAAAGAATAATCAATAATCACACGTAGCAGTCCAAATAATGATATATCTAATTAAGGTTAATTTATAACTACTCTTTTCACCCTCCAGTATTTTCTGAAGAATTATTATTTGCTATCGATAGAACAATTTCGTTTAGTTAAAATTATAACCTGAAAAGAATAAAATCGATCCATAAAAAAAATTCACACACTCAATATATCTATATATACATATACACAAATATAACTGTATTGAGAAAAGAGTATATATTTCAATAAAAGAAAAAAAAAATCAAATGAAAACAAAAAAAGAAAAATCAAAATTAATACAAAATATTGGCCCATGCAGGTTTCGAACCTGCGACCTTCGCGTTATTAGCACGACGCTCTAACCAACTGAGCTAATAGGCCA
>JAYJMF010000030.1:3609063-3636126 GCA_036873715.1 Salvia sclarea
TTTTTTTAATTGATTGAGTGTATGAAATATTATGATAGTTCATTTTTATTTATTTATTTAAATCTATACGGGTTTGGATGGGTAATTAGCGGGTATTACCCAATGGGTTCGGGTCGGGTTTGGAGAAAAATGTTACTACCCGTGACGGGTTTGGGACGGGTATGGGTTTGAAAATTTTAGACGAGTATGGGTTTGGGAAACGCTTAATGGGTGGGTACCCGACTCATTGTCATTCCTAATCCCACCTCATTTACTCATTTGGCACTAATTCATCCTTCTTTTTGTACTTTCTTATTTTATTCTTCATCTTTTTGTACTTTTTGTATTTTTTTCATTCCTTAATATATTCTACTTTTGGAATGCGCCAATACAAACAACTCATCCATTTATATAAAATGTGTCAATACAAATAATTCGGAGGGAGTAATAGCTTTGTAACCAAAATTAGTACAAACTCGTAGTAATGGGGCATTCTTTAAGCTATATATTTGAACATTCTACAATCTTAGACTATAAAATATATATACCGACAAAAATTAAACCATATTAAAAAATTAATATAATTATAAAGTAAAAGAGATTCATTTAGGATCTCCCCTCAAAATAAGATCTAGGATTTAATTTGATCCATTAACTTAAATATTACGAACAAAAAAATATAATTTGATAATGTATGATTAATTAAGTGTCTACGACTACGACCAAAAGCAGCCACAAACTATTTCTTTGAACATTTCTAAGTTTGCCGGTTTGCAAAACCAACGAAGCAGGAGTTGGATTGGATTCTCTCTCGCTTTTTTTCAACTTTACCGCCACCCGGTTTAATCTTTCACATGCATACGTCCAAGCGTGTGCCACGACACGGACGCCACGTCATGTTGTCCGAGGATTGCACGATGCCTATCATTGGAACTTGGAATTTACTTTTTTTTTTTTTTTAAAAAAAAGACATTGTTAATTATTACTTCCTTCGTTTTTTTTTTTATCTTGGCACCATTTCCTATTTAGAGTGTATTTTTAGTAATGAAACTTGCCAAAAAAGAAAATAAATTTGCCTTATAAAATTGGTCAACAAAAGTGACTACACCATTTTACACACAAAAACACCACTTTCTTAATCTTCGTGCCGAAAAGGTAGGTGCCAAGCTAAAGAAAACGGAGGGAGTATAAGTTAAGAAGTTAGTTCACCAAACACCCAATACTCCAAGAATATATCAACAAATTCGTTCTCAAAAGGAATCGAACCCGAATCTTCCACTAAGGGAGGAACCCGGTGGCCAATGGGCTAAGCCCCCTGACTTTTTTTGCTGCTTCTTTTTGCACAATGCCTATGATTGGAACTTGGAACTTATTCTTTTGCTGCTTTTTTTTTTGCCCATTCAAACTTCAAAGTTTGAAGGATGCCTAAGCAAAATCAATAATCAATAAGTACACTATTCCTTCCGCCATTTTCTTTAGCTTGACACCTACTTTTTCGGCACGGATACTAAGAAAGTAATGCTTTTGTGTGTAAAATGATGAAACCATTTTTGTTGACCAATTTTCTAAGAAAAATTTATTTCCGACAAGTGACATTACTAAAAATACACCCCAAATAAAAAATGGTGCCAAGATAAAAAAAAACGGAGGAAGTAATTCTTTAGGAGTGTGTTTTATTCAACCATTTTAATTTGGAATAATTAATTTTTAATTTAAATTTATTAATCATAATTATACTTTTTCGTTATATTTTAATTTATAGCCTTAAGATAGAGCGGTACGAATTTTTAAAATATATAGGCAAATACTCCTTCTATTCCACAAGTATAAACACTTTTTGGGTTGACACAGATTTTTATAAAAGTTAAAATGATGATAGTATTTAGTGGAGAAATGATCCCATTTCTTAAAAATGGGGGGGGGGGGGTATATATATTAATTTGAAAGAATATTTAAATAATGTGAAAAGAGAAGATAAAAGGATAAAGTAGCTTTTACTAAAAATGAAATATATCTATTTTTTAGGGACAGACGAAAATAATAAAAAGTGCATATACTTGTGGGACGGTATTACAAGGATACTGTCAATAAAACTAATAAGTAATGAAGTTCGATTTAAATTAAAATAATCGATCGGATGTGTGAATAAGTTACAAAATAAAATTATAATATTATGGAGTAGTGTTTATAAATATAATTAGACTATTTATTAAGAAACGTCAAAAAAAGAAATAGAACTATTTTTACATAATGAAGTAATGTTTAATAGTTGTAATAGGTACGCTGTTTTTATAACCTCATCATTCTGAATTTTCCATCATCATAGATAAAACAACGAGTAGGTAGAATGTCATTTCAATTTCAATCATGTAATTAGCAAATAAAATATCCATAACACGATAGTTTAGTCCTTTTATATAACCGACATCTTTTTAACAGCAAAGCTAAAAATATCATTAGTGATGTTTGGGCTAAAATCCATAAATCACTCAGTTTCTAGTAATTTGGCTACTTAACCGACTAATTAAACAAAATCGCTATTTTACCATCCTCCATTTGGATTTAAGAAACACGATTATCTTTAAAAAATTACGAGATACGAATCACAAGTGAACAATGTTGCACCATAACATTGACTTAGGCTCTGTTCTCTTTGATGGAAAAATTATCATGAGAAAATGAGAGAAAAAAGAACATTTGCCCTTTATATTTTTCCATCTCCTTATCAAAAAAAAGAAGTTTTACTATTTCTTTCTCCTCTTTTTCAGTCAAATGGAAGGATAATATTATCCCACTTGCAAGGATAATATTTTCAGTCAAATATAAATTTGAGATAAATCGGATTCATTGTATACTTCTTCCGGATGCTGATTATCGAGAATTTGAACCGAAAAAAATAGATTTGAAAAAAAAACCATTATCAACGAAATTTTTTAATTTTTTAACTTTCATCAGTAAATTTGTTAGAGAATCAGGATCTCCCAATCTAAACCCGAAAAGTCCTTTATTTTCAGAAGGAAGAATAGATTCCGAAAAGGGAACAAATTTTTTTAAATATTTCGTAACTCAAATTAATCCTGATGGTAAAAAAATTAGCAAAAAATCCATTAGAATAAAAGAAATCAGTAAAGAAACTTGCAAGGAATGAAAATATTATCCTTCCATTAAAGTAAAAAGGAAGAGAAAGAAAGAATAAAACTCCGTTTTAGATAAGAAGATGGAAAAGAAGGAAAAATTTAAGGGAGAATATTCTCTTTTCCCTCATTTTCCCATGATAATTTTTCCATCAAAAAACGGAGCCTTAGAGAAAACAAAGGCTAGTAGGAGAAGTGAAGTGAAAACGAAGTTGTATAGCTCAACGTTCTATAATTATATACAATGTATAATGTTTCCCGTTTCTATCTAAGCCTCAGCAAACATCTACCAAAAAACTATTTCAGTAGAATTAGGCCATAATTCAATATTCTCTCTATTAGGACTAAGGTGTAATATACAAGGTTTGGACCAATTTTGCCAGCACTTACAGATTTCATTTTAGAGTAGGCTTCTGTCTTGCCTTGGAGAATTGTACGTCTCCGTTCAAAACCGAGCTCACGAAACTCTCGACTGCTTCCTCGGTCATTTCACCCTGAGACGCGGCGTAGGTGCCTCGCTTTGGTTTGTAGGCCAGCACGAGCTTATCCGATGACTTGAACCTCGACTTGTCGAGGGCGGTTAGGAAAGATTGCTGCTTGGATGCATCCAAGAGGGCGTAGGAGACGGAGTCCCTCGGCCCAGATGTTGATCTTTGCCGTCTAACAAATGATTTTTGAGAAACCTATACGAGAAATCAAACGTCTCGTGAGACCCCAAGAAGATAGAATACAAAAATGTATAGGTTATATCGTGCTGCAAGGCGTGTAGACTGTAGACGAAGAAGCCAGCGTAGTAGTTTCGATGAGAGGCAAGACAGTGTACAAGATTGCAGAATTAAATTCATGGAATTCAAACATATGCATAAATGTAGAAGGAAACTAAGGAACTTACAGATTGCAGAATTTTTTGCAACTTGTCGCGAGTTGTTGCTGACTTGAAAACACCGATCACGCAGACAGGAACTTTCTCGCCACAGATGTTATCAAAATTTGAAGGTGTAAGTAACGGTATGCCTGATTCGCTAGGATCCTTTTGTGACGAAGACTTCTTATTCTTTTTCTCGAAGTTTTCAAGCAAGCTACTGAGCTCTTGAATTGCAGATTTCAGGTCTTTTACAGATATACCAGACTTGAGAACTTCTTTCTCCCCATTCGATAGCCAACCAACGATGGCTGGAAGTGAATCAACGCCCAATTTTCTCAGAGACGGGTCTGAGGCATCACGAACCTACGATTTGCAAAAACAATATCAATAATACATCTTAACACAGAGCAACAGATCTTCATGTATCTTTCTATAATTTAAGTACCTCAGCATCGTAGAATGAGAAACGCTTGTGATATAAGCCGCTAACTGCTCGCCAAATAACAGGCGTGCTCTTCTTAGTAGACAGAAGCAACACTTTGGGTAATCTTCCGCCTTCAGATGCAGCGTCAAATCTATCCAAGTTGATCCGCTGCGAGAATTTGGGTAAATGGTCTTGACAAAAGCTTTTCAGGGATCTTACGTCTAAGTCACCAGCGTACTCCACCAAAGAAGCTTTTTCACCGGATGCATACGAGTATACAATAATTTTTGGCTCTCTACGATTGTATAAACCAAGCTCCTTGCACAAGGATGTCTCAGATCCACAATTTATACTTCCAATCTGCACAAGAGAGCAGATAAACCTGAGCACACTTTAACATCTAACCACGAGACAAATGCAGTAGAAAAGTGACCAAATACCTTCAATGCTCCCTGAAGTGAGGTGACAGCTTCCTCAATAACAGATTCATAAATTTGGATCTCCTGCATATTCGACGAGTAAACTAACAAGAGCCATGTCATCCCTTTATCAACAATCTCTCTCCTATAAAACTGGGAGTTCACAGATTGTATGCTCTTAGAGGATTGTCTATTCCCCTGCTTTGACCTGCCTGAGCTGCCGAAACCACCAAAATGACTGCCTCCTCCCATGCCACCACCACCACCGCTGCCACCAAAGAAGCTAGAAAATATATCACCCATGTCAAAACCACCACCACCACCACTGCCACCGGAGCCAGGACCACCAAATGAGAATGAGAATGACTTCGAGCCTTCTTGTCCGCCCATATTCTGCCATTCACCTGGTCTGAAACTGAATCCACTTTGCCCCGGTCCACCACTGGTGAAGTAAGAATACCCGCCTTGCTGTCCAGGGTCTCCAGCATCAAATCCCGGAGTACCTTTCTCATCCCCATAGAGATCATAATTCTTTCTCTTCTGCTCATCAGATAAGATGTCATATGCTGAAAACAAGTGAAGAAGCGTCAGAATGTTAACATTCGAATAAAAATTTGAAGGCCATGACTTGAAAATTGAAATCAAAGATAAACTAAGCATCTAAAGAAATCAGGACATTAAGAAAGGTCAGATTGTTCACAGGTAATCCTACTTGAGGAGATACATGAAATGTATAATAAGTGTCCTGGAATCTGGCTGTTCTATGCCACACAATCACAGAACCACAAGATTAAAGCAACTCAACACAAAATGAAGATTACAAACTAGCCCAGATGATCATGTCACTCACATTAATAGAGATAAAATACCATCAGCACGATCATTATGCAATATTCCTACCCAAACAAACAATGAAGAAGCCTAAAATGGAAAAGATGTGAATTTTACCATTATTGATCTCTGCAAATTTCTCTTGGGCACCCTTATTCTTGTTTTTGTCAGGATGATATTGCAGAGATAATCTGCAAAACACATACATAAAAGATTTGTCAGGAAAAATTAACAACACATAACCCAAATTCCATCTGAATTTTAGAAACTATACATACTTGTGAAAGGCCTTTTGAATTTCACGGTTACTCGCACTTCGATCAACCCCAAGCACCTGAAAAAAGAATCATTTCTAAGAAGTAAATATAAAATATAATAATGAAGTTGCATAAAGTGCCCTTTAGAAGCAAAATAATAGCTGCCCTGTTGCACCATTCATGCCTCTGGCACAAGCAGCTATCAATTAAATCGTACTCTCCATTTCGTTCTTCGCAATATTAAAACTATCATCTTAAATAGAAATATAATTCGCAATGACTTATTTTTGCAGCACAGAAGATGGAATTCCCTCTGCATTCTCATTTTGCTACAGTATAACATAATATTTCCACACAAATATCAAGGATTTCCAATGCTTTTCCTCAATTCCATTCCAACACCAAACAACGATTAGCACCGAATTTCATTTCCCACGCAAAAAAATAAATAAACACATGTCACATACTCACGTTACAGTGAAAATTTCTATGCAGCTAACTAAACCTCGTCCTATTTTTTTTTTTTCCTATCCGTCAATTTAGCCCTAAATCACCTAAAATGCGTGCCATTTGAGGTGGTGGAGTAGCATGCCTTACCTTGTAGGGGTCGTTTTTCTTGCATTCTGCGCAGATAAGAAACACAATTCCGGCAGCAATCAGCGGTAATGCTAATCGGTTCTTCATTTTTTGCTCCTCAAATTCTTGCAGCTGCGAAAGTTTCAGTTTTGTCAAAAAAATTCAAAGTTTGGGAGCTTTATTGATGGTAATTAATAGGTTGCGGGAGAGGTGGGGAAATTTCCAGAGTGTTCGGCCGCTCCGCTGACGTGGCGCTCGCTGAAGGCCTCCACGAGCTCTCAGCCAATGGGATTCGAGAGCTGGTTATACAATCGGAAATGATGGCGTCAGAGGATAAATACCCACGCGAAGCTTTGCGCCATTTGCAATTAGTGACGTGCCAATAATGATTTTTTTTTTTTTTAAAGAAAACCCTATATAGAATAGAAATATCAATAATAATGTTGAATATAATAATATAATAATAATTAGCAAAAGTAAATTCTTAATAAATTTATAATGAAATTTCCTTGGGGACACGCGAGTACCAAGCAGTGCTGATCTCCACGTTATAACTGAGAGATCAATGGTTCAAATTTCGGACTCTCGTTCCTCCAACTCCGGTCAAATTTTCCGTTCCTTTAATTTATTAATAGGTTAATTCGACCTTTTCAGGAGATATTTGTCGTGCGATGATAGTTTATCTATTATCACCATAATTTTAGATTGATTATTTAATTATTTTTTAGTCCATGATGCAATATTCAAAATAGTTTCAACAAAATTATTTTAGATCAATTCTGCTCTCCAATGTTTGTCTTTTTTACTACATCACGGGGACAATTTTGATAGTATGCTATTTTATAATTGTAATTATTCAATTTGTTTTATACTATAATCAATCTATGTAAATATAACTCTACACATTAAATAACTCAAATTTATTTTATTATATTAATCTTATCTATCACATTCCCATGTATCAATTTTGAAGGATTAGATAATACGTATTAGTTTTATGATATATTGTTCGTTGAATAGACAATAACTAGTTTCAATACCACGTAAGATTATAGTCATAATTGACTAATTTAGTAATGACAAATATTTGCGTTAGGCCGTCCTAACATTAGGTCAATTGTTTGCCGCTACTATTCTAAGCCATGAGTCGAGCGAGGGGGAGCCGAGGCGAACCCGGAGCGAGCCGTAAAAGCACAATTGTTGTCGGTCTCATTATCTATATATTAATTATCGAAGCCGAAGGCGGAAGCGTTTGTTGTTTGCCGCCCCCAATTATTGTTGTCGGTCTTATTATTTATATATTAATTAGTTGGACAGGGCCTAACGTAAATGTGTCTCGTTAATCATTTATAAATTTAGCTTACCTCTATGTGACAAAATTAATCCCCACGCATCTTGGGTCATTCAATCTCGGGTTAGTGATTATTGCATCCGAGTGAGGACACCGCTACAATAGTGAAGCCCATTTGTCCAACCCGGCCCAATTAATTGCGAGATTGGGCCCATACTTTAAATTTTAAATAACAATTAAGGTGACATTCAAATATCTTAGATGTTTTATGATTATGAAACTACATATGCTACCAAATTAGTATTTAGCATCACAACTAGTATTACCCCCGCGAATTATAACTCAATTATAATTTTTTAGTTTTAGAAATATTATTGATTCAAATATAGAATACAATAACAAAAAGTTAATATACACTTAATTAGAATATTTTGATAGATCTTTGATTTTTTTATTTTTTTTTATCGGATAAAATTAGTTGTTAGTAGTTAGTTCATCAAGCACCAAACACTCTTAGATTACTTCACCAAACCTCCTTATAACTCCACAACCTGAATTTTCTACTAAGGGAGGAACCCGGTTGCAAGCCCCTGGTTAATCTTTGATCTTTGATCTTTTTTCAATTCAAAAATTGAAATAGCCCACCCAAAAAAAGAAAAAGGTAAAAGTAGTCATGCATGATTATCTGTTTTCAATGGTATCATTGAATTTTGTAAAATCATATTTGCCTTGAAACGTAAGTTTTAGTTTTATTATAAAAAAGGAACACATTATGCCTTTTTATTTGAGACACATTTGCGTTAAGTCGGTCTAACGTAAATATTTGTCCTGAAACACATTATGTTTGCTAGATAACTCAACCCGATGCAGTATGTAAAATCATGACTAAAATAAAGTACTTATTAAATTTCAAAAATATATTGTTAAATAGAGTCTACAAACAATGTCACTCGCTTCAAATTGTTGTCTTAATAATCAGTGACAGTAAAATTTCCCTCTAACGAGGAGAAGGTACCAATAAAAATATAGTAATAAATCAATTTGTGGCAAACATTTTAAAACACAAAAGTTGAATTCAATTTTCTAAAGCCATATAAAATTGTTGATATAACTTCTCAAACTTGGTAAAAAACCGTAAAATGGTCGTCTCGTCTCGTTTTAAAATGATATAGTAGTATATAGTAAAAAATAGGTAAACGATCAAATTGATCAGAGGCAAAATTTAATAGACACTTTATTATAAAAACCAGATAGAAAGAAATAAAAATTAAAAACCAATCAATTATATATTCAAAACGTGACGGTATAAAAGGCCCGAAGAGAAAGCAGTGACAATGATTACAGCTCATCTCCTTCCAGCTCGTAAAACTTCCGCAGCAGTTTCATTTTGCCCTTCCTCCGCCCTTTACCACCGCTTAACCCTCGCCGGAAAATCCAAACCCTCCGCTCCGCCGCCCTCCGCCGCCGCCGAATTTTAGAAATTATTTAAGCGGTCGATTCTCCTGTATCGCTGAACACTGCGGCGGTTTCACATTCCCCAGTCAACCCCTTCGATCCAAAACCGCTCTTCATTTATACGTCTGAGACGCGATAAGAGCTCCGTTTCCGAATACGCTCGCTATAGATTGTTCGAGAGGCGGAAATGGCGCTTGCGGTGTCGGACTTGCCGATGATATACGGACTGCTCGCGAATTCAGTGAGCAGCGACGTGAATGTGCTGAAGCCGGCGGAGGATGCGCTCGCGCAATTGGAGAGTAGGCCTGGTTTCTGCTCTTGTCTAATGGTATTTGAAGTGATTGTGGCTGTGCTTGCGTTAGTTGTTTGTGTTTATTGTGAGTGTGAAGGGGTTTTGGTGATGTGCAGGAGGTGATAACGGCGAAGGATTTGGCGTCGCAGACCGACGTGAGATTGCTGGCGTCGGTTTATTTTAAGAACAGCGTTAATCGGTATTGGAGGAACAGGCGTGACTCGACGTAAGCGATTTCATTCTATTTTTATTTTAGGAACTGCCATTTTATTTCACTGTATTTGTAAAAAATTAAGTGTAATTGTCAGTTCAGTGCATTTATCTTGGCATCAGTTTTGCTAAAGCTGCTATTGTCAGCATCTTAAGGTGAACACTTGTGGCCAGGATTTCTAGATGTGAAATATGCCTGAGCAAAAAAAAAAAAAGATTGGAAATATGCCTCACGACCCTAAGTAATACTACTGCATTGTGAATTTTTCATCAAATAGACTCATTTTTTAAGTGGAGATAGATGTACCGTGTGACTAGAATGTGTATTTTACTATCTGACCTTTTCTATTTAGTCAGTTTTGCCTTTTAGTCAGATGATTGGTACTTAGCTTTGCTTCTAGATTTTGATTAAGGAAACGTCTTTGCAGGGGACTGGGTAATGAAGAGAAATCGCATTTGCGGCAAAAGCTATTGTCACACTTGAGAGAAGAAAATCACCAGGTAATGCTTGCATGTCATATATTATTGGTCTCTATGTTGCCTTATCATCTACTTGAACTATTTATAATGCATCCCTGCTGAGCTGAGCACTGCAGCATTACTTGTGTTGTTTCTATATCCATTGCCATCTATAGCAATTCCTTGACATTTCCTCTGTTTGTTTAGTTTTAACTTTTATCTTGAATATCATGTCTATAAAATGTGATTGTTTTGCAGATAGCTCATACTTTGGCTGTATTGATCTCAAAAATTGCTCGCATTGACTACCCAAAAGAATGGTATCCTTCTTTGCTTCATCTATGTGAAAGTTACTTTGAATCTAGCCAAAGATTATCCGTGTCATCTTATACATTTCCATGTATCACTGGATTACTGATTTTATTCATTTATTTATGTTTTGCCCTTTCTCTTCCTGTTGGCTTACAGGCCAGACTTGCTTTCTGTGTTAGCACAACAGCTTCAGTCAGCTGATACATTAACTTCACATAGAATATTCTTGATTCTTTTCCGGATTTTGAAGGAGTTGTCGACCAAACGTCTTACTTCGGACCAGAGGACCTATTCTGAGGTTCATATTATCATTTTGTTTATTGTTCTTTCAAATTTCCCCCTTATTTCTTAGTTGGTGATGCATTTCACTAAACCCTGAGTTCATATTACCATCACTATTAGAAAACAGTCCTACGAATTGATGATTTAGGAATTTTGACAGTTATTTATTTATTGATTCCGCGTGACTGAAATGAGGTGTTGTAACATTTATTGTGTATTTGTCTAATTTATCATCTTCTCAATTTTGAGTAATATGGTTCAGTCATCAAGGTTTCGAATGCCCAACTTATATCCCAGTCAAGGACATAATCATTATTGTTGGGACAGAAGATTCTGGGGTTTGTATAAAGTACGGGTATTTAGTTGAAATTTTTGAGTCAAATCAAAACCACTACTATTTTGTAATGACGTCTCATTTTTTAGAATCTGAGTGTATCATTTATTTTTTGTCACTGTTGCAGAAAAGAATGTTAAATTTTCACTTAGTAGCTTTACTAAGCTTGTCTTTCACTTTGTTGACTTCATCTTGTATATCAGAATATATTTGTATATATATTTTTTTCACTCGACCTTTTCTGCTTGCTCATTTGGCAGATAGCATCTCAATTCTTTGATTACAGCTGGAATCTTTGGCAGACTGACCTACAGAAAATATTGCATGGATTTTTGGTGCTAGCTCAAAATAATACTGAGTTGCATCAGGATGATATGTACTTGATCTGTGAAAGATGGTTTCTATGTTCAAAGATAATACGTCAACTCATAATTTCTGGCTTCCAAAGTGATTCAAAGTCTATACAGGTGAAACTGCTTCTTCTTTTTATTTCTTCCCCTCTCTTGGTCCTTTCTTTCCTTTTGGTTGCCTGTTTCTTGGGACTCTGCATTTCTGCATTCCTTCCATTGTTCACTCTGATGTTTGTTATGAGTTTGGGGTATAACTATAAGCTTAATTGTATTGCCTTTTAGGAGGTACAACCTGTCAAGAAGGTCTGCCCAGTTATGCTGAGTGCCATCCAGTCGTTTCTGCCATACTGTAAGATTTCTCTCATCTCCTTTAGCTTTTGTTCTGTATTTTTTACAGAGGACATCTCTTCTTAATTTTATTTTAGTTTTTATTTTTTAAGTTGGGGTTTATGTGCTTTACATCTTGCATACCAACTGATCATTTTAATCTTCCACTGTGGCCATATTTTGATGCTTTTTACCTTTTTCTCCTTGAAGGGAATAAAGTCTGGGGAGTTAATAATGTACTAACTAATTTTAGATTATTCATTTGTTAGTTTCATATGTAGATGACTGGAATTTTGTCTAGCATTTCTTCTTTAGGTTGCATTGCATTGAGCTAGATTTTACTTGTTATTGCTACAAATTTATCTGGTTTCTGAACTTATTTGGTGTGCAATCTTTTCAGGTTCATCTTTTAAAGAGAAACATCCTAAATTCTTGGACTTCCTGATGAAATCATGCACCAAACTGATGAAGATTTTAATAGCATTTCAGCAACGACATCCTTACTCATTTGGTGACCAAAGTGTCATTGGGCCTGTTGTCGATTTCTGCTTGAATAAGATAACAAATCCTGAGCCAGATGTTTTGTCATTTGAGGCTTTTTTGATCCAGTGTATGGTGATGATGAAGTCTGTCCTAGAATGTAAAGAATACAAACCATTCTTGAGTGGTCGTGTTATGGATGACAACCGGGTCTCACTTCAGGATGTGAAGAAAAATGTATCAAGTGTAGTTGCTGGCTTCTTGGCTTCTCTGTTGCCCAGTGAGCGAGTTGTGCTACTATGTAACATATTGATAAGGAGGTAAGTCTAGTTTACTTGGACTCTGTTTAGCTTATACTAAATATATCAAAGTAGATAAGGTTTAAGTGTATCTCCAGGAATAGAAAGGATACTGTAAGGTACATAAACATTGCAGTCTCAACTGCAGAAAATCTACTGTTTCATGTTTAATGCTAGTTTTCACAGAAATAAATTTATCTGTCTGGTTTGTGGCATTTCTAGCTTTTAGTACGAGAGGAAGGCATCTTTCTGTGTCCTTGTCTCCTGCTTTTCCTCCCTTTACTTTCTGATCCTTTTCTGTATTCCTCTGATCACTGCTATTCCTTCTTAAGCAGGTATTTTGTTTTAACAGCTAGTGATGTGGAAGAATGGTACCAGAATCCAGAGTCATTTTATCATGAGCAGGACTCTATTTTGTGGTCAGAGAGACTAAGGCCATGTGCTGAAGCATTGTACATAGTCTTGTTTGAGAATAACAGCCAAGTAGGTATTTTTAATGTAAATTTTGATTCATATCTATTAGCACTTACATCTCTGTAACTGATTGTGTATTCTTGATATCTGTTGATGTAGTTGCTAGGTCCAGTCGTGGTTTCAATTCTTCAGGAGGCAATGAACGGATGTCCTTCTTCTGTCGGTGAAATAAATCCACAATTGCTTCTCAAGGATGCTGCGTATGGTGCTGCAGCATATGTCTATTATGAACTCTCAAATTATCTGAGCTTTAAAGACTGGTAAGCCCCTTTCTCTTTCTGTCAGCATGAGTGTAAGTCCTTTTTCATTTAAAATGTTAATTGTTATCCAACTGGGCCAAGGTGCCCTCAGTCTTCGTGCTCTTTGTTCCATTATTATTTCATGACAATGGAAACCACGTGCTTATTTGCGAGATCCCATGTAATGTGTACTGAAATATCAACTATCATATGCAAATGGCACGCAACACATTTCTTGTCCGGATAAAACTTGTTGCAAATGATAAAATGTAGGTCCAGGCAAGGTCTTAAATGAAACCTTAACGGAAAGTTTTGGCTAGTTTTAATTGCTAGTAAGAGATGATGGTGACAGGGGTGCTAGTTGAACTCAGTCCAAATTGGTTTCAGTTTCCTATTTCTCACTATTGATTTGAATGGACCATGGTCCAAAAGCCTAACCTGTATTATTCATGGGCGTGTAGTTTTCTGATATGCCTAGACCTGGTTGATGATGCATGTTGTTCGACTTGTCTACCTGAATGATGTGGGTCTGTTATTCCCTCTTCTTGAGTATTCATCTCTGTTTAGAAAATTCCACGTCACTTTAACTTCATGTTGATGATAGTCAGAACAACTTTTTGTTTCCAGACCTTGTGTTTTTCTCTATGATAAGTATATCTTGGACATTCACTGACACTCTTGTACAGGTTCAATGGCGCGTTATCTTTTGAACTCACAAATGATAATCCGAACATGCGGATCATCCATAGGAAAGTTGCATTGATCCTGGGACAGTGGGTCTCAGAGGTAAAATACTCCCAAGCTGTGTGCATATGCCCTTTGTTTCATCATTGTGATCTCCAACAGTTCGTATCTGTAATTTCATGGTCTTTTATGCTTCTTCATTTAACCAAAACATGCTCGATGTGAAATATTCAGAGGAACAAGGTACTGATACCAAAAGACAAATGATTGCAGATCTGATATTCTGTTTTATCTATTTATTTGCAGCTTGCTGTCTTGGTTGATTGAGTATTTCCTTATGAATTTAGCTAATGCTGAGCACTTCTGTAACATGTGTCAAATTTGGTATATGGTGGCCTTGAAAGTTAGTGCCTTCTAAGAGTGACTGAGATCTCAGGTCAAAACTCAAATCATATCTGATTTTGAATTCATGCTATATAAAGAATGGATATTGAAATGCAACTCCTTATGCATTGTTAAAAAGCTCAGCTTGAATAAATTAAATTAGATTGGTGGGAAGAGGAATATGTAATGTGGCTTCCGTGATAAGGCAGTAACTTCTGGCAAGAGTCTGCTTAGGCTGTGAACTTTTTGTGATAGGTTCGTGATGGGTGAGACTAACTGACTGAAGTGTTGAGGATAGGTCGGACATGAGTATTTTGTATCTTACTGAGTGATGTGTTCTAATTTTGGGATGCAGTCCTTTCAGTATAGCTGTTCGCCTGTTTCTTGACATTTGTCCCTTGTTATTTCCTGTACAGATTAAGGATGATACCAGACGACCAGTATATTGTGCTTTAATAAAATTGCTTCAGGAGGGAGACTTGTGTGTCAGGGTATGATGCATATATCCGTAACTGGCTTGTGAATTATGTAGTTTTTAACATTGACCTGTTCTTTCAGCTGGCTGCATCACGATCTCTGTATTTCCATATTGAAGATGCAAATTTCTCAGAGAAGGACTTTTCAGATCTTCTTCCAGTATGTTGGGACTCATGTTTCAAACTGGTGGAAGATGTACAAGAATTTGATTCAAAAGTAAGTTCTGTTATTTTATTTTCCATTTCTTTTACCTAGTGTTGTACGAAAATCTTGAATGGGCCTCCTATTGTCATATTGTCTAACTAGAAAACCCAAGCCACCAATTTCGTTTATTAATTCTTATCAGTTATGTTCTTTATTTGCTATTTCCATTTTTTTCTTCTTTTTTTTATATTTAGGTTCCTTTCATATTGACATATGTCTTTCTGGTTTCTCCGTGAATGTTAATTGACATGAGGTCAGCAGAGTGGTGCATTCTCTGCCTTAGGTCTCATAATAATACATTTTTGTCTAGTATTTTGCGGTTTACTTATATTTGTGAGTGTCTATTCTTTCCTTTTTTAGAGTATCATTATATTAACCTGGTCAGTTTGACCTCTTCTGTCATTACACTCCAAACATCTGTCTTTGTCTTACAATCTGCTCTGTAGGTTGAGTGATACTTGTTTACTAAGTTCTTATTTAAACTCAATATCCAGGTACAAGTATTGAATACAATTTCTAGTCTCATTGGACGCATTACTGAAGTTATTCCTTATGCAAACAAGTTGGTGCAGTTTTTCCAGAAGGTATATTGTTTTATCTTTTCATGTAGGCATAATCAATAGACAAGGATTCTAAAATTAATGTGTATATAAATCCTTCACTTGAAATATGATGTTAGACATTAGAAGATAACTGTTCATATTCCTAATTTTCCTAACATGTTTTTATTCTTTATATTGATTATATATATCATCTTAGGCTTGGGAAGAATCTTCTGGTGAAAGCCTTCTGCAGATTCAGCTTCTCACAGCCCTCAAGAACTTTGTAACTGCACTAGGTTATCAGTCATCCATCTGTTACAACTTGTTAATGCCCATCTTACATAGTGTGATTGATGCTAATAGCCCTGATGAACTTCTGGAAGACAGCATGATGGTTAGTAGTTTAGTAAGCATGAAGAGTTTACTTCAAGTTTCCAAATAGCCTCTAGCATTCAAAATCATTATTTCTTTTGAATCCTTATCATACAGTTATGGGAGGCTACTCTTACTCATGCCACCGCTATGGTGCCTCAGCTTTTGGATTTCTTCCCATGTTTGGTGGTAATCTTGGATAGAAGTTTTGATTATTTAAAGGTACAGTGAATTTCTCTTTTGGGTAGTCGTATTGCTCTTACATTGCTAAAATGCAGTGGGTTGATATCTAACTTCATGTGTAGGTGTCTGCCAGCATTATTGAAGGCTATATAGTTCTTGGAGGTATAGAGTTCCTCAATATGCATGCAGAGACACTTGCAAAATTGCTTGATCTGGTTATCGGTAATGTCAATGATAAAGGGCTCCTTCAAATTCTTCCACTCGTGGATGTTTTAGTTCAGGTATGTCTCCAGCCTTGACACTGCAACAGTAAAGCTTCACTCGAGAAAGCAATATAATGCTCATTGTCTTACTTTGCAATGCAGTGTTTTCCTGTTGAAGTGCCCCAATTAATCAGCACCACCGTGCAGGTATTTCTCTCTTTACCCATTACAACCTATTGATGTCTAAGGTTTGAATATGATATACCAGTTTTTCTGTATTTTGTAGAAACTAATTGTTATATGCCTGAGCGGGGGAGACGATCATGATCCTTCTAAGACAGCCGTGAAAACGTTATCAGCGGCCATACTTGCAAGGATTTTGGTCATGAATACTAATTATCTTGCACAACTCACATCAGATCCATCGTTGTTAGCACATCTCCAAAAATCTGGGTTCTCAAATGAAGAGAACATACTTCTTTGCCTGGTCGATGTTTGGCTTGACAAGGTCAGAAACTGGTTTATACCATAGCATCCTTTCTTAATTTTAGCCGTGGGTAATTGAAGCTTGTTCTCTATCTGGTGTTGTAGGTCGACAATGTCATTTCCACGCAAAGAAAGACATTTGCCCTAGCTCTTTCCATAATTCTAACATTGAGAATGTCGCAAGTTCTTGATAAACTTGAGCAGATCCTTAGGTAATTCATCTACTTGATGCTTGATTGACCTCTTGCAATGGACACAAGTTTTCATTTCATTACGTTTCCTAATAGTGTATGCACGAGTGTGATATTGGGTGGAACCGAGGAGTTGACAGAAGAAGAATCAAGGTCTGCTCGCTGCTCCTTCTCCATGATTGATATTTTCAAATGTCCTCATATAATGACTTTGTTATTTTGGCGATGATATCTTGTGCATAGTAGTAGCGACAATATGCAATCTAGCAAGCAGGAAATCCCTAGCAAAGAGTTACGGAGGCGACAGGTACTTGGTTTTAGAATTTTATAAAGCTCCGGAACCATGTCATATCAACAACTTACAAGTTTTCCATTTCCAGATCAAGTTCTCCGACCCCATAAACCAGATCCCGCTCGAGAATTCGCTGAAGGACAACCTCCAGACATGTTCTGCCCTGCACGGAGAATTGTTTAATACCGCCATGTCTAAAATCCATCCTTCCTCGTTCGCTCAGCTGAAACGCGCATTAAATATGCCATAAACTAGACGTGGCTTTCCAAGACGCAGTGGAGATGCAATTTTGTGATCTTAAAGTTCCATTATATTCGTGTGAATTTTTGAAAGGTAAAATAAACATCCTATCCCCCAATACCCACATCCTAAGTCGTTATTACCAAATTGCTCAATGACTCAAATCCCTCTTTCGACAGGTGAAAAATGAAGATTCTTTGGTTTTGTGAGGGGCGTTGACGAATTCTTTTGGTTTTGTTCCAGTTTTTGTTTCATCTCCACAAGTTGGAACATATGGTGGTAATTTTCTCGAGCGTGTTTCAACCACACTGTAAATAGTGTGATCCCTTCATGTCATGGTTTTTGGGTGCATAAGGGTGAGAGTTTGGGGTATATGAGGTCCGGTCGGGTCAGTATGGAGTCGGGTTTCTTTCATTCTTCGGAAACGAGCTTTTGTGTACAATTTTTCCTCCAACGTGAAGCGTCTTCCATCTGTTCCCAACTTCCCATTTCAAAGATCTGTTTCTTGCGCGATTGGTGAGCGAACATATGGGACAGCATTATTGAAATTTTGAGAGGCCGTGTAAGCTTATTTTACCAAACGCTGCGTCTCTTCGTCTCATGTCACTTGATGCAAATTTATATTCTTCTTAAAATTTTGTTAAGGTTAAGATGTTTTGCAATCTGGCAATCGTTTTATTAGAAGGAATCAATAAACGGCAATCCTGAAGAAGGCTTAATAATTTGCTCTATAGCGAAATATGGTGTCAAATGTTCAACACATCCGAGGTGGATAGTTTTAGCATGATTTAGCATAATTTGTAACATACTGTTTCATTAAAAAAATTAGGCACAACCTACCATTACTGTTTATTAATTACTTTTTCAAAATTCATGATAAAAAAGAATTACTTACCAAAAATTGTGAACATTTTCTTCCTAAAAAAGAACTAAATCAGACAAGAAGGTTGTAGGACTAGTTTTCTTTTCATAAATTATTATTATTATAGTATCAATTCTAAGTCCAACAATAGCAAAATGGATACACAAACGGTCCACAGAGAAGTGTACAAAATGAGACAAACGCAAAGTCTCAAGAACAACGTGATCGACATTTCACCAAAATCCAACCATTACAACGGAAGTATCAAAATTTCGTGACAAAGTACAGAGCAACAGAGAAGGAAATTCTCTCATTCTTGAGAAGTTGCGCCGTTTGGAGCCTCCTCTTCCATTGGCTCAGCTTCGGCCGCTCCTTTCTTACCTGCGAAAAAAAGTTGTTTCACTTTCACCGCCATGAAGAAAATATGAACCTTGATGAAGTAGCTGAAGCTACGTGAACTCAAATCTAACCTTTCTTCTTTTTCCCTCCACCCTTCTTTTTCGATTTCGTGCCCAATGCTAACCAGGCATTGATCTCAGGATCATCGACTGTTTTCGTGGGCTGCAGCTCCTGCAGAGGATGGGAGGTGACTCTGTCCGACCCGTTAGGCAGAAGCAAAACAGTGAACTTGATGTGTGCGACGAGGTCACCTGTAATACACATTATGACGTGAGCATGCATAATATAATTCACCGGAAGATTTTTGAATTAATATAGTTCATACCAGGCTTCTCATGAAGCACGGGATATGGTTGCAACAGATCATGATTTACACATTCTACTAGACCCAAGCGGACACGCTTCTCTTCCAAAGCCCTGCATGATGATTAGACCCACTTGTTATCTTCACGTAAAACGGACCTCGAGGCGGCAGCAATTTACAGTAGACAACAAACCTTGCAGAGAATGGCATGATCGGGAACTTCTGGCTGATTTCACTGAATATGAACCGAGATGCTTTCATCTTTAGGAGATAGTTCTTGTCAACAGCCCTTTTATAAATAGTTGTTTGTTTCTCATCAAGCAATTTTGGCTGCAATTTCGATACAACAACATTCCATGAGAAACATTGACAATAAAAGAGGGAAAAAACAGAGAAATGATATGTGAAACAAACAGGTAGTGACATATTTACCTTGCCTTCACCAGTACTTGTAACAATGTCAATGGCATAGACCTCATTTTCCTCAAATTCAGCATCGTCAACTCTGGTATCAGGGCCCGTGGCACTTAATACAACCTTGTTGCCATCAATCACAAATTGTTTCATCTGATGACTTAGTACTCCTTCAACAATCTTGCAGTCATAAGCAGCAGCAACCTTTTGAATTGCCTCGCTGACATCTTTATTCTTCAAACAGGAAGAAGAGAGCAGTTAAAATTTTCAGTCTCTTTAAATAGAAAAACCCATCAAACTTCTACAAATGGTGGTCTCAACAGGAACAAGTGACTAAAACTTCTGACATAATTGATCAATACTACTTACTACATGCTATTTTACTCCACCGAGAAAGGGAAACATGATGCCTCTATCAGAGTAACTATGACTATTCAGAGCTTCACCGGAAGCAAGATCCATCGCTCATGGTTTTGATCATCATGTAGAGAATCATGTTTACCCTTCGACACCAGCTAATAGTACAGCTATAGACACCTCTTTATTTTGAATTTCTTTGGCGGGTGGTGGGGGTAAATGCAACTTATTAGACGGGCAGGAAGTAAGCACTTCAAAAGAAATGGTTATGGGGAAACGCCAAGCTATTAGATCGTGCAGGAAGTAGCACTTCAAGGTACAGAACATAAGAGGTCACCAATTTCATTTAGGTGACAGGGTAAACGAAGCATTTATTCATTTTATCTCAATAGATGATAAAGTTAAAGTTTGAAGCACTTAAACTCCAATAAGTCCCCTGTTGGAGTAACTACATCAACAGTATTATTCAGCATTTTAAACAGAACTCAAGAACTGTTCATCGATTAAGGGGAACTGCATTATAGTTATAGCATTAAAGCCAAAATAATCAGCTACGCCGGTACTAGACCTTATAAGTGAGGAAACAGGGCAGAAGAATTTTGTACTGCAATTTAACCCTTACATTACATTCAAGATACATACTAATTTCACAAACACCAGTCCATTAACCAATCAAAATCAAAACTAACAGAAAGAGTACACTGAAAAGCATAAAATGAAAACCTAGAACAAGATTTACCTTTTTCCCTGGCCTCACGAGCCTCAAAGCAACCTCAGCGGCCGTATTCGCAGCAGCAATAACATCGGCTGCCCTCCCAGTGACCGGCCCCTGCTGAATTACATGGGTGTGTGCAACTACAGCAATAAAGCCATCTATGTGACACCCCATATCACTGTAGATAAACCACATTACTCCCCATTTCCAATATGATTCCAACCACTACTACTGCATTCAATTAATATTTTCTATAAATCTCAAAAAATTGCTTACATTTTCACAATATCCCCATCTTCCAACACAGTCTCGTCGCCGTTCAACGGCGAAAAATGGCACACTGTATTGTTCACCGAAATGCATGTTGGGAATGCAACACCCCTTTCTATCTTCTTCTTCACTTTCTTATACATATTCCCTGTTTGCCTATCACAATCACACAATTTAAACCTAATTCACACAGCAACGCAGCATTTCAACATCACTACAGTAAAATCCTTCACATAAATTACTCACTCTCTGATAAACGAGTCTGCTTTCTCGCATAGGTCAACAATCTTAGCCTTCGGCTTGCATTCAGGCAACACAAGCTGCAGCGCCTCTGCATTTATTCAATCGACAATTTCACGCATTCATCAAAACAATAAACAAAAAAACATAAAACCAACCAATAACAAAAGTTACAAAACAGTGAAAATTGCTCGAATTCTAATTGAAGAGAGTAAGAAACCAACTGTTAACAATTTCAGCAGCGGACTTGTATTTCGTGACTACTTCGGAATTGGTGAGATCCAACTCCTGCTCCTCCCTTTCCTCGTCCGACATTGTTTCGCACTTGCGCTTCAACATGCAAAAACACAGTAATCGAACGGTTTAAGGTGAGGATTAACGCGATAAACAGGATGAAGAAGAGATAATCGTTGGAGGAATTTGTCGAATTCTCGAAATAGAATAATTTACCAGTTAAGATTTCTCGGGAGCTATATAGTGTACTGAATTAGGGTTTAATCAGTTAGAGAGAGAGAGAGAGAGAAGGGTAGGGTTTGAAGCGGCAGTGAAATTTATAGTATAATCGTTTTTTGCGTTACAACTGTATGGAAATAGGGCTTTTCTTCAAAATTGCGTTTAACCCTCTAAATCATTTGTTTTATATATATAGTAGCTTTTTCAAATAGAAACATTACTCTCTTTTTTTTTGTTCTTTTTCTTTCTTTTGCAGCAAAGAAGCCGTCTACTCCTTCAGTCTTAATTATATAGGTCGATTAAATTTTTTTACAGGTATTAAGAAAATAAATTGTAAAAATAAATTGTATAATATATTTAATCTAAAAGAGAAATCTATCAAAATAACCATTTTAAAATAATAAAAATAAAAATTGGTCCGTTAATATAAAAAGATAAAAAACATAACCTCTCATTTTACGAGTTGATTTTGGTGAAATTGTATTTTTGCACTCATTTCACAAGTCGCACATGCAAATTTGTGAAATTGAAATCTATTTTTTATCTTTTTTATATTTACGAGCTAATTTTTATTTTTATTATCTTAAAAATGTTATTTTAATAATTGCCTATTTATTAAATTACAATTAATGTCTATCAAATTAAATAAGATTACATTAGTAAATAAATAAAAAAGTTATTACTTTTTATGTAAATAAATCTATATATTTGGAATATCTTAGAAAAGCTTATATAATTGGGACCGAGTGAGTATTTAATTATCAATTACTTAAAGATTAAAAGAGTAAGCAAGCTTTTAATAATTGCAAGCTGCAAATACATTGCCAAGGTAGGCAGAATAAATAGAAAAAATAAATTAAAGAATAAATTAATACGTTATATATAGGGTATGTATTTAGCTTTAAGGCATGGCAAGTATACTGTATACAGCAAGGCTTGTAGTATGTTCTCTCCTATTTTAATTTAGTTTTTTTATCTTGCAATTTGCAAAGGTATTTGGCTGGTGACTGATATATTTGGAAGCCTTTAATTAATCCCTTTTACTTTGGCACATTAAAAAAGTTGTAAGAGCACCCCAGAACCAAAAAGAAAAAGGACACTTGGAATTTTAGAATTTCTTAATCTGATATGATAAATATTCGTAACAAAAAAGCAGCAGAAACTTAATAAAGTGATAGAAAAATCTAGAAAAGTTTAATTTGATATTTTGATAATAGTAACAAGAACAGCAGCAACAAACTATCATTCAATTTATTACAATTTCCTGCAGAAATTCAAACCACAACTCGATGCCAAAGCATTTCACTGTTGCTCTCAAATTATAGATATATCAGACAAAGAATAGCCTACAAACAATGTAAGCAATTTCAAAAGCTAAAGATAATAAAGTAAATGTAACAGTTAACTTAAACGAGCTAACTAGGGCATCAAAAGCTCTAAAGTTACCAATTCTCAAAACCAATATCGAGACGGTTAATCGACGCGACGCGATCAAGGATATAAGGGCGCGTTGTGTATGTATCGCCTCTCGTAGAAGCCGGTTATCTGATCCGCCACGGCCCACATGATGGCCTGCCCGGGCGGGATCCTCATCAACCTCGGCAAAAGCCCTTTCCACAACGCAAGAACACCTTCCTCTGCACGTATCGTTACTATAGCATGGAACATGCCTCTGTATTTCAACCCACTCGACTTACTCTGAGCCATGAGCCTCGTTTTCACGACATCAAAGGGTCCCGTGCACACCGGGCCAGCAGTTCCAGCCAGAAATCCCGAGATCATAGACTGCCACGGCAGTAGGACCTTCCCGTCACCTTCGTGTTTGCTCCACAATAGCCCGTCAAATGCGTTTTTGGCGCTGAACATGGCAGCCTGGTTCGTCCCGTTGCGCATCACGGTTGGGGCAGCCCCGGCCCACAGACCAAACAAGCCCTCTTCACGGATAATCATACGAGCACAATGTATGGGTCCCTTGTACTTCAAGAGCTCGGGGCTCAATCCTCGTTGCTGCTGTAGTCTGATTTTCACCACCTGCATTCGTCGTAGAAATTCGTTCAATGTTCATCTTTTCTAGTGATCGAAAGCAAGAATGCATGAGCAGAATCGATGCTCGCCTCACTCTACATTTACAACTTATGGAAAACATAGTAGATTTTCAATATTTACAATACTAGATAGCTTTTCGAGTGATCACAAACACATATATTGACAAATTGTTTGATTTAGGATCAAATTCTCAGAGAATCTTAGCCATGGAAAAGCCTAATTGCCTATAACAGAATGAAAACACATCATTTTTAGCCACAAAAGCTTAAACTACCAGAATTGATGCGTTATTCTTTGAAGACTCATTATCTACAGAAATCGAGATAAAAAAATCTACCTCGATCATAAAAATTCAAACACAACCGCTTCTTCAATTCAAAGGATGCCATAACATACAATTAAACATGATTAAATAATCACCAATTCACCATCTCACAACCGCCTTCTTGAATTCAAAGGAATATCATAAGATACAATTAAACATGATTAAACAATCACCAATTCACCATCAACCTAATAGCCAAAGTAATTCGAGGTCAAATCAGTCAAACCAACACCAGCAGCAGACAAATCGCAAAACAATCCAAATCACACGATAAAAAAAATAAAAAATCGAATTGATTAACCTCAAATGGAGTGACGATAGCGAGAGCTTCGAGCACTCCGGCGCCGAATCCAGACAAAAACCTCCCGCGGTGGCTGAGCTCCCCCGTTTTCGAGTCCTTCAGCGCCGACTGCAGGTACGCATTCGACCCCATCCGCAGCGCGTATTTGAGCGTCAAATGCGTCGAGAAAGGCGTCAATCCCTTCCACAGCGCGCGCGCGCCTTCGTTCCTCACGATGGAGCTGCCGCAGTGGAAAATCCCCCTGTACGCGCCGGTGCGGTCCAGCTGTAAGCGAGTTTTGATGACGTCGATCGGCTGCAGGCACGACGCCTCCACCACGCCGCCGAACGAGCCGGAAACCGCCTTCATGTACGGCGGAATCGATTGCGACCGCTTCTCCCTTCGCTCCGCCATCGAGATTCGGAATTTTAACGGCGGCGTGATAACCGCTTCACGGCGTCAATTCCGGCGCGGTGAAATGAGAGGAGAAATCGAGATTTTGAGGAAGCGGTCGTTTAGTTTTGCTAGTCTGGGGAGAAGGACTCATTAAGTAGAGGTGACGGAAAGAGTAAAAAAGCGATACAAAATTGGAATTTTGGTTTGTGCGCTGGTGGGGCCCGCAAAGCTTCGGAAAAAGGTTTATTTTCTAATATTTTTTAGTAGCTTTTTTTTTTGTTTGGAGTGGGATTTTTTGTTTTTTCTAAAGGGTTAATGGCCGCCAAAAACTTGACTTTTGACCGAATTCTGAAATTGCACGTAACTTTTTATTTCTTCTACATAATACATAAACTTTTCATTTTTCTGAATTTTTCAGCACGACCTAATTCCGACGAAATCGAAGCTGACATAGACGACGGAAATATTGAGATAGATAAAACGTTCGACGAATTAAACGACGTAGTTTTGTATTAAATGAAACGATGTCGTTTCGTTTTAAATTACACACTTTTCACTATCCATTTCCGCTTTCATTCTCATAAAATAGAGCTTTGTAGCGTGCCGTTTCATTTAATACAAAATTACGTCGTTTAATTCATCGGACATTTTGTCCATCTCAGCATTTCCGTTGTCCATGTCAGTTTCGATTTCGCCGAAATTATGTCGTGTGGAAAAATTCAGAAAAAATTATAAATTCATATATTGTGTGGAAGAAATAAAAGCTAATGTGCAATTCTAAAATTCGGTGAAAATTCGTGTATTTATCAGCTATTAATACCTTTTTAAATGCGAAAATTTCTCGATCGTTGATATCCTTATTTTGCACGTTTGGGTGATGTGACGTGTGGTTTTGTGTGGTTACTAAAAGTGTGAAGTGGGCCTAAATGGGCCCGAACTGGACCAGCCTTGATTTTGTGGGTCTAAAATTTTTATTATTATAATCAGCTCCTATTAAACAAATCAAAATATGAATGTTGTTTGCAAGTATATTAATTAGTTGTGAATAGTTGGTCAAATTCTATTCTAAAAAATGTAAAGTTGGTCAAGTTCAATAACCCAATATTTATTTGTTCCACACTTCTGCTCACATCAGTTTCACATCATTAATATATGAGGCAACTATTAGGAGGCCGTTGTTTAGAAAATATTCATTTTAAAATATTACGAATAAAAATTGATATGTAAATATAAAAAGATCCAAAATAGTTTCCTATTTTACGAATTCGAACATGCAAATTTGTGAAATGATGTATTTTACACACCAGCTCACGGCTTTGCATGTGCAAATTCTTGAAATGAAAAATAAAATGCTCATTTCACGAATTCACATGTGAAAATTCGTGAAATGAGAGGCTATTATTTATATTAACAGACCATTTTTTATATTTAGTACTCCCGGCGAGTATATGAGAATGATTATTTTGATACATTTCCTTTTAACTTATTATCATAGTATTATTTGTTATAAAAATATAAGTTTGAAATTAAAAATATAAATCATAATAATTGAATAATAAATTTGTGTATGATGATCAATTACTTTACAAATTAAATGCTAAAATAAAAAAAGAAATTAAAAGCGAGACTCCAAGAAATAAAATAAAAGATCCCCAGAGCAAAAATAGAGTTAGATTGAACAAAAAATTTGGTGTATGCTAACTCACATAGGATCACTTTTCCACTTTGGTATCCTACTCGTGTTTCGTTATGAACTTTTTCCAATTTCAATCTTTAGCATGTTGTTTATATAAAAATGGTAGTGAAAAGTTGGTCAAATTATATGTCCGAATCCCAATATTTCTTTGTTCCACGCTTAATTCCATTCATATTTGGTGTCTCATTATTAAATTTGATATCTTAATAAATAACAATTAAAGCTTGAAAAATTATAAATCCTAATTATTGAATAATAAATTATGCATAATAATCAATTACTACTTTGAAAAAAATAATGCTAAAATGAACATGCACTGAAAAAACTAAAAAATGAGAATAAGAATGAGACACCAGTCAATAGATTTAAAGGATTTTCCAAGAATAAAGTTAAATTGAACAAAAAAAATTGTTTATGCTTACTCACATAGGAATAGGATCCTCTGTTACAAACCTACACGTTTAATTTGATATCCTATTCCCTTCTTGTTATGGATTTTTTCTTTTCAACTTCAATCTTTAGCGCTCTAGTTTAATTTTAAATTCATTACTTATTGTTCAGTAGTTCAAATAGAATTTATAACTTTTTTTTTTTCCAAATTTACAATGGGAGATATTACATCCTAAAAGGAAAGGATATTACAATATAATAAAATAGACTCTATACTGAAATTTGAAGCTTAAATAATAGTAGTACTACATATTATATTTATGAAAGTATCAATTTTGATAATTAATTGTTAACAAAAGTTATAAATTC
>JAYJMF010000030.1:3648641-3671324 GCA_036873715.1 Salvia sclarea
CTTGCATCGCATGAGATCATATCCTAGGATGTTTTTGCTACGATCTCAATAGTTTGTGATTTTAATCGATATTACCCATAATTTATATTATACGTTTCATATTCATATATTTTTTCGTCTAATTTTAATTATAATTATTTTTATTTATTTATTTATTTATAACTATTGTCGTGCATCGCACGAATGGACAAATTCTAGTTAATATGTTAATTAATAAGGGTCAATCAATAGTAATTTCGTTCACCCATTGACTTTATATTGAATTCCAATGGATATGGTTTAAATTATGCTAATTTGTAATTAATATTAAAAATAATATTATTATATGTAAAATAGTACAAAAAGTAGTAAAAAAATTAAGTTATTATAAATAGGATCCGGAAGTGTTATTATATACTCCATATAGATAGATTACACTAAGAAAAGATAAGTGTGTCAATGAAAAAGAGAAAAAATATGCTACAAAACTAATCCAGAAATTTGAACCCCAACTCTAATGATATGTCACCGTTTGTATTGAAGTTTATGCATATTAAACTATATTAATTTATTATATTTGTAATGGATGAGATTGATAACGAGTTTTTTCATCTTTTATTTAAATTTATTATAATTAATATATGCATACATATTTATTTTTTATTTAAATATTAATAATAATAATAATAATAATAATAATAATAATAATAATAATAATAATAATAATAATAATAATAAATGAATTTTTGAGACATCCTACTTGTTTCCGTGAAGGTGCAGATCTTGAGATGTCAAACTTGAGATGCTGGATTAGTTTCATATGTTTTCTTGATCAATTGGGCTTGATTTTTCAATTTTCATCACAACGAGATGCTTAGTTTCATTTGTTTTATTGATCAATTGGGCTTGATTTTTTAAACTTTCCACTAGTATGTCTATATAATAGTACATAACATGCACAAATAAATGCATCTTATTTATCGGATGTGATCTTTTATCCCATAATTTTTCGTGGGCCATCGTTTTCCACTAAGAATTTCACTATTTTTAATAATATTTGTTATAAAATAAAATTTTATTATTATTTAATATATCATTATGAATATTTATTACAAGAAATTAAAATTTTAAGAAGTTATATACCATATTTTTGATTTTTTTTTAAAATTAAAAATACTTATTTAAGTGGATTATTCCAAAAATATGCTATATAATTTTTTAAAATTCTATTTTTTGTTATAAATGTTGATCATATTGTATATACCATCTAATAACAATAATTTCACAAATTAATGATTGGAGAATACCTTTAAATCTTTCATTCAAGAATCAGTTAAATTGTATCGTCAAAGAAATGTAATTTGTATAATAATTTAGTAATAATAATTCACGAATTAGTGATTTGAAAATTTACTCAAGTACTATAACAATATTTGATAATTGAATAAAGAGGCACATTTCTGTCAGATCGGAGTACCATTCACCAATATATATTGAATAAAGTACCAATAACATGAAGTACCATCGGTCTGGCAGAAATATTTGTCTTGAATAAATTCACGCTCCACTTAAATATTCGTAAATGCGGTACCTTTAATTCATGAATTAGTTTAATTATTTTCTCTGGAAATAGTGAAATGTGATTATATATATACCATGTATCGTCGGAGAAATGTGATTTGTATAATAATTTAATAATAACAATTCACGAATTAGTGATTTGAAAATTGCAGAATTCGTAATTTGTAGTAGTATATGCAAATCTTAATTAGTGAATTAAATTATAAATAGCTACATTTAATGTCATCGGAAGTACTATCCTTAATATTAACGTGAATGAAGGAGATTTGATCAAATATTAAAAGATTTAAAATGATATAGTCATAATAAATTTATTTCCGAAAATGTTAGGAATTAAGTAAGTTTAATAAGAATCATCAGTAAAGGTATATTAGATTTTTCTATAAAGATTGGCCATTTTTTTATCTTTTTCAAATGACTGGATAATTTTTATTTTTCTTAAAACATATTGGATATTTTTATATATTTACTCTATAGATATATGTTTAATTATTTACTAGTGTTATCCCATGTTTTAAAAAAGTAACACTAATTTACATAAAAAAAATATATATATGATACTGTATTATATAATTATTAACTGATAACTGTAGAAAAATAAAAATACAAACGAAACATAGTGATTATGTATAATATGAAATTCTCAATACCAAAAAAAGTAAGACTTCACAAATTTAACAATTAAAATTTCAAATTGAATTAATTCTTCCACCACGGTCCACAAGTCCACCCGATTGCAAGCTAATCAAATAATTGGTATTCGGTTCAGTATTCGGATTATCATATTCGTATTCGACATATATTCGATTCAAATTCGAAAACGAAATATTCGATTCGATTCTACTATTATTCAAATCAAATACAAAATCACGATATTCGACTCGATTCAATTACAACCCTAGCTACGTGTCCTCTTGAAATCTGACTGTTATCTTCGACATGAAGATCAATGGCTAGTTGCTAACGCGGTGACTAACAGACCAAGTATAAGAAACGGTTGCGCACTAGCCTGAAATAGAATGTGGAGTCACTCAAAAAATACGGAAGCACAAATTTTTGTTAGGTTCAACAACTTTTTTCTAGATCTTTGAGGAAATAATACATACCTGATACTTGACATCATATTTCACTGGATCTTTGAGGAAGTACTTGAACTGTGTCACATAGTAGTTACATTCACAAGTTAGAGCAGCAAAGAGATAGTCACATAGAGAAAAATGCAAAGATATGAAACATAATATTATCAGATTCTAAATAAGGCAAAGTATGATCATGAATTCTCGATTTAAGTTCAGGAATTATTGAAGGAAGGTCTCAACAATTACTACCTGGAAAAAGACTTGGGGGGCAATTAAGCCCAGAAGTGCTAAAGCATACAACGGTTTACCAGAACCTAGAAGATATCCTGCAAAAGATAGAAATGAAGCTCGTCATTAGATATATTTTACCAAAAGAGTTGTCTTTTGAGTTAATAGTAAGCATTTACCAGCCACAGATAACTGAGTTATGTCAATAGCACCAACGCAGATCCATTTTGCAGTCTCGGAGCCAAAAGCCACTGGGAGTGACTGGAAATATGAAATCAAGTAAGACTACAAGTATTTGCCTCAATACAAATATATATATATATATATATCATGATTCCACTAATCCATAGAGAGGTACCTGCAATCCCATTTTCCTGTCTCCTTCAACACTCTTGAAATCATTTACAATTGCTATACCCAGCTAAAGCACAGAAAACAGAATTTATATGAGAGTTCATCTCAATATAGAAGCACATAAAGAGATCGAGATAGAAAAGGAAGAAAAGAGGTATGACATACACCAGCTATACTGTAGAGCATTGTCAGAACAATAATGTCTGGTGTAAGGGTCCCAAACAATGCTTGACCAGCCCACCTATGATTGATATCTTCAAAGTGTTAAGTAGCATGTGTCGGAGAATTCGAACATCATAAGACATACTACAGAAGGGGAATAGCATCATATTCATAACACGAGTTTGATAGATATATGCCACTCACAGCTTACATTAATCTTGACTTACACATATTGATCTTATATGCAAGCAATCATTCACAACAAAATGGAACCACAAACTAATTTACTGGTCACTAAAAAGTGGCTACTAGTCTTCATAGTAATTCAGGATTTGACACACAGTTTCACTATTGGAATTTTTGTAGCTATCCAGACAACTCTAATACTTCCAAGACACGTCATAAGAAGCTCAAAAAGTCAAGAAATTACCAAGGCAAACTAATGTAGCTCGCTCCTAGGGCAAAATTGCCAATCCACCCATTTTGTTTGAGCTGCAAAACAGGGAAATTTAAGGTTCTACTATTCGTCCTTTTCCAATGTTTTAAACAGTAGTGTATAAATTAAGGTCAGAGATGAGGTGAAACACCTTCAAGGGTGGAGCTGAATATATATAGGATAACAAGGATCCTCCAAGGGCAAGGTAAAATATCACTGGGAAATTATGCCCTGCCTATATAGAAAAATCGATCAGAGAAAGATTCTCGAGCATTTGCAAGTGAAGAAATATCCGTTCGAAGACCTACCCACACATCTAACAGACCGGCCAATCCAAGGCCTGCCAAGAGCAGCACCCATATTTGTGTAATCACCTGATGACATCTGTATTTAGAATTCAAGAACAAGATCATTCCATACCAGCAAGCAACTTAAAATGCTAAGTACCTCATTCTCAGACACTGCCCCTGAAGGTATCGGGCGATAAGGTTCGTTGATGGCATCGATCTCTCTATCATACCAATCATTTATCGTCTACAGGTTGAAATACAGTAAATACATAGATGGAAGTCTATAGCAGATATGGAAGTTTCATAATTAGCAAACATCTATTAATGTAAGTAGCACCTGTGTATAGCCCGTTAGACAAGGTCCCGACATAAGCATACAGACTATTGATTTAGCTACATCTTCCGGAGTCCATTGGAAATTGCCTGTGTGAAAGTCAGGGTAACTGCATAAGATGTAGAGAGCACTACACTAACAGCAAATTCACTACACAGTACTGTTATGAATCTACAGATTATATGACAGTAAACTTAAATTTCTCTAAAGCCACACTTGCATTAAATAAAAACTACCAACTAAAACCATCTCAAATTGCCAGAGAGAGAAATTACCCGACGCAGCAGCTCCACAGACTACACCCCAAACAAGAGGAGGCCATGTAACCGGCTTCATCAGCTGAACTCGAATTTTCCACTTGTTCTAAATAATCAATTAGCAAAATAGAAATATGAATGAATTAATTTACACAAGTAAACTCTCACACTCTATACTACAGTAATCACCTCCAACACCAAAATCAAATTGTATAAATTCACATTTTAAAAAATAAACTCACTGTTTCTTGCTTAGCTCCTTTAATACCAAGTATCTGATTAAAGCTTGAACCCTTATCAGCAGGTGCCTTATCTGGTACCTTAGCTCCAACTACCACACATCAACCAAAAATCTCATGAAAAACATTTTAACCTAAATCCATATTCAACCGATTTTAACCATTCAAAATCTCCACAACAACCAAAACTTCCGCCAAAAAAAAAATAGCAAAATCCATCATACCTTTGTCTGTATCAGTCTCAGTAGCTCTAACCACAAGCCTCCGCCCTAGAAAACTCAATGCGCACCAAATCAGTACTTAAAAGCACAAGCAGCAACAAGCACACCATCGCTCGAAGCAGTAATCAAACATTTTTGCGAAGAAATAAGCTTACTGTTTACGGAAATACAGCTCGGATTGGCCGCCAGCCGCCGATTTCGCCGCGAATTGAATGCATCGTAGCTCGAAGATATTCGTAGTGAGTAGGCGGAGTTGAGTAGAGAAGCCATTGATGAGTAAACGGGAGAGCTTTTAGTTCCAAATGAGTCTCCTGATAAAACTCTCGCTCTATTCTAATGCAACTGTGTCGTTATGCATCACTCTCTTGCTCTGAGCAGTGCTAGGCTGCGGCCGGTGCATCGTGTGAATGAGTACTTCGGTGACGTGGCGGATTTTGGTTGGGTAAGGTGGTTTTCTAAATTTTGGCGCCTGACTCGTCCGGTTTAGCAGCTAACCCGGCAAAGAACGCCGGTCTAAACGTTGAATTAACGGTTTAGATGTGATCCGATTTTTTTTTCCATTAATCCATAGTTTGTTTGGGCCAACTATAGAAAGCCCAAGGTTGAGTTTGGGCTGGAAAAAGACGTTCATTTCCAATGTTGCAGCCCATGGTATTAGTGGAACTGAAATTGGAATACGAGGCTGATAATTTTCGACACAATACGAATATACAAAAAATTACTAGTGTCTACCCTTATTGTATCTGTGTTTTTATTACCTTGAAACGAATAAGGACACAGTAATTTTGTGTTGTATTCATGTCAGATCCATATCGTCTTCATGTAAGATAACTATCGTCTTGCATTCGTGTAACTTGATAACATTTACATATTTAACATTAATTTTAGTATCAATTTTTCAATTCGTGGCATAGTGTATTTTGTCAACATGGAAAAATATCGTGTCATATTTGTATTCGTGTTTGACCTTATCGTGTCGTGATCAATACGATCGTTAACATCTTGTTGCCAAACTTGGATTGCATGCCTTAATCACAAAATCACTCAAATCCTCTTCTTTCCATACACTTTTTTTGTGTGTTTTTTCTATGCTACAACATCAAATGTGTGTAGAGTATTTGATTCCAAGTATCGGGCACTCCCGGCAAACACCAATGTATGCAATCCGCATAATGCAACGGATCGGCCTTTTGCTCCTCCGTCAGCACCTTGCCTCCCAACTCCGTATAAACCGACGTGTGCCCGTCGATTCTGTATTCCGACAGCTGCGTTATGTTGATCACCGTCACGGGCACCTTCATCCTCCCCACCACGCCGGCCACCACGCTCATCATCCTCTTGTCGGAGCCGCTGCCCCAGTGCCCCTTCTTCGCCACCGGCCGCCTCTCGTCGTAGCATTTCGTGCCGTTTTCGCGGCCCCAATCCGCAGGCCTAATCAAATCAAATCAAATAGAAAGATCACCAAATGTTACATACTTGCTATTTATTCATGCTTATCTCTCTTTGAAAATTGAAGAGTTTTAGGCCTAAAAGGGTTGGTTGTGATGACTCACTTGTGGTGTGAAGGAGACATTGATGTGAAGAACACTCGTGTTTTGGAAGGATTAACGTTTGAATCCACCCAATTTGCCCATGTTCTGAGCCCTAATGTGTAGGAAACGTGTGTTTCAAGCTCTTCATACCCTTCTGCTCCGTTTGCAAACGAGCCCCATCTGCACGTGAGAAAGCAAATGAGATTTTCCATTGCATATATATGTCACATTCTCTATTACATAGATGAATGATGTGTGTTAAATTCCATGATTTAAAAATTGAGTTAATATTCAAATATGGTATAGCATGATATTCGTTCGTACGAGTATTTTATAGACTGACAATTTAAAAATATTCAAATATGACATGATTTTTGTACGTGTGAGTACTTTATAGCCTGACAATTAAAAAATATTCTAATATGGACTTACTTTTGTGCGTATGAGTATTTTATAGCCCGATATTCTTTAAAACGTCTTGTGTCCTGATGTGAATATTTGAATATTTTTGAATCTTTAGACTATAAAAGCACTCACACAGACACAAGTCATGACAAAATTTTTAATTTCCAGGCTATAAAGTACTCACACGAATAAAAGTCATTACATATTTGAACATTTTTGAATTATCGGGCTATAAAGTACTTACACGAACAAAAGTCGGTCCATATTTGAATACTAACCCTTAAAAATTCCAAAGAGTGTATTCTTCTTTTATAGACTGACAATTTTAAAAATATTCAAATGTGACATGATTTTTGTACGTGTGAGTACTTTATAGCCCGACAATTAAAAAATATTCTAATATGGCCTTACTTTTGTGCGTGTGAGTACTTTATAGCCCGATATTCTTTAAAACGTCTTGTGTTGTGATGTGAATATTTGAATATTTTTGAATCTTTAGACTATAAAAGCACTCGCACAGACACAAGTCATGACAAAAATTTTAATTTCCAGGCTATAAAGTACTCACACGAATAAAAGTTACTACATATTTGAACATTTTTGAATTATCGGGCTATAAAGTACTCACACGAACAAAAGTCGGCCCATATTTGAATACTAACCCTTAAAAATTCCAAAGAGTGTATTCTTCTTATATAAATCTTAAATCGTTGATGTAATCTATCATCTAAATACGCATATAAATGTAATAGAAGATCTAAATTAGATAGAGACAGAGGGAGAGGTAGTGTTATTACAATATCTTAGTTTTGAGGCCACTCATCCACCAAACATAAGTGTTGAAGACGAGGATGTCGACGCCTAACCAGTGCTTGGCATGCTTCTCAACTGAATCAACCTTCAAAATCCTCTGCTTTGGATCTGCTATTATATGAACATCTGTGTTCGACTCCACCAGGAAAGGAGCCCAGTAGAACTCCACCGTCGCATCATATTCCTAAACAAATTCATCAATCAGTGCCCAAAAATAACTAAGTTGAGGCGTATTCCTTTTCGGGCCGTCCCAGTTAAATTGAGGTTTTTCCTTATTATGATACTTTTATTACACTCACAACTTTGAATAATATATATTTCTATCATCACTTTACACTACTTTTCAACTCTCCTTAATTCCCGTGCCGAAAAGAAATGCCTCAAGATAGCTGGGACGGAGGTAGTATATTTTTTTCTTGCAGATAAATGATGTCCGAATCTTCTTCTTCTTACCTTAGCTCTGAAAACAGAGTGCAAACGACCTCGTTTCATCGACTTCTTCCCTTTCGGTATCGCGGAATCGACGAGGCAAACGAAGGACTGCCATTGCCCTCTCTGCAGTGAATCCCCTACAAACATCAGCCTCTTCCCTTTCAGTTTCCGCAGCATCATTCTTGGATCAAATCTACAAAATAAAATTTTCAAGAATCACTTATAAAATTGAGCTCAACATATATAAAACTACATTTGTAGTATAGTCATTATTACAGGGGCGGATCCAGAAAAATAATTTCGGAGGGTTAAAATCGAAAATTTTCAATAAAAGGGGTCAAGGGCGGAGCCAGGGTAGGTCAGGGGGAGCTCGAGCACCCCCTAGCAAAAAATGTATTTTCACCACTATAATTTTGATTTTTTTATTTTTTTCATTAGCACCTCTATAATTGGATATTTTTTAGTTCCTCTAAGCTATATTTTTTACTCCGCCCCGACAAAGGCTGACTAAAAAAAACATAAGGCAAAAGAAAGGTGGTTGGGGGTGCTGGAGCACCCCCTAGGAAAAAAATGTTTTTTCACCACTATAATTTTTTTTATTTAGTTTTTTTTTTATTAGCACCTCTATAACTGTATCTATTTTAGCTCCTCCGAGAGTATATTTCTGGCTCCGCCCCTGTAAAAAAGGGACTTATGAAACAAGGCAAAAGGAAGCTGGTTGGGGGTGCTGGTGCTTCCCCGGGCACCCTTGATCTGCCTAGAGACGAGACGAGACGAGATCCTCTATTCCAAAATGGTATTTTACCTCGGCAGTCTGCAGCCATCGGGCCGCCACTCCCAGTACCTATAATCCGAATCCGGCCTCCCGTTCCTGACACACGCGACCTGCCTATCCAAAAACCGACACGTTCTGTCCGAATACAGGGGCTCGATCGAGCGATTGAACACCCATTTCCCATGATTCAGGCTGCACTGATCAGGATCAAAATCAAACAGCTCATCATCCCCATAGCTCAAGCCATTGACATCCACCAATTTCTCAACTGCAAACCATAAACATGATATAAACATTGATGAAACAGTACTATGTTGTAATAATCTATTAATCTGAGCAACTTTGTTGGGGCAAAAACAGATTTTTTTTTTCTTTCTCACCTGCATTGCTTCTTGGACATGGCTTGAACCTTAAAAAGGCCCTTGAAGATAAAGGGCCTAATCTTTCCGTGTAGAAGAGCGCGACGAAGGCCAAGATCGAGATGGTGAGTATGGATAAGGGCACATTTCCTCTACAAATGGCCATTGCAGAAGTGAAGTTGTGCAGTGGTGAAATACAGCAGAGGGCTATGCTTGAAATGAGTGTTTGAAGAGATATTTGATTTGAAGTGAAGCTAAAGCTAAAGGCATTGTTTCCTCTCTTTTTTGAGTTTAATGAATCAAATATTGCAAGAGTTTAACAGCTCTTTTTGTGTATAAAGAGAAGCTAGTTGGTTGGTCCAACCACTGAGAGTTGATATTTACATGACTTGCACTTAAAGTGACAATATTGATTTGGTGAATTCCTATTTATCAAATTTGTTGAAGCATAAATAAGATTGGATAATGGAAAAGGTAAGAATGTTAATTGGGCATAAAATGCATTGATCTTGATATAATTGTTGTTGTTTTACTCCAATCATGCATGGTGGATAGCACATGATTATTATAAACCCATTTTATTAGATCAACTCATTGCTAAGAATTTTATAATTTTTCTTGGAAATCTTTGAATCGACTGCTGAACTTACACTACAGGAATTTTTCTACTTTTGGACGACAATAGTTGTGGGAAGAAGCTGAGATGACATTTATCATCAACATATCCAAGGTACTTAATTAATATGGTACAAAGCTGTTTACAAATTATATAGTCACTTGCTCACTTCATCCGAATCATCCCAATTGTATAGGCTTATTTTTTTCTAAATGTCCCAAAAGTATATAGAATGATTTCCATAACTTTTACTTGCATTTTAATTCATTATTGATATAACTCTGTTTAATTATTTGATTGACATTAGCATAAATTTTACTCAAAAGAATAATTGGCAGATTAGGAAGTTTAGTTTTATGATTTAGTTTTTCAATGAGTATTTTTTTTAAAAAAAATATTGTGAAATTTCCAATAATCGACATAATTGGGATGAAAGGAGTAATAATATTATATCTTATGCTTGTGAAAGTACCACCATAACTCTAAGAAACTTCCTTAAATAAATAAGGATTAATTAATTGAAAATAAAATAACCACTCTTGATCCAATTTGTAATTAACACACTACATTTAAAGTGCAACAAAAATTACATTACTAATTAGCATCACCGTCAATTTATCTAGCTACCTAAATTGTGTAATTTTTAAAACAAGGATTAGTTATAAATGAAGAATTTTGATAATTCCTTTTAAGATTACAACACACACACACTCACGCCATATAACTCAACCCCCCAATTTATTGGTTGGAGAGAAAACGTTTTACCAACTAAATTACGTTTCATCTTCACGTCACCCTTCCGATGTAATTTGTGTATTATATTATTCAGTAACTAATCCACATTTTCCTTCCATTATTTTTTTTTGCCTAATTAGCCATTACAATCATATGGGCCTATTTAACCAAAGTGTAACACTAAATAAAGAAAAAGGCCCATGATCCAGCCCAATCCATACAGCTATTTCTCTCAATCAACTGCAGAAAAATCTTAATTTTCTAGCGATTTTAAAAGTCACTGCATAAAACCGGATAATAAAATACCGGAGAGAAGCGACACCAGCTCGCCTGATATATCGGTGACTAAAACTTCATCTGTAATTCAGAAAGCTCGCGAAAATGGCTGCTTTAAACCTCTCATCTCCAACACACTCCCCTCACACTCTTCGACTACTCTCCAATTTTTCTCATTCCAGAAATGCTTCCGCCCTCTCTCTCCGATCCCTTCCCAACTCCGCCGTTGTCTTCCGCTCCGCATCCTTTAACCACCGATCGCCGGCGAAGCACCGCCGCACCGGCGTCGCCGTTTCAGCGCTGAAGAAGCTATCGGAGACTGAGTCGGTGACGGTTTCTTCTGATTCCGAAGGAAGCTTCCCGTCCGATTCCGGCGTTTACGCCATCTACGATAGCGGCGGCGAGCTTCAATTCGTCGGCATAACGCGGAATCTCTCCGCCAGCGTCCTCGCTCATAAGAATTCCTTGCCGGAGCTTTGTTCCGCCGTGAAGGTATTGAGTTTTGTGCCTCGTTAATTTTGTAATTTTGCGGAATGCATATGAAGAATCTGTAGCTTTGTAGAAAGCTTTTGATTAGAAGGGATATTGCTTTATCGAGTAGTAATTAATCTTTCAGCAATGAGTTTGGACCATATTTAGGGTTTTAATTTTGTTAATCACCGATTTCTAGCTGTTACAGTGAATTCATCATTCCATTTCTAAGTTTTCCTCTTCCATTTTTCTTCAATTTTTCATTGGAACTTGAGACGTGAAGAGGATTTAATCTTGTATTTACTCGCTCAAAATTTGTTATTGATAATATTGATGTAATATCATGTGACAATCTGCTTGCTCTTGAAAATTAACCATATCAATCAAACTACGGTAGAAATGTAGCTCTAGCAAATAGAAACACTGTTTGATTGGCTGTTTAATTGTCATACTTAATTTGAACCTTAATCATAATTGAATTTATAATGGTGTCATTTCAGCTCAATGATGTTATCCAGCAAAATTAAATTGAAATTTAAAGGCTATGAACATATAGTGAAAAGATTGATTGATGTTTGAATCTGCTAATCTACATTGTTGCACATAGATATGGCTTACAAACAAACTTTCTAATATGTAGTTTATAGCGGATTCAGATAACATGTATCTCTATTGTTTGAGATAACATTAGTCAGTCAATAAGTGCAAAATGTAGGCTCGGAATATATGAACATTTCATTGATCTGTCTTTAGATTATGTTTCACTATGGCTAGTTTCCTCTGTCTATCATTTGGCATTACAAAATCAGTGTACTGCCATTGCATAGGTTGCGGTGGTAGACGACCCCGAAAAAACTGCTCTAACCGAAGCATGGAAAACATGGTTGCAAGAGCACATAGCAGATACCGGGAAGGTTCCACCAGGGAACGAACCCGGGAATTCAATGTGGGTGAAAAGGGCTCCGAGAAAGAAGTCCGATCTTAGGCTAACACCAGGCCGCCACGTTCAACTGACGGTGCCGTTGGAGGATCTCGTCGACAGGCTAGTGAAGGAGAACAAAGTGGTGGCGTTCATCAAGGGTTCGAGGAGTGCCCCGATGTGTGGATTCTCACAGAGGGTCGTGGCGATTCTTGAAAACCAAGGGGTGGATTACGAGAGCGTTGACGTGCTCGATGAGGAGTATAACTCCGGTTTGAGGGAGACGTTGAAGAGTTACAGTAACTGGCCTACCTTCCCTCAGATTTTTGTTAATGGTGAATTGGTTGGGGGCTGTGATATATTGAGCTCCATGTATGAGAAAGGTGAGCTTGCTGATTTGTTCAAATAGAATGTGATCTTGGTTTCATAATTTTTCTGTCTTTTTTTTTTTTTTAGAATTGATACTGAAATATTTTGAATCTAGAGAGAGGCGAAGCTAGTTGTATTTATATGGATTACTTGGTTCATTGGTTTCAGTTTTCATGTATCAATAAAGAGCAGGTTAAATGGTTTCATGATATGGAAGATATGCAGATAGGATTGCAATTGAATCGTATTTAAGTGTATAAACTGTTGAACAAGTTATTTTTTTATTTAAATTTAAATTTTGTGCTCTTATTACTCTATTTCTGTAAGAACGTGACACAATATTGTCACCATAAAATGGAGGAACCTAAACGAATTGTAGTTAATATTTTGGGTTATTTGTTATAGGTGATTTTAAAAGCATAAACTACATAAGTATGTATGAAGTTAAAAAGTTATTCACACTTTAACTTTGAAGAGTAAAACTAATTGTTTGATTTTGTAATCTAAACTCTCTTAATGCAAACATAATTTATCCCCAAAAATTAACGATTGGTTGGACTTCCTTTATGCAATAATATTGGGAAAATTAAGTTCTGTTCGAATAAAATAAAATTCGAGTTGGAACTACTATGTAGTCCTTGAAAAACAAATTAATTTTCGAAAACAAACAACATGCAACATTTAAAAATGCCGAACACAAACATAATTATTTGGGTGATGTACGATATTTTCCCCCTCATGTAACATAGCCACAACAAGGTAATCTGAAATCCAGTGCAATCCCATGCCAACTCACACAGTCCGTTAGATCTAGTTTATCAACGGCCTATAATTAATAAGTCACTAGGCGCGGATCCTCATTCCCAACCGTCGATTCCCATCAATATCCAACGGCAGATATCGCCTCCCCACATGAATCCAGCTATTATAAATAAAATTCTCCCCCTCCCTTCCCATCCAAACAATTCAGGATTCCCTCTCTAAATTTCACTCCCACTCAAAAAAACTTCACTTCCAAATTAGGGTTCCCCAAAAATGTCAGGAAGAGGCAAGGGCGGCAAGGGATTGGGCAAGGGCGGCGCCAAGCGTCACCGGAAGGTGCTGAGGGATAACATCCAGGGCATCACGAAGCCGGCGATCCGCCGTCTCGCCCGCCGTGGCGGTGTCAAGCGCATCAGCGGCCTCATCTACGAGGAGACACGTGGCGTGCTCAAGATCTTCCTCGAGAACGTCATCCGTGACGCCGTTACATACACCGAGCACGCTCGCCGGAAGACCGTCACGGCAATGGACGTCGTCTACGCGCTCAAGAGGCAAGGGAGAACTCTCTACGGTTTCGGTGGCTGAGCTCGATTTACGGTTTTTGGAAATGTATTTAGTTTTAATTTTGTGTTATTAGATTTAGATTTCGAATTGGTGTTTTAGCATATTAGTATTATGTGTTTTGGATCCTTATATGTTTATCTCAAGTCAAATTGAATGAATTCTAGTTTCATCTCTCTCTCTCTCTCTCTCTCTCTCCATTTCTCTTGGTGTTTTCGTTCACAGCCTACTTTTGCGCTGATTACCAGCTGCTTTGGTTGGAATTTGATCTTCTGCTTCACGTTTCTTCACTTTTGTCGATAGATTCATTTTTGCAAAAGTCTGATTACCTATAATTTCTCATTTTCTGTTAAAAAGGTCTGTTTAATTGGCTGAATTCAAGTTTCTTAATGTTCCTGGCATAGATGTGATAAAGATTAAAGAGTATAATCTTGATTAGTGTTTTGTGCAATGGTGATTAGTTTTAATAAATTTGATTTTAAGCACATTAATTTTCATGGCTTTTCCTGAGGTTTGGATCTGTATCTGGATTTGCTTGAGGCTTAAGCTCATCTTCAATAAGCGGAGGTTTTTGAATTAGAATTAATATTTATTTATATGAAGATTATTATAAAGTGTGAGATTGGACCTAGTTGACCGAGTTAAAAAACAATTTATTAATATTTTTTTAAGTTGTTTTGTTGCAAAACCATTTAGCTGCTTCAGTTTTAAATTTCAATGCCACATTTATTAATATTTTTTAAGTTGTTTTGTTACACATGATTTATTTAAGTAGATACCCAGATACCGTGACACATTATGATTATTATACTATTTAATAATGTATAATTTTAAATTATTAAATTTCATCTTTCTAATATACTGAGATGATCTATGAGTCTGAAAGGACATTTTCTAGATAGATTTTATTGATCGTGAAGTGCCCCCACCACATGATGCTTCCTTCAAGCCCAAAATATCCTTTAAGGTTCAATTTTTTGATAGAAAATTTATTATGGAAAAATGGAAAAAACGAAAATATTTGTATTTTAAATTTTTCCTTTATTTTTTATCTCATTTTTAAAAAAAATGAGTTTCACTCTTTTTTTCTCCTTATTTTCACTCAAATGGAAGGATAATATTATTCCACTTCCAAGGAGGGAAAATTTTATTCTTCCATTAGAGTGAAAAGGACGAGGAATAAAGAATAAATCTCTTTTTCTTTAAATAAGAAGATGGAAAAGAAGAAAAAATTTAAAGGATGAATATTTTTTTTTCCTCATTTTTTCATGATAATTTTTCCATAAAAAAGAACGAACCTAAAAAAGAAAAGCCCAAAATTGTTGTGATTAATTTTGAAAGTGATAATTCTGGAAACATGTCTATCTATATCACTATCTGAATGTTTCTGGCCACCAATATCCATCATAAACAACCTAACATGGCAAGTATTATAAATTGTCAACTCAAAAAATAAATACAAGGAAATGAACTCTAATAAATAATTTAAATGATTGAGCTAATTATATTTTTTTGAACGTGATAAATATGTTAGCAATTTCTTTAGTGGAAGAATATCTAGTTAGGTTTTTAATTACTAAAACGAAAAAGAAATCATTTCCGCATCGGTTTTAATGCACAAATAATTACCGAAAAAGGATATGGAATTACAAATGAAAACGGATAATAAGGAACAAAAGAAAAGGAAAAAAAAAGGTATTGATGGTACAGCATTTATTGGCTAAGGTACAACAAGACATTCCTATCCATAATCATAGCTTCTTATCTTCTTTTACGACAAGTAATTTAGCTCATAAGGTAACTATAAAAAACTAAAAAAGAATGCTTAAATCAGCTTATTATTATTCATCAATTCGTCAATTGTAACAAACCTTCTTTCAGATTCTTCGCAACAATTGGATCGTTGACCCTAATTGCTATCCAATCATACGATTTTTTGTTTCTCTTCTGAAATTTTCCGAAAATCTAAATTATTCTCAGAGAAAAAAATTGATTCAGAATGGAGGTAATGGAGCCGGAAATCCAATCGGATTCGAGTGGTAGTTTCAAGTTGTGGAGCGAATTAGAATTGCAGGAATTCACCGACAAATTAGTGATCAAATCCGTGGAATCGCCGGATCGAGGCTTCTGCATAAACCGATTTGATGGAAATATTGACATGCTTGACGACGGTGAGCTATTTTTTCTAATATAATGAGCTTTTTTGGTGTGTTAATTATTCGTTGATGCTAATCGTCGATTATCTGAAATTCACAACGTTGTTTTGTATGGAAGCATTATTTTGTCGCTTAAATTTTAGGTTCGTTTCTGTGTTTGTTTCGTTTAGTCTTGCTTTTCCTGTTACATAGCAGATGTTTGCTATTAGTTCAACTGCATATATATTTGTTATTTGGTGGAATTGCTTGTAAGAAATTTGTTATTTAGCTGATATTAACCTGTTCAAAGCATCCTTTCGCTTGTTAAGGTGTTTTCTCGTATCAGCTTATTTGGCTTTTGATTGATAGCATACACTAGAATCAGCTGATGTCAGTGGATTGTTGAGTTTGATTCAAGAAATATCAGTATAAACTAATGTTTAGCGCTAAAGCAATATTGTTTTGATTTATCAAGTATATAACAATTTAGAATTCCCTTTAGTTGTAGCACAAAAAATTCAGATAGTCCAGTCATATGTGAGATTGGTTAACTACTGAATGTTAATGGTGTTCAAGAGGAGGAACAGCTGGTTATGCAACGAGTCAAAATTAGTTATGCAAATTCCAAGGAAGACTCATTTTGGATTGTATTCTTTTCCGTTTCCTTTTCTCTTTCTCGTAGTGTTAGAACAACTTTGCTGCTGAAAATTCTTATTCTCAATCTATTGCTGATGTAGTGTTAATTTTTCTAATGTAGGTGATGTCCCTTCTGGAAGTCCTAAAGTATCGACTATATATGGTGTTGCTGGAACAATTAGGTTGCTGGCAGGTGCTACTTTTAACTAGTCACAGAACTGTGTTCTACCCAAGTTCTTTTCACTCTCACTATTATTATGAATAAGCATCAGCTTTTACAGCATAAGAATATGTCTGGCAATTAAATCTCCAGTGGATATCAGATTGGAATGTGCATTTTGAAGCGCAAATTGATGCTTAGATTTAATTCATTTGGTTATATGCTTATGTATTACGTGTCATTATTCTGTCTACCATACTGGCCAACCTCACAGACATGCTGTTATCTTTTTGTAGGTACATATGTTATGGTTATAACTTCTAGGAAGGAAGTTGGAAATTATCTTGGTTTTCCTGTTTTCCTGGTTACGTCAATGAAGTTTATATCCTGCAACGAAGCTTCAAGAAACTTAACTAGTCAAGAAGTATGATTTTGCATTCTTCATTCAGTTGATGTTTCTAAGAGTCTGACACTTTGACTAGATAAGTAACAAACTAACAACAAGTGCATCTTAATACAGAAAAGAGATGAAGAATACTTTATGACTCTTTTGAGGATAGTTGAATCAACTCCTGGCTTGTATTACTCTTATGGAACAGATATAACAGTGAAGTACGTTAACTGTACATCTTTCTCCTACTCTAGTGTTTACATGAAAATCAGTTCTGTTGATTTGTCTTCAAGATAGCTGATACATTTACCAGCTTGCAGAGAAGATTCAAATTGTCGAAAGGATGGGAGAGTAAGCCAATTTGGAAGCAGGTGTGTTGAGTTAACTACAAGTTTCTATTTGGCTTGCTTATGGTTCCTATTTGATACATTGTACAGAACAGATTACATGAATATCGATTTTTTGCATCATTTACTTGGAAATTCTTGCTTCTTTGACAAATCTAGATGCTAAAATGAAAAATATGTCTAGTTCTTCCATTACATTGATTGTGCCTCATAGATGGAATTTTGTTCAAGTTTTTTTTGTTTCTTTAGTTTTTGCTTAAATGCATTATTTATTAAACTGGATGTTGGTGAATTGCAGGGTGACCCACGATTTGTTTGGAACCGGAATTTATTAGAGGAGCTTATTGAGAATAAGGTTAGATATGTGTGTGTGTGTATCACCTTTCACTGATGCTGGAAAAAGATCATGCTAATAGTTTTGTGTTGGATGATTTAAGAAAAAGGAAAATTATTATTTGTTTCTTATTCTTTCCCCAATAATGGAATGTTTTTGAGATGGAAAGTCTGTAGCCTGTGGGTATTAAGTTTGGTATTAGAGTGACGGTTCTGTGGTGATCATAAGTTTATTGTGGTATGACACATTCTAATTGTGTACTTTGTTTATGCAGCTTGATGAATTTATCATCCCTTTATTACAAGGAAATATCCTTACCTCCATCTATCTCTCTCTCTCTCTCACACACACACACACACATACACGCGCACACACACACACACAAACACATGGAGTTCTTTGTTCTGTTTCTAGTACTGCCAAGCATCTTATTGAAAAATAAAAGAGGGAAAAAGGACTGTTTTACTTGACTGCAGCTAAAGCTTTCAGACTGGAGAACTGAATCTGAAAGATTCTCCTGCTATTATAAAAATAATTTCACGGAGGTGTACAAGACGCCTAGGTAACAAAATTTGGGTTGTGGTTTACTACATCACATTAATTTGGATCCTTTGGAATTCAAATTTTTATACATCTTGGTTTAGGAACAAGAATGTGGAGACGAGGAGCCAATCTAGATGGAGATGCTGCAAATTTTATAGAAACTGAGCAGCTGCTGGAATTTAAAGATCATGTATCTTCTTTTCTGCAGGTTCGCTTCAGTTAACTTCTTCCTCCTGTAGGAGATAGATTGTTGTGACTAACTGAGGTCTCACATTATTTGATACAATTCATATCTCTTAACGAAAGCAGATAGTATAGATATCAACCACCATGCAACTGTAGGAATGAAAACAGCTTTGCCCGCTCACATTTTGCTGCTTTTTTTTTGTTACTGTACCTTGCCATGCTTGTTTCACTTTGCGAGGGGGAAGAGGGGTTCTCATATCTATCTCGTGAAGAAGTGGAGTTGGTTTGTTGAGAAATATCCCCCTGCTGAAACATCTTGGTTTGGGACTTCTGATATAGCTAAACTGGACAAAAATATAAACCTGTATAACAGGCATCTTTATGCTTAATAGTTAAGACTACTGTGAAGTAGGGAAGCCATAATAGAAGTTAAATTGCTTGAGGGGATACCCTTTCTTTTGGATGCTCTAACCACAGGGAAGCAAACTCATAAACAACCCTGCTTTATCAGGTTCGCGGGTCAATTCCACTTCTATGGGAGCAAATTGTTGATTTGAGCTACAAACCACGACTTCAAATAATTAATCATGACCAGACAGTACGTGCATACTCCTCGATTACACTTCCTGTTCAAGAATAAATTGGTTTTCTGTATTCTCTATTTTATTCTTTGCCAATATTGATATATTCCTTCTATCAGTCAATAGTTGCGGAACGCCATTTCAACGATTTATTCAAAAGATATGGCAGGTGTATTGTGGTTGACCTGACAGATAAGGTTAGATATTCTTGGTTGATACCCCTAGAGTCCCCAAGCTATGTGCTGTTGATTGAGTACGATTTTAATTATTATGTTGCTTTCTGATAATATTTTGTCCGAAAGTGGTGAATTTCCGTAATGTTCTTCTTGGTCAATTTTGCATTCATGGTAGTCATAAAATTTATGGAACATGACACATCTACTGATTTTTGACGACATTTGGGCCTGTTCAGTTATTTCCAAATTCCACCATGTAATGTACTTGTTTTTAACGCCTGATTGATATTTTATTCAAATGTCACTGTAAAACTTCTTATAACTCTGTTTCTTCTGTCTTTAGCAAGGGGATGAAGGTATGTTAAGTACAGCTTATGAAGAAGAAATGCAAAAACTTCCGAATGTGAGGTGCGTTGTTTATATTGGTCCTATAAAACTCTGATGTAACCTTTCTTTTACATACTAGGAAGCAAATCGATAAAGATAAGGAGCATAGAATCCCAGTATGAGTATAGAATTCCACTTTAACTTTTGAAATTGGTATTTTTACTGTGTTTCTGTGCCTAAATAATACTCCCTCCGTCCCATTCATAATGTCCCACTTTCCTCTTTTGGTTGTCCCATTCCCTTTTTGGCAAAGAAAATACACATAAAAAGTATGTGGACCCCATGTGGGCCACACCTCCTTACACTCATCAATTTTACCTCCTTAATCTCTGTGCCCAAAAGTAATGGGACATTATGAATGGAACGGAGGGAGTAGATGACAGAGCTATGAAATTTTCTTTCCAATTATGGTTTAGCAATATGCAGTATGGTGATCTGTTTTAATATTTTATATCTTCCTTCTCCTTTTCTCCATATTTTCAGTTGTAGTGAAAGAAAATATAGCATGTTGTTTATATGTTGTTGCTCCAGGTATGTCTCATTTGACTTCCACGAAACATGTGGCCATGGGAACTTTGATAATATACAATTACTATACGACCAAATTTCTGAAGACTTTGAGGAGCAAGGGTAAGATATGGACTTTACATTGAAGTTTCTTATTCCTAAAATGTTATTGCGGATGCTATTATGCCATTTTAATATTTACTATTCCAGCTGAACAGATACTTCCTTTTAGATTCTGAAGGAAAGATTCTAGCAGAACAGGAGGGAATAATTAGATCAAACTGCATCGATTGCCTTGATAGAACAAATGTGACACAGGTTGGAGACGACACATCCATTTTCTTCCACTTGATTACTAGTTACTAGCAAGTAGCAATCCCTGCAAAGAAATTTTCCCTGTCAATAGTAAAAAATATTAATTACTTCTTTACGATTTTTTTGTTTCTTCTCGACTTTTTAATTCTTCATATTAATATTGATGTTTCAAGTGCAGAGCTACCTTGCACAAAAATCTTTGAATCTTCAGCTACAGAGAGTTGGTGCCATTTCTGAAACAGAGAGCATTTCGATGTTTGAAGACTTTGAAATTTTTAAGACCTGTATGTACCAAACATTATTAGTTCTTCTAAAATGCTAGTTTCGATAGACTATATAGTACTATTCTTTTTTACGTATGCTATTCATGGCAGTATGGGTAGAGCATGGGGACGAGATAAGCCTCGAATACTCTGGGACGCATGCTCTGAAGCGGGACCTTGTCAGGTAACCATAAAACATAGGGAAATTAAAATTCATGAATAGAAATTCATTGTCATAAATTTTTAACTTCTTTTTGTCACAGATATGGGAAGCAGACAATGGCTGGTTTTATTAAAGATGGTATAAGCGCCCTGTCAAGATATTACTTAAATAATTTTCAAGATGGAGTTCGGCAGGTAAATCATATACGAACTATCGTTCATACTTGTCCGTCTTTCATCATCGTCATCCCTTTCTCAAATCTTTACCTTATTTTCTCCTTTACGTTACTGAAAATCCCGATATCTAAACCTGGCAGGACGCTATCGATCTTATCAGTGGCCACTATACTGTGAGCAGAACTAGACCTTCTCCTTTCCAGCCTAAAGCAATCGACACCCTCTCCGTAAGAATCAATCTTTCGCATAATTTTCACATTCAATTTCACGTCTCACAGTTGGAATTTCAGATAGTTCTAATTTGGGAACTGTATAATTTCAGTATCTTCCTGTAGCATCTGCTTTAGTACTTGGAGGGTTAACTGTGACATCAATCACATTAAATCAAGGTATCGTCGCATTTACCTCAAAGCATGCTCGACTATGTGAAAACGATCATTTAACTTCGCCTGGTATTTCCTGCAGCTGGCCGGAATGCACAGCATTATCTATCTTCTGTGGTCTGCGCCGGGCTAACTGCTGGACTGATGGCGGTTATTAAGGCCAACGGGAGGCAAATCTGTTCTAGGCCTCGCTTGTGTGGTCTGTTCTAGGCCGCTCTTACCACGCTTTCGCGTATTATTTAAACGCTGTACATTACCTCAAGACAAATTTGTCGAAATTTGTCTAATAAAAACTAAGAATAGAAGAGCCTGTGATGAACTGTCGAACTCAATAAATGTCCAGGTCTTTTCCTAATGTAGCATTTATTTCTCTATGTTATGTCATTGTTTATCATAGTTTTATTTGGTTGATTTCATAGGAGTGTTATTTTTTTGTTGCACTCTGAGATTTGGAGATGCCATGTGTTGACCTCCATTAAATTTGTATCTTCATTACTTATTCATCATTTACATCTAAATTTGCAAATATGAAAAATGAATAGAATGTTTTTCAGTGTATTATACTAGAATATTAAAATTTAAATGAATGAAATTACAATTAAGGGATGTGAAGCCACTCTTACTGGACTGCACGACCAATCAGCTTCTCGAATAATACTACTAATAAATAAGGGTAATTATCACTTTAAGCCCCAAATTATCTCGTTAATATCACTTATATTCTAAACTATTAAAAATAATTTTTTAAATCCTAAACTATCAATTTTGTATCAATTGTACCCCGCTTGAATTTTCTGGCTCCGGAAAAATGACGT
>JAYJMF010000030.1:3677997-3706192 GCA_036873715.1 Salvia sclarea
TACCGTACCGAAAATTACGGTATACCGAAAATGTCGGTATTTTCGATATTTTTTCGGTACGATAAGTGCGGTATACGATATTTTCGGTATATTTTCCCGGCCCTAATCTTTCCTCCCATCCGCCGCCGCCGCTCCTACACCGAATCCGGCGCACTCGCTATGGAATCGCCGCGATCAATTTCTTCTCAGCTGGCTTCTCTCATCGGTTGGTGAATCTATGCTCGGTCACGTCGTTCGTGCTGCTCATGCCAAGGATCTCTGGTGTATTCTTGAAAGCCTCTTTCTATCGCAATCCAAAGTGCGCACGATGCAGCTGAGGTCGCTTCTTCAGACCACAAAGAAAGGTAATCTCTCGGTTGAGGAATATTTCCTCAAAATGCAGGGCTATGCAGATCAACTCTCTGCGGTTGGATCTCTGGTGTCAGATGAAGAACTTATCATGTATGTGCTTGCTGGCTTTGGTCTCGAATATGAGCCACTGGTTGTTAATGTCATGCAAGCTAAGGAAAATGCAATTTGCCTTTCAAGCCTATGAGAATCGGCTCCTACAGCATCATATAATAGTTAATTCCTGCTCTCATATTATTTTATTTTATAATAACTAAATTAATGGAATTTCTAATAAAAAATAATTTAACGATGATAGCTCATAAATATTAATTGCAAGTGGAAAATATAATAGTTCTTCAACATTTATAATTTTTATTTGTATTTATATTGAGATTTGATTAAATTAATTAATCAAAGTATCAAAATCAGTTCTCTTAACATTGGCATAAATAGTTGTGATATTAATTGGTCTACAACTGAACAAGATTTTGAGTTCTAATAAAGTAAGCATGTTGTATTTTATTCACTTGATTATCTAATTTTGCCTAAATCCATTTATTGGGTGGCTGATCTTTTGCTGAATTTTGAAAGTTCATATGTTGACTGTTACCATTTGAGAAAAATGAAAATTGGACTGCGCGCTCGTCTACATTACCGGTTTGTGTTTAAATCGGTTCAATCGGTCTGTCCGGTCTCATATTCAAAACATTAATTGAGTGTAGAAGGCTAGATTTGTAATTCATCAGTTTGTGTAGGATTATTTTGATTCAGTTGTTACTTGTTAGTATTAATTATTTTCATGGAATTAATACTATTATTTATGAGTTCATCCCTTCATGTACTGTATCTCCTTTATGAACGAACGATTGAATAAATTTTTAACTGCCCTGTTGGAGTTTGTGATGGTTTACCTACAGCATTATTTTATTTTGGTTTATTAATTAGGTTTGCCTCGATATTAAATTAGTCTTCGGTTTAGCGTGATGTTTAATTTTACAATCATACCGATTCAAGGGCCCACAGCCACAACTATTTAAAGATACATAAAAGTCACTAGACGTGTAAAATGTTGATCATTATATATCATCACAGAAAATTATGAATTTGGTAATTTTTAAAAATCGAGATGTTTAAGACGGACTCACAAGTACTGATAATCAGTGGAAAAATATTGTGCTAAACCATATGAAATCTCAACTTGCAAGTATATTCCGATTCAAGAATATTTTACGCACTTTGAAAGAAATTTTTTGAACTGTGAAACAGCTTATGGGAACAAACATGAAAATAATATGAATGATAAAATTTATGTATATGAAAACTAATGGGAATCCCATCCAACTGAAGTCGAGTCACTCACAATTGTCTTTATTTTCTGATCCCACAAAAATAAATATAAAATGTACTGAACATGTACACAACCGTATCAAATCCTTAAATTATACAAGTACATCTAATAATGTTTGTTCATAATGGATGCAACATGGGATGGGCCTCAAGGGTCGAAATGGAATGTATGTATATACCCGTCCCTCAATTATTGATGCACATTCTTTTTTAAATGTCCCATCATCTTGGTATATTTTCTTTTTTGGGCATTTTTACTATACACAATTTTAAATATAATATATTTTTATCACTACTTTATACAAATTATACTACTTTTTTAACTCTTCTTCATTTCCGTGCCAAAAAAAAGTGCACCAACAATTAATGGACAGAGAGGGAGTATATGTGTTCATGTTCTACCTCCAATTTGTTTTTTATTTATTTATTTATTTACCTGGCACTGTGGGTTTATTCTAATTCCATGTTCCACCTCGTTTTCATCAATCAATTATACGTACATCTAAAAGTGGTCCCTTGCCACCCACTAAAATTTATTTAATATGTAATATCATAATTTTAGATGATAGTAATTTGGGAGTGAACGAAAGTGAAAATTTAGGAAAGAAAATAATATCCACATCAAATTGAAAACAAAAGTTTAATATAATAATAATAATAATAATAATAATAATAATAATAATAATATAATAATAATAATAATAATAATAATAATAATAATAATAATAATAATAATAATAATAATAATCAATTATGACGATACACGTTAGCTTTAGTTCGTCGGATATTTCGATTTGAACTATCAAGTGATAGTATTTATAGGTTATATTTATAATATTTGTAATGAGGCTAAAAAAGTAGCATGTGATCAAAATTGGGACTATAATTTTATAAAAAGCCATATGTTCGCTTTTGAGTTGAAATAAATTGTAAATTTTGGAGCCCCTACCTATATCGCTTTCTTTTACCACAATTAATCAATGTATTTGACGTACCTCTTCTTAAATCTATTATGAATAGCTTTTAGGTCGTCGAATTAATAGTCACAAATAGGAGAATATTTATCCAAGTTTCAAAAGAATAAAAGATTATAGATACAAATATTCCTATATTTTAATATAAAAAATTGTCCAATTTGTAAAACCAAAATGACCTGTTTAACCTAAAGTGACCAAATGAAACGTTTTATGCTCAAAACGTTTATTTATCCAGTTTAAACGTAATTTAAAATTTTAATTTATATTTAAATACTAATTATTTCCTTTCACAGATAATATATTTATTAGTAAAAATTATAGTTATCTAGCCAACTTTTTTCTTCAACTCGTATGCTTAAATATCACTTGACGACTTTGCTTACGAGCTAACAAGCTCCAAACTTTGGCTCCTTCAACTAACGAGCTCGAACAAACTTCTACAGAGCTAAGAACCAAGCTGTACATGTCCCAGTTTTTCGAATGAAACGACCTTGTAATTTGAAAAATAAAATAATTTATCTTATAAACATTATAAAAAAGAAGAAAATAAAATGTTAAATTAAAATGACCTGTTGTGTTATTTCCAACCGTTAATCCTTTATTGTGGAATTATAATGGACTTAAATTTGTTTTGGGGTTTCACCAAGAAGTAATTAATAACCCATAATCACGAGGTCAATAACCTAGGCTTTAATTATTCCAGCCTGTGATGGTCCCATATATCTGATTCATGCAAAGCTGAACAAAAATTAAATTATAAGAAAAAGTCGTTTTTGGTCGATCCATATTGAGAATGTTGTGCTATGTGACACTCACTATTCAAGACCTCTTACATATGTGATTTAGATAAAAATATTTAAAAAGGACACTCTATGTTCCTGACACATAAGTTAGACTGGGATAAAATTTCAAGATCAAATCGGTATATTAGTAAATGTTTATTTTGGATCAATAAAAGGTTATTAGTGTTAACACAGTCGTCAGGGCCGAGTTCGGTGAAATCAATATTGTTAGATGCAAGGACCTTCGTTGTGATCATCAATATTTTTAGATTAAGCATATTAATAGGGACGTCAATTACATGCACATGCTATTGCTCATTTTGCTCTTAGTTTTTCCACCCCTCATGAGTGGATCAAACCTCTAAGGTCTGCCCTCTTTCGGGTGTAATTGAGAGCTTAAATAAAATCCCATCTTGACCTGGAAAAAAATAATTTTTGGTGTTCGATTGTTGATTTTGCATACCAACTTTGAGATGTGGTAACGAAGATAACAATTATTTTAATTTAGCACGTCTGAGATTTTCGTCTAAGATAAAGGTGACATTGAAGTTCGATTGCACGAGTTGGCTTCGACATGGCATTGCTCCAATCAAGATGACGACCCTTTTGGTTAAGAAAATTTATACCATCGGGCTGTAACGCCAACTTTAATTTTGGCAAAAATCTTAATCGTGGGATAAAATTGCAGCAACTATTAGGCTCGTGTATTTTATACTAATTTTAAAGTTGGCGTGCAAAATCAAAATTCGGCCAAAATTGGTTAATTTAATTATCAATAACCCAATAATAAAAGTGATGGTTGTGTTTGACTTTTATAAGGTGTAATTTTTAAGAAGAGTAAATGTGCACACAACATGAGCACATCTTGCCCAAACCAACTACCTTCCTTCAAAATAAATAAGCAAATGGGGGAGAACAAAATATCATAATTAGAAGATAAATAAACTGGAAATACATACAATAGAAAGGCCACTACAAAACTATACAATACTTGCACAGAATGAATATAAAGATTTATAAATTTTAGAAAATAAAATAAAAAAATCAGGTGCTCCGCCAAACGATTAATCACAACCGGGAGCTCGAGAATAAGCAAGCGATTCATCGAGCGCTATATTTCAAGCTCGTGAGCCTTCTATGCCAGAACAGAAAAAATTATAGCAATGCTAAAATCTACATAGCCACATGACTAAGATGCTGTATGTTGAGAGCCTAAAATTGCAAACAAAGAAAATTTTCCAACCCTAACTAACAAATACTATAACTCATGAGTAAAAGCAAAGGAATAGAAGGAAACAATGTATCACAAGATCAGGTGCTGACAAGAGTGAGCAACGAGGTATCGTTATAGCACATGGTTCGATTATGCCTCAGCACCTAAATGCAGCAGAAGTTATAACGTTATGAGTGAATAAGCGTATCCTATTTCGTGATAATTCTAAAAGCAGTCTCTAATTGATACAGTTTCTCTATAGAAATTAAGTTGTTTTTTAGTCTCAGGTGATAAGAAAATTTGCCTAAGTCGTGCCAATTGACGAAAATAATTTTTCAGAAAAGAAGAAAGGAGGAGTATATAAAGAATGAATGATCTTGTATTCATAATTTAATGAGAGTTTTCAGAAGGGTACATCCTTAACACATTTTGCTGGATCCGGAAATAGCTCGTGACTCGTAGGCGTTATGCCCTTTTTGGACCATCGATTAATAAGGGCCACTTCAAGCAGCCTCACCTGCGTAAATCCTTTTGTCAACATAAGCAAGTGGTACGAAGCAATTACATGAAAAACGAAGAACCTTCAAGCTTAATGCAAGCAAGATTGACTCTGTGTGTGTGTGTGTGTGTGTGTGTGTTTGTTTTTTCAATTCAATTTTCTACGAGTTCGTTCGTTCCAAACACAGGAAAGGGAGAGCATAAGAATGAAAGAACAGATAAACCAAAATTGAACGGGAATGGTTAGCCTTTTTGCCATTAGACTTATGAATAGGTTTTAATTATGTATTCTGCAGCTGGATTTTGATTAAATGAAAAGTTAGTGTTTGTTTCCCCTTCTTCTATGTTCTTCCAATATTCAGAAGCAACGGAATAACACTTTTATTTGCGTTTCAGCCAAAGAGGTTACCAAAACCACAGCCAGCATGTCTCCTCTAACACGACTATCTTAGATTTTCAGCGACAACATAGATTGGTTTCAGCAGGATTATGGTAATATCGATGCAAGTGATGAATTTAGCCGAACCAACCCCGTCACTGTTCCCAAAGACGATTAAAATCTAGGGCCTCTATTATTTACCATCATGTTATAGAAATGTAAATTTAAGTAAATATCATACTAATCTACCTCAAGATATCTAAGCAGCTTCCAATATTATATTTTTCTGCGTTCAAGAAGTTGAAACCAACTTCACCATTCCAACTGAGCAAACAAAATTCAATGGATTGAACGAGAACAGTTCCATGACAATCCAGTGTGAACGAAGAATTTGTCGGCCATGCCCCAAAAGAGAAGTTAACTTCGCAAATCGCAATCAATCAGAGTAAATAGCTCGAAGTGACCAACCTGCTTCACAATCAACGGCTCCTCGTCGTGACTAAGTGGTTCACTCAGTATAGTGAAAAAACCATTTCTGTTCCCATAAACGATATCCGTGAAAGGCCGATCACCAACCTAGCATTTAATTAACCAGTGTAATCAGCAGCCCGAATTTTCAAGAGACGCGTAAAAAAAATTCATCACAATAACGAAGCAGAAAGCAATTACAAGAGGGGATCTTTACCATGATAAGCCTAGAGGATTTACAGCCGAAGTTCTTTTCAATTTCTTCAGCTGTTCCTGCAGGCTTCTTCACCTCTACAACAATTTGAACAACAAACTCAAAAAAGTAGTCCAAACATCACTAAGAATCCAACAACTTTCACACATCATTTAATGCTAAAAACCTAATTAAATACACAGAATTACAAGATTGAGTTTCAAGAGTAGATAATAATGAGAAATTGGAAACATACTGTGCCTTATCACTTTGATGCCTATTGCTTCTTCCAAAGCTCCAGCCTTTCTACCATCAGGATCATACTCAGACAACCCTAAAACAAAAACATTAAGCCCAATTAAGCAAAATTGGGTCAAAAACATGAACCCTAACCAAAAACCCCCAAATCGATTTCACCAAAATTACCGGCGGAGTTGCTGAACACAGCGATATTTGAGCCGAACAAAGCTTTACACTGCTCAATCGTCGGTGCAAGAGGCGCCCACAAGCTCAAAGAGTAAGGAACAGTGATGGTGTTATCCTTATCAAACACTACACCTTCAAAACCCCTATTCTTCAGCTCAGCCCAATCAATGTACCTAATGTCGGGCACACCAACATGCGGAATCGCCAGCTGCTTATCCTTCGAGAAGATCCCAAACGAGCAAGCGATGCCTTCGAAATTAATTCGCTGCCCTAATGCGGCTCTCAATTCCGCCCACCCCGTGCTCGACGAAATGCCTGAACCACTCTCCGCCTCAATTGCCGCCTCCTCCGCATCCTCCCGGAATTGGGGCTCCTGATTCTCGACGGAGGAGCAGAAATCCCGCAGGAACTCGCTGCTTTCTCGACGATTCCGCTTGATTTCTTGCTCCTTGCTGCAACTATGTGTGGAAATTAGCGCGTTGTGGTTTGTAAATTGGGGATTTCGAGGCCTCGACGTGATGGTGATCTTGCTCGGAATCCGAGGGTTTGGGTTATCGGGAACTGGGTAGTAGCAGCAAGTGTGCCATGAAGAGGAAATTGAAGTGGATTGCATAGTTAAATTAACATGGGGCTTTTGAGGTTTAAATAGTGTTGGTGGAAATTGCGAAGTTAGAAATTCTGGAATTTAGGGGAAAAGAGAGGCGAAGGGTAGAAGAGAATCCAAAGCTTCTGAACTGCCACAGTCATGGCGGAATGCTTCCAAGTCCATTGGGCCTTTTGCAAATCTTGATTTGGGGCTTTCGATTTTATCAGCCACATATTTTGATTGATTTCATACTACTTTATTAGCCACACGTGCTATTTTGACTCTTGCTCTTTTTGAGTCGTCATAATTCATCTACAAATTTATTCATATAATTTTAATTTAGTATTTACAGATAAATAATATGCTAACATTGCTACGTATATTATTTGAGTGTTTTATACAATACCAATCATATTATATATCTGTATTTTTTGATTTATAGTATATTCTTCAATCTCTGGTATCTAAAAATATATTATCCACAGGATTAATTTTATAAATTATATAGAAATCAAAATTCTGTTCGCATAATTCAGAAAAGTAGCAAATTGAACTTAGATTTTTGTGTAATTTGTATAAACGATGATATTAATAATAATCTTTTAAGTATTAGAGATTTAAAAATATAAAAAAAATAATATAAATTAATCAGTGCTCACATAATTACATAAAGTGTGCAATATATTATTCCTCTTACTATATATAAATATTATTTGTGTCACGTGAGGTGTGCAACATATTGTTCCCATAAACATGTCCTCTTCTGATTTTCAATATAAAAGATATAGTAAATATTCTAATATTATATATGTAACCATAAAAAGTTTTATGATTTTTTAAATTTTTTATTTATCCAATAATTAAAGTGAGATAAGTAAAATTACATCTCTCATTTTAATTTTTTATCCATTTGGGAGGTGTCACTACTAGCTGTTGGAGACACAACGCCCCTATCAATGTGCATATTTCCTACACACAACTTTTTCAATTTTTGGTATCGTTTTCCTTGATCTAATTTTCTCTAACTACATAAATTGTAGTCAAATTTTAGTTTATAATTAAATTTAAAATTCTGGTGAAAGAATATATGAATTTTATAAATTTTATAATTTGATTTCGAGTCAAAGTTTATTATTCAATAATTTTATTGTTTGGAATCTGATAGGCAATAGAAAATTGTTATTGAAAAACTCTAAACGACAACTTTTTAATAGTACATAAGACATAAATCTTAAATTTTGACTTTGATGATATTTTCCGATTACTTCTGAAGATCAAAACTTAACAATATGGATATCAATAGAGAGGTATGCGGGCATGTTTCGAATGGTTTCTTTTAAGTTTTAACTGTATCAGACTTCAAACAACTAAATTAATTACCAACTAATTTTAGACTCATGCCTAAAAAATAAAAATAGATCTATAATAATAATAATAATAATAATAATAATAATAATAATAATAATAGTAATAATAATAATAATAATAATAATAATAATAATAATATATATTTTTTTTCCAAAAGTTAGAACAGATCAGTGTTGTTTTGGGAAAATAACAGATTATTGTTTTTATTTGAGAAAAAATAACAGATTATTGTTATAATTAGTAGAATGAGTAAAAGGGTTTAGACTTGGGCCCCTTTTTTAAGGCATTCTTTAGATTGCGTTAAATTAGGCAAAACTAACACGGCAGCCCACCTAACACACACTCTATTCAATTTTAATAATCATAAATAAATAAATTAATTAATTAAAGAAAACTAAAACCTTCAGCAATTGAAGCGTGCGGTCGAAGCGAAGACTGCGCCATCACTGTTTCAGTAACCTCTGATGTGTGGTGACTCTCTGTGTAGTGTGTTAAACTCCCAACCCCCTCTGCAAGAAAAACAAATTAAAACTTTATCTAAATTTTTTCCCTTCCATTTTCTCCATTAGTGGCAAAACAATTCAAACTTTCTTTATATTTTTAGTTGTGGGTCTCTTTCCTTTCTCAATTTCTCGACGTTCTATGTGAAAAAGGTGTAGTCTTTGATAATTTGAAAGAAAAAGGTGAAGTCTTTGATAATTTTGAGAGAGAGAGAGAGAGGGTGAAGAAGAGTAGAATTATTGTGGTGAAAATTGGATGGGAGTGAGAGTTAGGAAGTGGGAGGGTGATGAGGAAGTCTTTTAAAGATTCACTCAAAGCGCTTGAAGCTGATATTCAACATGCCAACACCTTGTAAGTTTTTTTTTTTTTCTTGATTTTTTATTTTTGGTTTCTGAATTTTTAGGTGTGGAGGGTTTTTGAGGTATGTGAAACTATGGTTTAGCCTCTTTTATCTGTTTGAGTTTGTAAAAATATCAACTTTGTTGGAATTTACCCTAGGAATTTGAATTTTGAATCAATATGTGAACACCCTTTTGATTTTGGTGGTTTTGAGTGTAAGGTTGAGATATTGGCTTGTGCCATTTCATATTCAGAATATATACTAAGATTTTGAGAATTTTGTAGCTAGAGGAAACCTTGATGTGAAGGGCTTATATGATTCCTTTGTTAAGTTCATTTCATATTCAGAATATACACTAAGAATTTGGAGAAGTTTGAGAATTTTGTAGCTAAAGGGAAGTATGATCTGAAGGGCTTAAATGATTGCTTTGTAAGTTCTAAAAATTTGCATTCCTATTGTGAATTTGGGGCTGAATTTAGCACATTGTATATGTCTATGTGATGGCCTAATTCAGCTCATTTCATAGAGGGGTGATTTTTATGGCTGGATTCATAAGAAATTGGCCTCTTTCTTGATTTGATTCAATCTAGTTTTACTCGGGAAACAGGGCATCGGATTATCCGAGGGCGTATGATGGCGCCTGCTTTCAGATGAGGCTATCGTATAGCCCTTGCGCACATATCTTCCTCTTCCTTGTGCAGTGGACCGATTGCCACCTAGCCGGTGCTCTCGGGCTGATTAGGATCCTCATTTACAAGGTAGCTTCGTCGTTTTTATGCATAATAACGTGCATTGTGTGTGTTTGCTTGATGTCAAGAATGTTGATGATTGTAGGCTTACGGAAATGGTAAGACAACAATGTCTATTCATGAGAGGAAAGCTACTTTAAGGGAATTCTACGGTGAGTGAATGTAGAGATTCGTATCCGCTTCGTTTCTAGCTTCTAAAACTCTCTTGTGATTGAGAAGTTTGTTGGGCAGGAGTGATATTCCCGTCCTTGCTGCAACTTCACAGCGGAATCACTGATGCTGAGGAGAGGAAGCAGAGGGAGCTGTGTGAGACTAAGTACACGAGGAGAGATGAGACGAGCAAGGGCAAATTGTCAGAGATTGAAATCGAGAGGGAGGAGGAATGTGGGATTTGTATGGAGATGAACACCAAGGTTGTTCTTCCCCGGTGCAGCCATTCTTTGTGCATTAAATGCTACCGGGACTGGTAAGCCGACTATTCTGCTTTTGTCTCATTATATAATCTCGATTTTGAAATAAGATGGCCTCATAATAAATCTTCTTGTTATGCTACTATGCTAGGCAGAAACAGGGGAGGAGCTAGGGGGAGCCCAAGCACCCCCTAGCAAAAAAATGTGTTTTTAACTCCACAATTATGATTTTTTTAATTTGCTTTTTTGTATTAACACCCTTATTGTTGGATTTTCTTTTTCTATTTTAGCTCCCTCCAAGCTACATTTCCGACTCTTCCCCTAGGAAGAAAACACTATTTAATGAAAAGGAGTTGTTTGTCTTGACATTATACAGCATGTTGGAATAATGAACTTTGCTTAGAATTGGATATATGCTTGCATTTGACTTGAGATTGCTTATCCTATGTTAAATAAATAGATGGTTTTTATTGAGCTTGTGATCAATTTTAACCGGCTGTATGCTCAGGCGAGCTAAATCTCAGTCGTGCCCATTCTGTCGGGATAATCTGAAGCGGATGGATTCCGGGGAGCTCTGGATATACACTAGCAACTGTGACATAACTGACTCGTCCACCATTTCAAAGGAGAGCCTTAAGCGACTCGTCATGTACATCGAGAAACTGCCTCTCGTCGTTCCAAATCCGATGGTGGTCTCTTATGATCCTCATTCTTGAACAAGGGCTGGAATCCCTTTTGTTCAGTTCTTGTACAGAAATTTAATTCAGGTGATTTTTTTTTTTTTTTTCATGTGATTCTATTTATACATTTTATTCCACATTTGTCACTGTATATATATGGTTTGGGTTCATTTCCAAAAGTTCAGTTGGTAGAAACAAGCTTGCAAGATTGTGAGTCTGATATTAACTACATGTATATAAAAATTTGCTCCATTTTTTTATCTCTAAGTAGACACTAATAATTTAATTATTTATACTCGTAATTGGATCTTGAAATGTTTGGGACTAAGAATAAATCCAAATGGAAAAAGATTATTCCCTCTCCATTATCTGTCTATTTCTCAGTGTTGTGCTGTATATATTCTATGTTTGGCAATTTGATTCTTGTATTCTGACATCATATCTGATAATGAAAACAACTCTCCAACTTGCTAGCCATTATTAATAGTATAAAATGAGTAGATTTCAACTGAGGCAGGCTCGATTTGAGATTAAAAATTGACAATTCGAGATAATGTTTGCTCTTTTCGTTGTTTAATCAAATCCCATGATCCATCACCATCACCAACACCAAACCATATAGGTAATTTTACACGATTATCTTAGAAAATGACCTGCAACCGATAATTTTATTCTTGCTCGTATATTTTAGGTATATTTGGTGTTACAAGAAATTGAATTATTCCTTATTAGGGTCAAATTAAATAAACCAAATTGCATCACAAGAAGTTTATATATCACTCACTATGTCTCAAATTCGAGTCCATCTATCGTAATGCGACCTTTGAATTTCTTTGTTAATCGACGACAACGAAAAAGAAAAAGACGAACAAAAGAGCATAGGGCATTTTACATTGACAATGGTAAAGGTGCTCGGTGAGGAGCTATACAATACATAAAACTACAAAGTTATGTTTGTCCCATTTTACATAGCAAAATGTAGGGTACAACCATTCTTAAACATACCAACGCTACGATCTGTAGCAGCATAGATCGTAGCAAGCGTTTATCGAGTTACTCACTCGTCGTCGTCTTCATCGCCATCACCTTCATCGTCGTCGTCGTCATCCGCCTCCTGTGGGAAACGGAATTCATATCATTAATCAACATAGTAAAGAAGTCGAAGAAACTCCAATTTAAGCACAGTGATCATACCTGTACGCTCTCCTCATCATCGTGAACTTCAGATGCCGACTTCTCAGATGCGTCATCGGCCTCATCAGCAGAACTCTCCTGCACATGAACGAGACGAGACTTTGAAGATACAGCTCGTGACAACATAAGATTGGGAGCATATAGGGAATGTGTGTTTCACCTGCTTCTTGTTGTAAGCGTTCATAAGTTTCTCGTATTCAACCTTCCTCTTTGCAGCTTTAGCTTCGTACGGGGCTTTTTCCTGCCAATCAGAAGGCGACACACGGTAATTAAGGCCGGATTACGTTTCTATAAGTAACAAATATCAACATAAACATATCTGCAAATAGTAAACTTATAAATGAATCTACTGTTTTTTTAACACACGACAAACGGGATAATGACTCCTCAGTAACTAAACTAATGTCCTAATCAAACTATTAGGTCTAATTAATTCCAAATAAGGAGAACTGTATCGACCGACTTCAGAAGACTTGAGCCGTAAGTATACTAAAAGAGATGAGTAGCACTTACAGCTTCGGACAATGACTTCCACTTCTCGCCTCCAGCTTTTCCAACCTATTATAAACACATCGAAAAAACCCAAAATTCATGATTTCTAAAATCTACAAACTAGAACTTGCCATCATTAGTAAACAGGAGATTTAATTGCATACTGCTGAGACGGCTTTGATGTTCGGGTTTTCCTTTTTGAAGGTCTTCCGGAATTCCTCACTAGGAAAACAGATAGCATATTGCATTGAACACCAAAGCAACAACAGCATGAAGAAATATCTATTCTACAATGCAACATATAGGAGCTCATACAGGAAGACGAAGAAGGCGCTAGGAGGCCTCTTGGGCTTGTTCGGGTCTTTAGCGGCCTTCTTTTCCTTCTTACCCTTCCTTGTATCGACCTTTGGGGCGGCCTTCCTCTTCCCAACCCTCCTGAAAGGGATAATTATGCACATTAGCATCCCACAGAAACAGAACGCTTCAGCATAAACTCGAGGAAATTGTAAGAACCGAAACAACTTATCAACCTATCCTCGGCAGGCTTCAATACTTCTTTCGTTTCCTTTTTCGTAGCTCCTCTGCTCCTGCTACCAGTCTTCATATCTACAAGTCATGAAAAAACATAAAATCGATTAATGATTTACAAGCTAAATAATCATCGAAAAAACTAAATCAAAGAACTGATGATGCCTTCTACGAGATTGATAGAGTAAAATTACATTATTAAAGCCTAAAAACAATACTCTCTCTCTCTCCCACAACACACACACACACATCACAGTTAAATCAACCAGTAAAATTACGAACAAGCAACAGCTACACGGAAAAAAAAAAAAAAACTGATTATCGTTAATTCGCATATGCAGTGTAGAAAATCAATACAATAAAGTAAAAACACGCAAATCTTACCCCTAAAGAAACCGTTTGTGACAAAATGAAACCAGCCAAAAAAATAAATTAACACACTAAAATCAACCGTTCATCTCTACCTCAACTCATAATTCCGAAAAATCAGGAGGAAAAATCAGCTCATAATTGCGGCGGCAAATATATTAATTCAACTACGCAAATCATTTATAGCACAACCAAAATTCAAACACAAAACACCAACACTTCAGCTTCAATCTACAGCAAATCAACAGTCACATAAATTTTCCAAAAAATTATGCAAAAAAATGACCAAAAAAAAAAAAAAGATACAAACTGAATCACAGAGCTAGATCAGCTGCAGAATTCAGCTAAAAGATATAAATTATTGAAAAAAAAGGAGTAAAAAAAAATGAAACCAGCCAAAAAATCAAATTCAAAACACTAAAATCAACCGTTCATCTCTACCTCCACGACTGTTTCCGAAAAATCAGTTCATAATTGCGGCGGCAAATATATTAACTCAACCACGCAAATCATTTATAGCACAACCAAAATTCAAACACAAAACACCAATACCTCATCTTCAATCTACAGCAAATCTACAGTAACACAAAATTTCCAAAAAATTATGCAAAAAAAAAAAACACAGCTAGAAACTGAATCACAGAGCTAGATTTCAGCTGCGGAATTCAGCTAAAAGATAGAAAGTATGGGGGAAAAAAAAAAGGAGTGAAAAAGTACGCATACCTAAAAGATAACAAGCGATCGGTGATCGGTCAATAGGGAGAAGAAGAAGAAGCGTATCGAAGAAAGGAAGAGAATATAGTACGACCCCATCGCAATGGGATAGAACGCTTACTTTAACCGGTTACCGGTCCAGCCGGTGAAGGGGGGCTCAGATTTAGGCTGAAAAATCCCGTTTAGTGACAGTAACGGATTCGGATCGAACGGTTTGGAGGTGGAACCGGGATTAGCCGGTTTGTTTGTGCGCGAAGTTATCGCGTGCTGCAGCGACAGGGGAGCTATAATGTGTCGTTAACCAGGAGACGACACGTGGCAAATGGATCTTTTGTTTATTGTTTTTGTTTTTTTAATTATTTATTTGGGGGATATGGGTTTGGGCCTGTTGGGCTAATTTGTTATGGATGGAGACTGATCTTCTTGGATGATGATTGGAATGGGGTACTTATTTAATAAAATCAAGTGAAGTAGTTGGATGATATTGTATGTTACAAAGTTTGTTAATTATTATTTGATGTTAAACTACGGCTTTATTAGTCTTTTTAAAAAATATATATATATATGATGAAGACGTGTCCTTGTATAAGGCCAAATCAAGAATCCAAAATGCATGAGAAAAGTTTCTTCGATCACGTAGTCTCATCTCATGTAATCGGCAGCCCAAATTTCATCTAAATATTACTCATGTGTCAAGAGGCAAAACATAATTACATTATATTTTGTAGTATATGTTCATCCAATAAAATAGGCTTCATCAAACTTGACTGTAGAGTTATGTTATAGAAAATATTGATTGAGCTTGGGTCAATATCAAGAATGGAGATTGGATGAAACTATATTTTCAGTTCTATAAAAATATGATCTAGCATGTTTATAAATTGGATCGAAATTAGAAGGTGGAAGATGAAGAACGAGCACATGAAGAGGCAATAGAGGGGGAAATTGAACAACCGAGGCGAGGTTGGGTCGGATGAGATTCAATGTCCCATAAATTTTTGTATATCATGGTGTTTCACTGTTCATTTTAATAGTTTAATACAGTAATATTTATTACTGAAAATGGAATTTAAAAAAAAAAGTCATATGCCGCAGTTTTGGAATGACCAATTCAAATAATCATAACTATATGAATATAAAGTAAACGTAATAAAAAAAATAACTATAATATTAAAAAAATGAAATTAGTACTAGCAAGTCAAACACAATTGTGCAAACAATATAAACTAACATAACCAATAGTTAAATTAATATTTTAATAAAATGGCGAAACTCCTACAGTTAGGTGCTGACTCGGCGGTCCAGGTCCCTGCTCCTAGTCAGCAGGCAAGATTTATTATTATTATTATTATTAGATATAAATGTAAGATTAATAATAAATATACTTCAATTAAATAAATGATCAACACACTCTTTTAAAATCTGTATAATTCAAGATTTCAAGTTAGACATATAAATTTAATATCCCTCCATCCCACAAAACATGAATTGTATTATTTTTTTTGGTCGTCTCACGAAACTTGAGTCGTTTCTTTTTTATGAAACTTTTGGAACTTATACAATTTTAAATTATATATATATGTCATTATTTTACACTACTTTTCAACTCTCGCTAAATCCAGTGCCCAAAAAAGAATGACTCGTGTTTCGTGGGACGGAAAGAGCGAGTATTTAAGTATCGAACTATCAAATACTACCGCAACATCATTAAATACGTCAGAGGAAGAGGCTACACACAACTCAGTTGGTAAGACGTATTCAAATTATTGGTATAAACATGCATGAGATCGATCAGCGGCGTATCTAGGGGGAGCTGGGTATGCTCAAGCTCCCCCAACTAATAAAAAAAAAATAACAGCAGTGAGTTCTAACCATAAATTTTTTTATTTTCGTAGAACACCCCTAATTCAAAATTAATCGCCCCCTCCGAACTATATTTCCGGCTCTGCCCCTGCAACTAAAGCATAAACATTCACATCACAATATAAACATTTTACCCCACGTTCAAATAAAAAGAGAAGATACGAAAGAAATAATAATAATCCAATCTAGGCCGTCCCTGTCCACCACAGAAACTCGCCACCTCCGCACCAATGGAGATCGCTCAATTCCCCTCTGGATAAGAATCAGATAAGGCCGACCCCTCCTCCACCGTCCGATCTCCCCACTCCCATAATCCAACGCCCCAAAATCCCCCTCCCTCCCAAAAAATCCATATCCCCATTCCTCTATATCTCCCCACACTCTCCCATTCACAACTCCCACAAAAAAAAGCTCATTCCCCCGCCATGGCCGCCGCCACCGCCGCCGCCGCCAGCTCCTTCATCGGCACCCGCCTCGCCGACGTCCACCCGGGCTCGGGCCGCGTGCAGGCCCGCTTCGGCTTCGGCCCGAAGAAGGCCGCCCCCAAAAAAGCCCCCGCAAAGAGCAGCTTCACCTCCGACCGCCCCCTGTGGTTTCCCGGCGCCAAGGCGCCGGAATATCTCGACGGATCCCTCGTCGGCGACTACGGCTTCGACCCGTTCGGGCTCGGGAAGCCGGCCGAGTACCTGCAGTTCGACCTCGACTCGCTCGACCAGAATCTGGCGAAGAATTTGGCCGGAGATATCATCGGGACGAGGACGGAGGTGAGCGACGTGAAGTCGACGCCGTTCCAGCCGTACAGCGAGGTTTTCGGGCTGCAGAGGTTCCGGGAGTGCGAGCTCATCCATGGGAGGTGGGCCATGCTCGCCACCCTCGGCGCCCTCACCGTGGAGTGGCTCACCGGCGTCACCTGGCAGGATGCCGGCAAGGTAATAAATCGTTGCACAAACAGTTAGGAGATATATACGTCAAATGGTTAGGGTTGAGTAATGGGCATGTGTGATGATAGTAGTCGTAGTAATAGTGTAGAATAGGGTTGGTTATCGTAAGAATGTTGCAATGAACGTATACAAATATTGTATTTGTATGGCTCGTAAAATTGTTAGAGGTAGATAATTGGTATATACGTGTGATGGTAGTAGGAAAATCTTGTTCATAGATAAATCTATCACAATCAAGTAATGTGCTATTTCCCTTAAGTTAATTATGCAGTAAACTTATAATAGGAAAATTATATTTTATAAAACAAGCTTTATTATAATAGGAATTGGTATGTAGGTATAGGTTGTGTGTTTTATTATTATAAGGTAGTATTGTCATTTCAACTGATGTGGGATTTTGGCTGCTCGATTTTCCACTTTATAGGTCGAGTTGGTCGAAGGATCATCGTACCTTGGACAACCACTCCCCTTCACAATATCCACATTGATCTGGATCGAGGTGCTCGTGATCGGGTACATTGAGTTCCAGAGGAACGCGGAGCTCGACCCGGAAAAGAGGTTGTATCCGGGCGGGTCGTACTTCGACCCGTTGGGATTGGCCGCCGACCCGGAGAAGAAGGAGACGCTCCAGCTGGCGGAGATCAAGCACGCCCGCCTCGCCATGGTGGCGTTCCTGGGCTTCGCAGTCCAGGCCGCCGCCACCGGGAAAGGGCCGCTCAACAACTGGGTGACCCATTTGAGCGACCCGCTCCACACGACCATTTTGGACACCTTCGGCTTTTTCTCTTGAACACTTGCTAATTTAATATCTTGTTGAGAACATATATATTAATGCATATGCTATGTGTAAAATGGAATTTAATGGGTGTTCTCATGTAAAAATTGTGATATTTTATCTCTTTTTATTTTGTTAATTACATGGACATATGATGTTGTTAACCAACGGTATAAGATATGCTCAAAGGATTCGCCAATTTCATCACCATAGGTTAAAACCGTAGTTGATTTTATATATTTTCTTGAAGGGTAGTTAAGAATATGTTCTAGTATCAATTGATGGTTCCACTTGAAATCCATGATAAAGATTGATGTTCATATATTTTAATTTAATAATGATTTATGGTGTTTAGAAGCGTTACCAATACAAACTTTAGATCCATGACAAGTGGTTAAATTTGAATTGACTGATTAAAATATATTTTGTTTTTAATTTCATAATTATTAATTCATATTATACATATAATGACATTTCTCGTACCAAAATCTTGTCTGCGTTCACAATAATCCAGTCGTTATTTTATATTTTTATGCCTGGCTAAAGCGACGGCATTCTCGTTGACTTCGAAAATTAAGTCATTGATATTTGAATTTGAACACATTTTTAGATTAGATTTTTATAATTATCTTTTTTTGCATTTTTTATTGATATTTGGGCTTCAGTGGTCCAAACCAGTTATTTGACTTAAACTCAGAGGCCCATTTATTTTTGGGCTACATTGTGTTATAAGCCCATCTTATTATGTCAATTGGCGATAAGTTTTTTTTAATACAATAATACCTATGCCAAGCATGAATTCAGCTGACAAAAAGCAAATCAGATTCACAAAACTAAAATAAAATAAAATAAAATAAATTCCTTAATTCACCAACTAATTCACATGAGACGGCAATCTTTTTGATATTTTGAATTTGATCACATTTTTAGATTAAAACTAGATCACAACAAAGAGAAGAGAAGGATATGAATCCTTATTAACTTTTAGTAAATCTCAAACAGAAAAAAAGAAAAAGAAAACAGAGAAAAATAAAGCAGTAAATTTCAACAAAGTAATTCAAAGCAAGCAACTGAACTGGGATTTCTCAAGTGTTCTCACTTTCTGTTTAAGACACTGAAATGCTGGCCTTAATTTCATAACTTATATATATACAGGCAAAAGGGCACAAAATCAAACTCAAGAAATTCTTCACAGACAAAAGAAAAGAGAAGAAATTCTCAACGCATCTTGGTGATAATTGGCTTGAAAATGGCCTCAAGCTCCTTCTTCTTCTCTTTGAAATCATCAGCCTTTGCAAGTTTGTTTCTGTCCAACCATTGTATGAAGGACTCGAACACACCCTCGATCTTATGCTTATCCGTTGCTGCGACGTTGGCTGCGGATCTGACGGCGTTCCTCGTCTCGTAGGCGTAGTCCTCGACAGCACGCTTCGCCTCGACATTCTTCCTGTGCTCCTCGTCCTCCCGCTTGTACTTATTGGCATCCCGAATCATCTTATCGATCTCCTCCTTCGACAGCCTACCCTTGTCGTTGGAGATGGTGATATTGTTCCTCCGCCCGCTCGTTGTCTCCTCAGCCGACACGTTCATGATCCCATTCGCGTCGATATCAAAGCACACATCCATTTTCACGACGCCTCTTGGTGCCACTGGAATGCCTTCGAGCACGAAACTTCCTAGCAGGTTGTTGTCTGTCGCCCGGCTTCGTTCGCCCTCGTAGACACTGAGGCAGTGTTTGCTTTGCATGAGAGGATGGATTAATAAAAATAATCCAAGCTAATCTATTGCTTGCTTTGATAGATAAATGATGCATTGCTTAATCTAGCTTATCACTCGAAGTAAACGCTACCTGAATGACACACTGGTCTGGTAGTCCGTAGCTGTGGTGAAACCTTTTGTCACTTTCCCTGTAGGGATAGTCGTATACCTCGGGATACAAACGGACATCACGTCTCCGTTGCATTTAATGCCAAGCGACAGAGGAGTAACATCCAAGAGAACGAGATTCTGCACCTTCTCGTCGCCTTCACCGCTCAACATTGCAGCTTGCACAGCAGCACCGTACGCCACAGCCTCGTCCGGATTAATGCTCCGGCACAGCTCCTTCCCGTTGAACAACTCCTGCAACAGCCGCTGCACCTTAGGGATTCTACTTGACCCGCCCACGAGCACGACCTCATCCACGCTGCTCTTCTCCATCTTCGCGGCCTGCAGGCACGCCTCCACCTCCTCCATACACTTCTTGAACAGATCCATGTTGAGCTCATCGAATTTAGCACGACTTATGGTCGAGAAGAGATCAATCCCCTCGAACAACGAGTCGACCTCAATTGTGGCCTCGAATGTAGAGGAAAGGATCCTCTTGGCTCTCTCACAAGTAGTCCTCAATCTCCTAATAGCTCTCGGATTGCCACTAATATCCTTACAACTCTTGCGCTTGAACTCTTTCATGAAGTGACTCATCATCCTGTTGTCGAAGTCCTGACCTCCAAGATGAGTGTCACCGGCAATAGCCTTCACTTCCAATTTTCCCGGCTCAATCGTGAGCAGAGACACATCGAAAGTGCCACCACCAAGGTCGAAAATGAGGACATTCTTTTTCCTAAACGAACCACCCGTTTTATCCAGGCCGTATGCAATGGCTGCAGCAGTAGGCTCGTTGATGATCCTCATCACATTGAGGCCGGCAATGGCTCCTGCATCCTTGGTTGCCTGACGCTGAGAGTCGTTGAAATAAGCAGGCACCGTCACCACAGCATTGCCCACCCTCGATCCAAGATAGGTCTCGGCTATGTCCTTCATCTTGGTGAGCACCATTGAGGAGATCTCCTCGGCCGAAAACTGCTTCTCCTCGCCTTTGTAGGTTACTACAATCATAGGCTTGTTGGCGGGGTCGGGAACGACCTTGAACGGCCAGAGCATGACGTCGCTCTGCACCGTTGGATCGCTGAATTTGCGTCCGATCAGCCTCTTTGCATCTGCAACACAGAGTAAAAAAAAATTGCAACTAAATTAATGCAACTCCAGAGTAACAAAGAAGCTATCACAACCACAAATCCAAATTGGTTAAACTAATTATTTATACATAATGTCACATAAATACTCCCTCCTATCCTAATTATACCTCGATGAAGTGTTTTTCTTTTACTAATTTTAGATTATAAGTCGCTTTACTTTTACATGCCACAATTAACCTTGATTATTAAGGAGACTTAAACGTCTCTAATTTCTTGAACCTTTGTCAAAATGTGTGAAAGAAAAATTCATCAAAAACTGTGAAGAAATATTAAACTGACATACAATTAGAACAGGAATATTTCACTTCTTGTTAACTAACACACACCACCATAACAGAAACAATATTTGAAGTTGTTTGCTTTTTTTACTTTTGCTGAAATTTTCAAAACCATAAGAAAACAATCCTCCATTTCCCACTACATCAACATGGAACCAAAAAGGAAAAAGAAAAATAACTAAAATGTGAAAATAGAAGAAATGCTCACAAATAAGATCTTCTATAGTATTTTTGTGTTACTTTCTCTATTTATGTTACATGAATAAATGGATGATGACATGTGACAAATTCTAGGGTTTAGAAATTCATATATTTTTCTCATATAAATATTAAATCCTAGATCATTCATATTTTCCCATATCTATCATCCATATCATAGAATAGAAATGTAATAGAACATCCAAACTCAAATGGCGAGCACCCCAAATACCAAAGTCATAAATACAATCATTATTTAAGAAGAAAGTAATCCTCCAATATTTTCCACTACACCAACATAGAACCAAAAAGGAAAAACAAAAGAAAAAATAATTAAAAACATGAAAATGGAATAGAAAACTAACCGAATGCTCACAAATGAGAGATCTTCTATTGTATTTTTGTGTTACATTCTCTATTTATGTTCCATAAATAAATGGATGACACGCGCCAAATCCTAGGGTTTAAAAATTCATATATTTTTTTTTCTTATATAAATATTACTAAATCCTAGATCATTCATATTTATCACATGATTTAACATAGGAATACAATAGAAGATTCAAACTCAAATGCTCATCACCCTAAATACTAAGAGTCATAGAAAACAATCATTATTTAAGAAGAAAATAATCCTCCAATATTTCCCACAACATCAGCATGGAACCAAAAAGGTAAAAAGAAAAGTAAAAAACAACTAAAAGAACATGAAAATGGAAGAGGAAAAAACCGACCGAAAACAGTGTTGATCGGGTTATTGGCGGCTTGATTCTTCGCGGCGTCGCCGATGAGGCGCTCGGCGGCGGTGAAGGCGACGTACGACGGCGTGGTGCGGTTGCCCTGATCGTTCGCGATGATCTCCACGCGGTCGTGCCGCCACGCCGCCACGCACGAATACGTCGTCCCCAAATCGATCCCGACCGCCCGACCTCCGCCATTTTCCGCCATTGATTTGCTACAGCTGAAACAAAATTGAAATATATAGTATCAAACGCAGCTTCAAATGCTTTGTCGAAAACGTGAAATTTTCAATAAGGAGATGAAAAGAGGGGAAAACGAAAAGATGCGAGTTGAAATGAGCCCTAATCTGCGACACTCAGCCTATGGAAAGAGAGGAATACTGTAAAGTAGGATTTGCAGGCCTGTTTGCAGCAGCAGCAGCAGCTGCGTCTCTTCAACTGCCCAAGTCGACGTGTATGGTTTTTATGAGTAATAAAATAGCATGATTTCGAGGGAAAATGTAGCTATAAATTAGATAAGAATGGATTTAAAATGGGCAGTTTTATTTTCCTTTCTCAGCAGCACGATTGAGTGCAGTTTTGCGGTTTTAATTACATTAATTTAATAGTAATAATAATAATTAATTTGTTGAGATATTCTCAAAATAATACTCCCCTCCGTCCCTTAAAATTATGCATAGTTTTGACCGGTGCGGGTTTTAATAAAATATAGTTGACTTGAGTTGTAGTGGAATATGGGCCCCACAAAAAAAAAATTGTTAAAGGTAAAAGTAATGTTAGTGGAGAATGGGTCTCACAAAAAGGTACTGGAAAGTGTAAAAGTAGTATAAATAAATGTTAAAGTAAGAGAATAAATGGGACCCAAAAAAAGTAGTCATTTCCAAAAAAGAAAAATGCATACTCTCGAGGGACGGCCCAAAATGAAATAAAATGCATACTCTTAAGGGACGGAGGGAGTACTCCAAATTTGGCTCATACACCAAATTTGATAGAACAAGCTCTTTTACGGTGCTAATTTGGTTGCTCGATTTTGCAATTTATAGGTCGAGCTGGTCGAGGGATCGTCGTACCTCGGACAACCATTGCCCTTCACAATATCCACATTGATGTGGATTGAGGTCCTCGTGATCGATCGGGTATATTTAGCTTCAAAGATGTTGTTAAATGTTAAATGTTGTTAAATGTTGGTGTTCAAAGATTCTCGAATTTCTTCACTATAGGTTAAAACCGTATTTGATTTAGTTAAGAATATACTTCACCTGAAATCCATTTGATTTTTTTGCTAGGAATGTTTGACCGATTGATGTTTATGTATCTTTTATAGTTTATATATTTTGAATTGAGCGATTAAAATATATTTTTCTTTCATTTCATAATTATTAATGCATACTATATATAATGACATTTCTCGTACCAAAATCTTGTCTGCATTCATGATTATCGATAATTGTTATTTTATGGAGTATATTTTTATGCCTGGCTAAAGCGACGGCCTTCTTACTGACTTCGGAAATTAAGTCTTTGATATTTTGAATTTGACAGACTAAATTTTTACAAGGGCAAATTGATTGTAAAATCATGAACTATTGATAAATTCTGGGAAAAACCATTGGTCCAAATCAGTGTTGTGACTTAAAATTCTGAATTATGATTTTAGCCACTAATTTTATAGTTTATGGGAAAAATTAAAATTTACCAATAATTTATGGTTTTACAATCAATTTATCCTTTTTATAATTATCCATTTTTGCATGTTTTATTGATATTTGGGCTTTCATTGGTCCAAACCAGTTATGTGACTTAAATAAGAGGCCCATTTCGTTGGGCTTCATTGTCTTATAAGCCCGTCTCATTATGTCAATTGCAAACGGCAATAAGTGAATTTTATAATTTTAACTAGCACGTTCACTCGGGAGATGCGCGGCGATCATCAAACTAATCGGTATTTTAAGTATAAAAGTCATAAATAATTGCAATAATATAGAATTATACTACTATAATATATTTTAATTGGAATACTCTTTTATATGTAATTTATTATAAGTGTGCCAACTTATTTTTTCTTTACAAAATAAAATAGCAAAATAAATAAAATAAAAGTAAAATTAAAACAACAAAGACATAAAACTTTTAAAAAAGGTTGGAAAACTAGGGATATTTAAAAATTTTAAACTTTAAATTATTGGAACGAATTTGTTTGAAATTCAATTTCTAAAATTTTACATCAAATTAAAGATTTTGTCATGGTCTTTAATTTAAGATGTATATTTAATATTTATTTACGATCCACTATTTTTTTAACCATGGAAAGAATAAAAAATAAGAGAGAAAAAGATAATAGAAGAAGAGAGAGAAAGTGATGGACATAATTAACCTCGAAGTGAAGAAAGAAAGAGAAGATAGAGAAATAGAAATTAATTATGGAAAGAGGAGAAACAAAATTTGGTGAGAAAAACTCTTTTTTAATATCAATAATGCTATCCGGACATACTATGGCCAGCCATACAAGGCTATTTTAATGCACAATCTTAATAAATTATTAATAATTTAAATTCCAAACTTAATTTGTTAATTATATTTTAATTTAGATCTTTTTTCACATTTAAAATTTGATTTCAAATTGAAATTGAAAATTTTAAATTTAAATTTCTCTATGTAATTATTCCCTTGCATAGTTTTAATACTATATTAGATATTAATCTCTCATTTTCTTTTAAAATAAATAAATAAAAAATGAAATTATGTAAAGCTATTTTAAGAATAATATTATTCCTTTTTTAGATAACTCGATTGTAATTTGAATTGATCCGATTTGCAAAAAAGATCTATTGTATGGCTGGACATACTATGTCTGAATATATGGTTGAACATACTATGTCCGAATATAGTAAATAGCTACGCCAATCATGAATTCAGCTATACAAAAAGCAAATCAATTACTCCATTATAGTATGAACTTTTGGCATCTGCAGATTCACAAAAATAAAATAAAGTAAATTCCCTAATCCACCAACTAATTCGATCTTAATGTTTAGTCTTATTGGTTTAATCATATCCTTGCAAGCGAATCAGATAGTCGTACCATTAAGTTCCAACTAAAAAGTGATTTGCACGATTTTACAATTTAAATAATGGTGAAGAATATCTCATCACGTGGCCATTCATGTATTTAATTATTTTTATTTTTCTATTTTGTTATGAAAAGAATCTCCTTCACCGATCTATCTTCCACAAATTTTCTTGCTATGCACAGAAAACATATTTATATTTTGTTTATACAAAATAAATATTGATTTAATTATAAATATTTTATCAAAGCCTCATTATTTTTATATACAAATAATTTTCTAGTAATAAAGTTCTCCGTCTTCGTCCTGTCATACGGTATTGATGTTTAAATTAATACGTAATTATCTAATATTAATAAAATAAATATGCTATTAATGGACGGATCTTGATCCATCAAATGATTTTTTCATTAGTCTTTTGTATTTCCTTTTTTTGTTTCTATGATTATTTTTTAAACAAGAAAAGAATGAAATAACTTACTATCTCTTTCGTAACTAATCGACCGACATAACTTTTAGCTTTATTCCTTATTTCGATTAAAAAATATATTTCTAGCTCTATTCTTTATAATATTTTGGACGATACAAATTCTTGGAAATTCGAACATGACTTGATAGATAATCCAACCAAATTGTCTAATCCTTTTTGTTTCAAAACTGAAAAAAAATACCAGCATTATCCATATGTAACCCGAATCAACCCGACATTATTTGGACCCAGTCATTAAAACCCTATCTCAAACTAAAAAGTTTTTTAACTATAAAAGTGCATATTTCAAAATCGAAAAGAAAAACTATAAAAAGTTCATGTTTTATAGGAAATATAAATGGACCCACAAATAAAATTAAATAAAAAATCAAAAATTATCGAGGCCCACAAAATGGGCCCAAACAAAACGTGATCTGAAATTATGCCCATTTAACTGTGGGGCCTCACATGAGATGTTTTTGTGGATTCCCAGGAATCAAACAGCCCATGTTCATGTTTGAACCCACTTTTAAAATTATTAAGAATTATTTTTCATATTATTTATCTAAAAATATAATTTTTAAGTATTTTTAAAGTGATTTTCTAAAACTGTAGTCACTATTTCCTCGTGATCTTTAATAAAGAGTCTATTACATGTGCTTGGTTTTAAAATGTGTCTTTCACTACTAACCTTTTTTAGGATTTCGAAATTTAGGCCTTTTTGAAGATTGCAAAACTTTATTCGATTTTTTCTTTTTCGTTTTTTGGTAAGGAAGAGAATTGAGAGCAAAAGTATACCCTTTCTCTCGCATTTTATTACATAAATTTTGTATAATTGAATGTTACTTTTTTCAAATTATTTGAATGGTAAGGTAAAATTATACAGGCTGAGGTAGTTAGCTGTTATTCCAATACTAGTAGGTGCATTTAATATTTTCTCTCTTTTCATATATCATTTAATCCACCAACATTTAATTATTTACAAAAGGAAAATAAATACAGGTTGACACGTCAGCAAGAACAATCTAGACGGTCATCTCTGCAAGAGTAATTATACAAAGAAAAACAGTAAACATAACTGAGAATTCACCTGAAAAAAATAAGGATAAAATTTACTGCATCTAATTAAAGAAATAAAAGATTTTCTTCAAAATTATTTTTTCAACATCTCTTGCGAATTTTTTTAAAGTCGGAACTAGTTTTAAACTATATGCCAAACTATAAACTAAAAAGATTTATTATTTTTATTTTTATGAAGAAAGAAAGAAACTAAAATAAATCGTGATTATTTACTTTTTACTTATACCTCACTTCGCAATAGAGAGATTTTATATCATTCAGTATTTACATGCAATGAATCATCACAACTCACACAATATAAAAGAGCAGTTATAGATATCTAAAATAAATTATCGAAAATTAAATTAGTTATCAAATAGTTCCTACCACTGCACATGGAATTCTAATAATTAGGTACACGATTGATTCGACATTTTTATTATTGAAGAATTTAGGATAAGATGGTCGGTGAAACTATCAATTTATTTAGTAACCAACACGAGTTGAATATTTCAAAGTTCCAATTAGTTCATAGTACTCAAAATAAAAATAATATACCTCGCATTTCATAATATAAAATTAAAAAAATATTAATTCAAATTCTGCTACCGTTGATGATTAATTTTGTATAAAAGCATCTATCAATGTCCAATTATTCAATTCAAAATAAAAATATGTAGTTTCAACTTATATATATATAAACTCAGATAAATGAAAAACAAAATGCATCTTGATTCTTGATGCTAAAGTTGAAATGACCAAGTGGGCCCACCACAACCCCTAATCAAAATGGCAATGATTTTGAATGCTGTAAAACTGCAAAAGCAAAAAGGCCCTCACTAAATATTTTTATTAAATAATTATTAATTGCTGCTTGCAGCTCTCTCCCTCTCTCCCTAACCAAGGCGCACTAAAACCAACCAGTAAATCACCATTACTATATTTAAAAATAAATAAATGAACAGTTTACAGATCATACGATTTCAAATCCTCATTTTTGAGTTGTGATTTCTTTCTTATAATATTAAGCTGTCAAAGGATTCGAGCTAACGACCCCTCCAATTTATGAACTACCATTTCTGCATTTCTGTTTCCTCTCAGACAACAACTCCTCAAAGAAACACAACAATAATTCTTGTACTAAATTTACAACTGCAACTTCAATAACAATCTCTCTCTCTCTCTCTCTCTCTCTCTCTCTCTCTCTCTCTCTCTCTCTCTCTCTCTCTCTCTCTCTCTCTCT
>JAYJMF010000030.1:3706292-3741643 GCA_036873715.1 Salvia sclarea
TCTGCTATTCTAATTAATTCAATTCAATTGAATTTTTATTTTTTAATAATATAATATATATTTTAATTATATTAATTTAAAAAAAACCGAAAAACCGATACGATACCGGTTCAATACCGGTTTTCCAAACAATAGTGTGTACCGGTACGGTACCGGTTAGTGGTGGTAACCGGGAACCGGTACGGGCGGTTTTTCCCGATTCCCGAAAAACCGGTTACCACCCCTAGTAGAGGTGATTTCAGTTGATCCCAAAAATGCCAAGCTTTGTTAGAATTTCAGGTAAAAAAAAAAAAAGATAAAGACTTTTGGAGTTGGACAATATTTGATCTCATTATTATTTACACTAATATATTAGTAGCCTACGAAATGCAAGATTATTTAACCACTGTTTGGAACCTAAGCTTCACTCACTCTGCTCCCATTTTTCTTTCTTGTCGTCGTCGACGCTCTTCTCAGAAACTTGAAGATGCTCTTGATTTCCGGCATCGCCTACAGCGTGGTGAGTGGCGCAGATGTCAAGTTGTTGCTAACGGAGCTCTACGGAGATGAAGAAAATGTCCCACAAGGTAGTATACTCGACCCGATCGGTGTCTAATGCTAAATACCGGGCGCGGCTATGGTGGTGGTAGTACCTATAGCTGGAGAAATTGCACTTCCATATATGAAACCATGGAAACCCCGATTCGGAACTCCCGCTATCTGCACGGTTTTTGCAACGGTACCTTTTTCGAGTGGCTGGCCTTGGTATCACGAGGATTAGCCGAAGGGGAGCCCCCGTGACTAACGAGTGCAGAGTGCTCGTGGCTGCTGCTTTTAAGCTATCCCGACCGCTTCCACTAAGCAATGAGCAATATTACAAGAAAGAAGGCGACCAAATAGCCGACTTTTCGCCTACTTCTTCGCGCAGATGCGTGTGAAACCTAGTTATGATAAACTACGTGGGCCAGAGGATTTCTCGTCGTCTAACTCAATCTATCTATAATAATTCATCATTGAAATAGAGATACTTACTTGCAATCCTTTTCAGTGCAATTCAGGTGGTTGCATAAGGCTGCCAGCAAAATGCCTGGTGATTTGAGTGAAGACGATAAACTGATGAACGGATGGAGGCTCTGCTCGGTGGCACAAGTCGAGGACCCCAAAATTGCTGTCCGGATGGTCCCAATGTGGATGACCTTCGTCGTATGCGGAATAGTGTCCTCAACCGGAAAGACAAACTTTGTCGAGCAAGCAAAACACATGAATCGAAAATTAGGGAAATTAAAGTTACCTCCTCAGAGGGATTGGAGTGGCCATATCTTCTCGGTTCTCTGCTGCATAGCTGCAGCTGTTGTAGAGAAATCAAGGCTCAAAGTCATCAGAAAACACGGTTTACTCGAGAAGCCAGACGAGACCCTCCCCATGAACATACTGTGGTTGTGTTCGTGCTTGTGGCTTTCCAGAGGAGATACGAGCCAGATCAAGACGAAGCAAAGATACTCGAGCCAGAGGACTAATCAAGGGAAACTCTGAGAAATATTTTTAATTCAAATCATGTTACAGCAAATTAGATCTACAACAAAATTGTCCATACAAACTCAACTATGCATTACATCCGCAACCAAACGCATTAGATTACACGAATTGAAAGATCAGTCCGACTGTAACCTCGCGATATACTGATCATAGTATTTTGCGGCTTTTTCAAGATCTCCGAGCTCGGTGTAACAATCAGCTATAGCACCGTACGCTTCTGTATTCCCGGACTCCTCTCCTTCCCTCTGCGAAATGTCCAAAACCATGGAGTGGTACTTGATGGCATCCCGATACTTGCCCTGCCTTTGCAGCGATGCCCCTAATAAAGATAACCATTTTCAGCAATAAGATAAAGCACGAAAACGCTAGAGAAGAAAACTAAACAAATAAGGTACCTAATCCCCTTGCAGCCTTCTTTGCTTCAATCGGATCTTGAAGATTCTCGGCAAGCTCAAGGGCCGCCTTGAACTCAGAAAACGCCCTCCCGGGATCTTGATTCCTCAGGAAATTTTTCCCATTTTTGAGACGTGCGATCAAATCTTGTTTCCTCGAATCAACAATCACTTCATTCTCTGCAATGCGTCCGCTAGGGGCATAGCTCAAACCCGGTGCATAGGATTCGATCTTAGCTTGCCGCCTCAGAGCAGAGTTGATCTGGCGGAGCTGTTCGTTCAATCGCTGCAGCTCGCCTCTCCTCTGCCGTGCAAGAAGTCCTACATTATCGCGAAACTAAGTATAGTAAATGAAAAGAAGGCGAAGAAACACACACGAACGATGAATTTCTAAACTGAGCTGCAATCTAACCTCCAACAGTGGCTCCTATGAGGGAAAAGAAAAGCAACAATGGCATATTCATATTGAAAACAGAATTATCAGCTTCACATATTTCAGCTAGTGCTTGCAGAGGATTAGCAAACATTATGGCATTGGCGACTATGATCGTTGCAGCAGGAAGCTTCGAGAGCATTCTTTCCTGCTAGAGAAAAAGACTAAGTTACAGCTACACATTATTCATAAATTGTGAAACAAATGTATACTATTATTTCAACAAATTGGGTATTAAAATAAAACATTTCAGATCTACCAACTCTGCATTTGAACATAGCAATTCAATAAATTCCACACTACTATTTCACAATGGATATAATAAACAAAATGCTAAAAAAGACAAAGGGAAATCAAATAGCAAACACATAATTCACCTTCAAGAACAAGAACATAAGCTGAATCATTTACTCAAACGCCAAAGATTCAAATTTTATTGAGACAAAGACAACAAATCAACAATTCTTAATCAGAAACACCAACAAAATGCTGAAAAAGACAAAAGGGAAATCAACTAGCAAACACATAATTCACCTTCAAGAACAAGAAAATAAGCTGACTCAAACGCCAAAGATTCAATTTTTATTGAGACCCATCTAACTAAAACAAAAATTTTCCAAAAAATTAGCTCTCAATTGCACCTTGTGATAATTTTGAGGTAGAAAAACTTTATCTTCACCAGTAGAAGCAGCTGCATTGAGCTGCGCGCCGTTGATTGAAGCAAAGATTTTGAAAATTGAATTGGGCTTGAGGGATTTTGGAGTCTTGAGAGATGAGGGAGAAACCCTAGAGAGAGAGTGAGGCCATTGAGAAGGGCTCCACGTCAGAAGCCCTTGCTTCATCGTCATCGTCATCTTCTTCCCTATCCCTTTCTACCGATGTTTGCTTACTCCACTCTTTTATTTCTTTTTCCTTTTTCTTTCGTTTCAGGCTCGTAATTTATTTTTGCAGCTAGCCAATACAATGTCCCTCATGTCTTTTTAATATACCACCATTTTCTAATTAGGTTAATCTTTTTAAAATGACACATATTCAATAAAAAATATATTAGGCTTATTAATTGAGTATTTATTACATTTATATTTGTGAATGATAGAATATAAGGTTATAAAGCTTTAATTAACACACTAAAAATATCCCCTTAATATTTTAATACTTAATTTAGAATTCCTTATTTTTTGTGTCCAAAGAGGTATATGGCATATTTAAAAAGTAAACAAAGGGAATACCATTCAGAATTATTATTTGATTGTATAATATTACATGATGAATTATCAATTGATGTACGAAATTTTATTAATTTGTAGTTTTAATAGTTTTTCAAATTTTATAATGATATCACAAGTCGCAACTTTTCAACTTATTGTGGAATTCATACCTCAACATTTATAAATGTGTATATATTTTTTATACAAATACAAGTTTCATTCCATCAAATAAATCTAATTTACTCCGTCCCATAATAAATGTTTATTAATTTGATTTTAAATGTCCAATTATAAATGTATATATTTCATAAAAAGAAATATTTTTTTGGAAAGAAACATTTATTATGGGACGGAGTAATTAACAATTTTGTATATCTTATTTTATTATTTTCATTTTTCTCTCATATTTTATTATTTATTTAATTATATTTATATTTTTATTTTCCTATCTTATCATTTCCAATTTCCTCTCCTAGTTTAACTAAATATCTTAAATATTACTCCTTCTATTCCATGTTAATTGTCCATTTCTTTCTAACACGAAAAATAAGAAAATAAAATTACTAAATAGTAGTATATGATAGTGTGGTCCACATGAATGAGATGGAAATACTAACTTCCTCATATAACGTATATAAATGTGATAAAATTTGATTCTATCATATAAGTTATATAAATGTTAATAATATATAACAAGTTTGTTATATATTTAACTTTAATAAAATAAATATATATCGATAAAAAAATTCAGGCATAATTGAAGTCAAAATCATAAATTTTAGTAATTCTTTTGAAATTGGATAATATTGAAAATTCTAACAAAAACAGTTATATCAATCTTTTTTTCTTAGAGTCCCCAAGTATACATGGAATATTGACTATATAATATGTAAACACCATTTTGCATTTTTCATTAATATGTAAATATTATTTTGAATATTTGATCTCAAATAAGATTGTGATAAATTGGATCGAGTTTTGACTTCTACTTTCTATGGTGCTCTAGTTCACTATGTTAGTTCACTATGTTCTTCTTTAGTTTAATGTTTCATTGTTGCCCTTTTACATGCATACAGTTTTCTTGAATTGATATTCTATTTTAGTCCCCTATCTAGGAACTGTTTGATCCATTTGACCTATTTTCTTTGGTTAGAAAATATAAAATCATCCACATTACTAATTGTACTCAAATTGCACATATGTTATTGTTGAGCACAATAAATTGACAAAATATGGAATTTGAGGTAAAATACTTGATAATATCACACTACTTGTTTTATTTAAATGCATGTCATTTTTGTTGTAAGACAAATAAATCATATGTTAGTCTTTATTTCTTTTTATCTGTATTATACTTCACCATTATAACTTAAAAATTGAAACTATTTATACTAATGCATTGACAGTTGATCATTCAATCACCAACTTCATGTGCAATTATAATTGTATTTCTAGATATTTTATTCTACACTATTCTTTCATGTAGTCACACGTGCACTTTCTCTTTTACGTTCTAGATTTTTTAATATTTTTTCGTTTCGTATATTATTTTTCTAATATTCCACATATATTATTTTATATCTAGAATTATCTAAATATCAATGTATAAACATCAATAATCTAAACTATGATATGTTATATAACAATTAATTAAAATTAAAATTTTCTAAGTTATATTACATTAAACAACCATTACAAGAAATTTGTTAGATTAACAAGGGATTAGTTAGGGAATAAATTTAACTACGAAAAAAATAGATTGAGAAAAGAATTATTTAACAAGGAAATTTTTCTTGCTATTCCTTATAAAATGCTTGAGCTTGCCTATGCTTGTTTTAGCAGGGGGAAAAAGCAAGGGAATTTTTCCCCTGCTAATTTTGAATTTTCTTGTAGCGTGAACAAGCTCATTCCTTTGCAAGGAAAATTCTCTTGCTAAACAAGTCTTTTCCCAATATATTTTCTTCGTAGCTAAGCTCATTCCTTGCTAATTCAATAAATTTTTTTAGTGAACAAAAAATCAAATAATTTTAAGAATGAAGATCGAGTCACCTAATATGTCCGAGTGCCATTGTGTAAGCTTAAAAAAAAAAGATCAAAGAGATGCAATAATGAATATCCAATATGTGGGTATTGGTCAGTAATTACAATAATGAAACATTTATAAATACGATAACAAACATTGATGTAATTTCTAGCATATGGCCGCATGGGTCCAAAAATAGCAAATGGTGCAGTTAACTAATAGACCATGATTATCATTAATTACGAACAAATTGGATTTGCATACATATAACTAATCACTATTAAGTACTTGCCAGCGAATCAATATTAATTCTTAATATACAAACTATAAACCTGAATAATTAATGATTTATTTCATAGAACTCAATCGGTTAGCTTATACACAACATATAAGATGCGTCTAATAATTACTCAAGACAGGGAGAAGAATATTCTCAAAAGAATATTCTTTTGTCCATTTATTAATGATGTTAAACTTGCCCTACGCAAATTGTGTACAAAATTATAACGATTTCTTGAACCATAGCCCACGAAAAAAGAAGATTATAATTTATTTTCCAGATTGAAAGTCAACATAATCGAGATGAAGAAAACATTAACTTTTTTGTGGAAGCTAAGCTGGATTAATTTATAGAAAACAGCGGCGGCTAATCACATTCGTTTTAAAATGATTTTTTTTCGTGTTTTTGAGTTGTAATATGACAAATTGAAACTTGGATATTAAGCAAAAGATGTTTCAAGCTATGTGAATATACAATTTAGATAAGTTCATCTCGATATATAAACATATGAAATTATGCGACGGTATCATATAAATTATCACGTAATCATCAGTTTAATTTTCTGTTAATATATCTTTTTCTTCTTAAACATATATATTACTTATATAATATATAGTTTCTTTTCAGTATTTTTATTTTCTTTAGCCGACATCCCAACGTCCACCTTTTTCACAACTTTTTTATTGATTTCCAAAATACCTTTTAAAATTTCTATTTGTGACTTCTTAGGAAAAGAACTGATCATAGATGGAGTAAAAACAAATTAAAAGAAGAAAAATATAAAAGGTCATTGGAGATATTCTTTCTCCTTTCTTTTGACTACTAATTCTACAACATAAATTTTGCAAATTTAAACGCTTAATAATTTTGTAGCAAGAGAACAACAATCTTTTATTTTTATCTTTTTATATTTTATTTTGTTTTCTTGGCTGAATCAAATTTGGAGAAGAAAGGGAAAGTCGGCCGCTAAATCACGCGAACTCATCTTCATCTTCATGCTTCAATTTCAATGAGTGGATGTGTACTAATTTGTTACTACTTTTAAAGACAAATTATATACTGTATAAAAAAGAAGTCTATGGGCCCCTAAAATTTCTAATTATCTCAGTACTAAAAAATGAAAATGAAAATGAAAATGAAAATGAAATCGAAGTAAAAAAAAACGCAAGGATCATCTTTGCTCGTGGTCCGTTAATTTAGTTACTAATGTATCACCAAAATAGGCCAATGATAATAAAACAGTGCCAAGTATAGTATATGATCCAAATTCTTGATTTTTCTTTTATTTTCTAAAAAACTTTAAATCTACAAAATGTTTAAATTTGTCCCATTACCGAGAATCCGGCATAGGAAAGCTAGATCAGCTCACCAAGTTATCACACAAACTATACTTACATCGATTAAAATGAAAGAGTGCAATTACAAAGTCAATTCAGTTTCAACCTCATTTATTGTATGTTCTACATGAGAATCATGCGAACATATTCAACATTGGATCATCTTTGTTCTGTTCGTCAATTTAGTTACTAATGTGTCACTAAAATAGGTACATGCATGATAATAAAATAGGGTTAAGTATAGTATATATATAATGCAGCAAATACTTAAATTTTTCGTTTATTTTCCAAAATTCTCGAACTCCACAAAATATTCAATTCGTCCCGCTACCAAGAATCCGCTGCGGGAAAGCTAGATCAATTCATCGAACTCTCATATGAACTATAATACAAATACATTAACCAGAATGAAAGAGTGCAATTACAAAATTAATTCAATTTCCACCTTATATTCCATGTGAGAATCTATAGACACATGCAACTTTCCGATTTCCTAGCTCCCTATCATGGGCCGAATTTGAAACTTTATGCAAAGTTGGAGATTTTTTACAAACATGCCCAATAAATCAAATAAATAAACTTAATTTCATCCCTAGCTAAGAGGGGGTGGAGAGCACCTAATTCGGTTTATTCCAGTTATACTGCGATTGAAATTGGAGGCAAAGCATATGCTCTCTCATCTCTCAATTATTCCCCCAATCTCCCTTCATCATAGAGAATATCCCATTGGAAAGTCCCTTCCATGGCCCCTCTCTCTCCTTTCTCTCACATCACTCCCATTAATCTATTCCAATTCAAGAATCAAAAAAAATCCAATAACCCTCCAAAAATTGATAGCATGATGTTTTTTCTCCTCTGCTTTCTTATAAGCCACCAACAATCCTGCACAGTTGTCGCATGTATTAATTAACATGCTCTAACCCCAAACCATCATGTGCAGCCTTTCTCTCTCTATAAATTCCCCTCTCTCTACACCTCCAAATTCAATTTCGAGAGAGCCCATTTCTCGAATCTGTGTAAAGTTTCAATCTTTAAACTCGAAGAAGGTTTTGAGGAATCGGGTGTTGGGAATCTTGCAAAATCGATCATTTTCAGTGGGAATCTCTGCTTCTGCAGGTGATATGACTATTCAAGAATTCAAAGATGGGAAAGAGGAGAACTCTCCTCCTTTATTTGAGGCAGAGATCAATTCGAAGCCTCGCCGCATTGCTCTCTTCGTTGAGCCCTCTCCCTTTGCGTGAGTCTCCATTTTCTGCAATTTTGTAGCTTGCTTTCTTGATTTTGGTGGTTTCTGATTAAGTGATTATTGTGAGCTGAAGAGTTGAATTTGAGCTCAATTAACTTTTTTTCTTGTTTTGGTAAATTTGATGTATTGTTTGTTCCGCAAATTGAGTAGTGGGATTTTGATTTTGATTTTAATTTTAATCCAATGATAATTAATGACTCCGACATTCTTGAATTCGCAAAGTTAGTTCCTTAATTGGTATGTTAATTGGATAGCTTAAGCTCGAATGCATCGTTGCTTGTTTGTCCATATCAAGAATAAATTGATTGGCATTTGCATTTTTACCACATTAAACATTTTTATTCAAGATTTGACCTTTTTATCCTATTTTACAAGTAATTGCATTAGCACCTGAATTAAATAATTTAATATCATGACTTGCGTGTTTCATTTATTCTCACAATTTTATATGATATCTTAATTCATATGCATTATCTAATTTCAAATTCTTGAAATTGTTCTTGTTTGCAGCTATATCTCTGGATACAAAAATAGGTTCCAAAATTTCATTAAATATCTACGAGAAATGGGGGATGAGGTATGCTCTTCTTACTTTTGGTTGTATCATATTCATGATCAAGCGAAATTTCTAGGAAATCGAACTTGTAAGCTAGAAGTTGAAGCAACTTATTTGTGTCGGAAACAAAATTCTTCGGTTATAACTTAATAGTACTTTCTTCTCTCATCAGTAATCTCACAATTTGGTCACTAATTAGACTGTTGATGTTTCTTTAGATTCTTCCGAAAAATAAGGTTGTTCGACTGGCATTTTGAATGTTCAGGTCCTGGTTGTGACGACACACGAAGGGGTGCCAGAGGAGTTCCACGGAGCTCAGTTGATTGGCTCGAGAAGGTTAGTGCTCGAGTTCTTGTCTGATGATGTTGTCTTTAAATCTTGACCAAACCAATGGATAATGTGGCTTCTGATTTAACCACTTCTCCACGAACTAATTTAGTTTCTTGTTTCAGCTTCCCATTTCCGTGGTACCAGAATGTACCCCTCTCGTTAGCGCTCAGCCCAAGAATCATCTCAGCAGTCTCCCAATTCAAGCCGGATATCATACACGCTTCGTCTCCCGGCATTATGGTGAATTCTCACAATCCGATTCTTCCAGTGCTTCTTACATAGATAAGTTTGAGAAAAACTAGAAATGCTTGTGTTGCTCCCGTTGATTTTTCTTTCTTATCGTGTTTTAGGTATTTGGTGCCCTCTCTATCGCAAAATTACTCTCTGTTCCGTTAGTGATGTCGTATCACACCCACGTTCCAGTGTATGTTATAGCTTTCATACCATTTTCTTTACATTCCATAACTAATTCTTGAAACTTTTCCTTTCAATGTCTTATTAAATTATTTTAGTATATGCTAAATTGGAAATTTGTATTTTTCAGGTATATACCGAGATATACCTTTAGCTGGCTGGTGCAACCGATGTGGTTAGTTATAAGTAAGTTAACATTCGCCTCTTTCGACAGCTTGAAATCTAATTTTGTGGATACTCATGTAAAATTTTGTGACATTTCACCAGAATGTCTGCACAGAGCCGCCGATCTGACTCTGGTGCCTTCTGCTGCCATCGCGAAGGATCTAGTAGAAGCTAAAGCAACGACAGGTGATATAACATTATCGGCCTAGTTTGGTCAATTTCCGAACCCAAAACTTACCCGTTTCTTTGCTATGCAGCCAACATGATACGCATCTGGAATAAGGGTGTCGATTCCGAGAGCTTTCACCCCAAATTTCGGTCCCACGAGATGAGATTAAGATTAAGGTAAGAAGCTCCTCCAATCCTAGGTTTGTTATTTTGAGACACGAGTCCGATTTTCACTAAAGAAACTTCTTGTCATATTAGCAACGGAGAGCCCGACAGACCGTTGATAGTTCATGTAGGGAGGATTGGAGTTGAGAAGAGTTTGGATTTTCTCAAAAGGTACTATTTTTCTACCTATTTAATCAGTTTTTAAATACCGTTGAGAGTGATGTTGCTTCTAGGTTTTAACCATCGGGCGGAATTGCTGATACAGGGTCATGGATGCGGTTCCAGAGGCTCGAATCGCGTTTGTTGGTGATGGCCCATACAGGTGAGTCGAGCAGTGTTTGGTTTCTTCTTTAAATTCCAAAAAAGCCCCATTCAACGGGGGGAGTCTTGTGTAAGACAGTCTAACGAGACGGGTGATGACCTTGATCCAAAAACCAAGAAAATTACTCCCCCCGTCACACAAAATGTGACACATTTTTTACTAGGCATGGGTTTTAATAAAATGTATTGACTTTAGTGGTAGTTGAGAAGGGGTCCTAGAAAAAAGGGTATTGGTGAGTGGGAAAGTGTTGTAAATAAGAATAAATGTAAGGATAAAATAGTCATTTATGATGTGGGGTTATTTTCAAAAAAGGATCGTGTCTGCCTACTAACATAGTAAGTGATTGCTCGATTTTTTCTTCGTGATAGAGAGGAGTTGGAGCAATTGTTCTCAGGAATGCCGGTAGTGTTCACGGGGATGCTACAAGGCGAAGAGCTCTCGCAAGCGTATGCGAGCGGAGATGTTTTCGTGATGCCCTCGGAGTCGGAGACTCTCGGGCAAGTCGTCTTGGAGGCCATGGCGTCCGGGCTCCCCGTGGTGGCTGCCCGTGCGGGAGGCATCCCCGACATGATCCCCGAAGACCAGCAGGGGAAGACGGGATACCTTTTCACCCCGGGAGATCTCAACGACTGCTTGAGCAAGCTCAAGCCCCTCTTGAACGACAAAGAATTGCGCGAGACTATAGGCAATGCAGCTCGTGTTGAGGCGGAGAAGTACTCTTGGAGGGCGGCCACGCGCAAGATACGCAACGAGAACTATAACGCGGCCATTTGGTTCTGGAGGAAGAAGCGAGACGAGTTCTTGCAACCGTTCCAATGGTTCTTGCAACGTTTCCAGACTCCGAGGGCGATTCAGATGTGATCGGACGAACATTGACAGGTCGGGTCTCGGAGATCCAGTGGAAGGTGGAAGTTGTCATAATAGTAAGATGGATGTATAATGGTATGTTGTATTCTAATCGATTCATTATATTGATTGAATTGAAGTGTAACAAGACAAATTAAGAATGTATTTGTAGATTTGTAGGTTTGGTTGGATAATATGTTTTGTGTATATGTTGTTGTTGAATTAAATGTAAAATGCATTTTGTTACTGCCCGGATGGAAGCTTGAGTTCTGGGATTTTATCGTGTTTCAATCTTATATTTTATTTATTATCTAAGCAAACACAATGCAAATAATTCAACTAGATACTTAAACAAATCAAATCATGATCCTAAAAAAACAAATATCAACAAACATTTTATGATTCTAAATTTCAATGTTCATTATTTATAATATAATTATAATTTTATTTTATTATTTTATTTAATCAATAACATTTTTTTGTGCATCGAACAAGAGCAAAACTAGTATAGGAAAAAGTGTGTATACAAAAAAAAATTCTTAGCTGATGTCTTGTCACTTGATGGGCTTTAATTGTCTACATCTTCATGTGAGTTTTAGCAAAAGCCCATTTATTAAAATGGCCCAATTGAGGGCCCAATATATATAAATTCTCAGCTATAACACACTCTCTCTCTCTTTTTGAGTTATATAGGTCGTTGAGTTCTAGTTGCAAAACAATTCAAAGTATATGTATTTAATTGCTAAAATTCAGAAGTTTATGTTATAATCGCAAATTTAGGTAAAGTTTGTAATTTATTTGGTATTTTTTTACAGCTGAAAGATGACGTGGCATTGACGTGTCACTTAGTAAAGCCACGTAGGATTAGAAAGATGTCATGTCATTTTTCCGTTCGTCGGAAAATCGACATGAGTTCTAATTGCAAAAAAAAAATGAAAGTTCATGTCTTTAATTGCCAAAATTTAAATATAATATTATAATTGTTATTTTGCGTAAAGTTGGTGATTTAATTGGGCATTGCCGCCTATATTTATACATAATAATTGAGAAATTTAATTATCTGCTCTTCAGGCGACCGACATGCTGTAAACTGCTTCGTGGCAAAGTACCCGACCACATACAAATATACAATTGTGTCTTGTTTGTACTATGATTTATCGTTATCGTTTATTACAGTTATCAATGATTTTTATTTTATTTTATTATTATTATTATTATTATTATTATTATTATTATTATTATTATTATTATTATTATTATTGGGGATCGTTAACAAATTAAAGAGGTTGTTAGTTGTTAGGGCGATAAATTAAAATCCAAATGGATTATTCAAGCATGGATCAAGTTGTCCATCACAAGCCGAATAATTCAAATCTAACATGTACGAAATTTGATTATTTATCAATCAAATATCAACCATTAGGCTAAAAAACATAATGCTATAGTAGATCCATTTCACCTTCTACATAAGAAAATCAATTGAAGACCTAGCATCTCAATAGTTTGTGGAAACACAATAGTATATATCTATATATACAATTATTTTGATCATGTGTGCGTGTGCTGGCCTATCATATTCAAGTTCTCGATGCGTGAGGCGACTTTAAAATCTATGTATTAAATTTATCAACTAATATCCATAAGTTTTTTACATTTTTGTTTCACAACAAGAACAATTACTATATTATAACAGTATATTATAGTCACAAATAGTATGTGTGATCAGTGGCGGAGCCAAGGGGTCGTGGTGGCACTGCCAACCCCCCCCCCCCCCCCCCCAACTTTTTTCCAAAAATTATTATATTTATAGTATTATTATTATTATTATTATTATTATTATTATTATTATATATAAAGATTTATATTGAGAAAAATATGTTTAATTTTATAATTTTCTATAAATTTATACATTTTTCTCTCCCAAGTCTAAATTTAGTTCTTGTTGCCTTTTTTAGAAGAAATTTAAATTTTTTGCTAGCTTTGTTTATATTGATAAAATAAAATTTTTCATATGGTTGAGTTCGGATTAGAATTTATTGTAGACAAATTTGTTGTGAGAATAAAAATTAAATTTTATAAAGAAACATTGAAACGTATAAAATGTTAATTATATAAAAATAAATGAATATGAGATATATGTGATATAATTTCCTTTCAAATTTGTAGATGATGAAACGATTGTTTAGTTAAAACAATTTAATAAAAATGTTATTTATATAAAATCTCATATTTTTAATATATTTTTAAAAATATAATGTAAAAATTTAGATTTTCAATATATTTTTCAGAATACAGAATATGTGGGCCCAAAAACTCGGCTCAATACCGTCCCCAAACCCCCGTATATTTTTTGACCCTCGAACCAAAAGTCTGACTCCGAGTGTGATCAAGTTCATATATAATATAATATAATAACGATAATGGTTGTAAGTTTATATAGTGCAAAAGCTCATAGAGGAAAGGCAACGTCAGCAGCTACACCAAATAAATATAAGGAATAAATAGTCTCTCTTGGAAGCTGCCGCAGAGGAAATATTGATCCCATAACAAAACCTAACAGTTTGAGTTAGATACACTGGATTCTGCTCCCCTTCTGCTTTGACATCTAACTGCCATCTCTTATCTTGTCCAATATCTCTTTTTGTCGTTTTCCCTATTTTGTCTCCTTCCCCTTTCTAACTAGTAATCATCTTCTACAACCAAGCACTACATATGTCTTCACTCTCCCTCTATTTATCCACGTTGCCTCCTATTTATATTCTCTATATTTTACCATTTTGCCTAATATATATCAATCCCACATCCTTTTTCCAAACAAGATATAGGCTCCGTTCTCTTTGATGGAAAAATTATCATGGGAAAATGAGGAAAAAAAAAACATTTACCCTTTAAATTTTTCCTTCTTTTCCATCTCCTTATCTAAAAAAAATTAAGTTTTATTCTTTCTTCCTCCTCCTTTTCACTCAAATGGAAGGATAATATTTTCACTCCTTGCAAGTGGGATAATATTGTCCTTCCATTTGAGTGAAAACGAGGAGGAAAAAAGAGTAAAGCTCCTTTTTTCAGATAAGAAGATGGAAAAGAAGAAAAAATTTAAAGGACAAATGTTCTCTTTTCCCTCATTTTCCCATGATAAATTTTACATCAAAGAGAACGGAGCCATAAGAAATAATGATAGATAATATCTCAACGTTTGAACTTTTCTTAATTTAGTGTTCTACTCTAATTAGAGATGGAATCAAAATTATTTGATGGAAGGAACTAAAATAGAAAAAAGTTTAATTATAGGGGTGCTTTGGGCTCCCCCGGACTCCTCCCCTAATTCTAACCATATTAACATTGTTATTAAAATACCACGCTTCATAAATTTTCACTTGATATCCTCCACTGAGTTTCTGGGCCCGTCATTCAACGTGGTTCGCCAGAGCATCCACATATGCAGTTTACACAGAACAAAATGTCTATTTCGGTGTTATTCTTTGGTAATCCATCATCCTTTTTTATTATAACTATCTATATGGATTGTATATATATGTGGATGTTCCTGCGAGAGACGTAGGCTGATGATACGCAAGGAATAGGACATTAAATGAAAAAAAATCCAAACATTAGGGTATTATCCATCATAATTGCCTCTAAATATAAATTAAAAAGAATTAGAACTAGTGGTTATATATATATTATATGATATGCTATAGAAGACAAACAAACAAAACTCACGATAAGCTGAAAGCAACATAATTACCAATGGATTATATCAAATCAAAATCCACATGATCATCATATTTCAACAACGCAACTAGTAGTAGTATCTTTGAACAACAGTGATTCAACACGAGCATTATAGTGAGAGTGAGTGTGAGTGCTCCACAATATCAACATGAAGCTTCCTACACCGCGATCCACTACATCACAACCCCCCCACTGGCGCATTGCACCGCCCCCATCTCCCACCGTCCATCATCCCAATCCCAATCTCATCAAATCAAATCACGAAACATACTGCATAATCTCCATATCCTCCTCCAGCGCCGCCATCGTCTCCGGCGCGAGCACCACCTCCAAATCCACGCTCCCGTTCCCCTCCGCCCCCGGAAACGCCGAGATCTTGCCGTCGAATTTGTTCGCGCGGCCGCTCCTCACCGCCAGCGGCCTCCCCCACCCGAAATCGTTCTCGTACATCGGAAATCGCGGCGAGCTCCCCATCGTGATCATCGCGCCGTCGAAATTCCCCAGGGGGAAAAGCCTAGGGTTCGATTCCCAATCCTTCACGCCGCGCCGCACCGTCGCATCGTCGTGCGCCACCACATTCCGGTGGAGGAGGCCGGCGCTCCAGCTCAGATCGTTCGATAGAAGCTCGCCGGCGCTCGCCGCCGTCGGAATGCTCTGGATCGCGTTTCCGAAGTAGAGCGGCTCCAGCCGCGGCTCCAGCCGGTGGCGGCAGTTCACCGCCATCCGAAACGTCGTCGTTTTGCTCGCGCTTAGTTTCCTCGCACGTGTCACCGATCGCCACAGCTGCGCGCTTAGCGATTGGAACGACGAGATCAACGCCGTCTGATCTTTCTTCAACTCCGTTATCTTCCCGTTAGTTTTCCCGTTCACGCCGTCCCAGCTATCGTTGCTCTGTTTCCCCAAAATCTCGGGCCCGGAAAAATCGGGCTTTCGGGCTGAATTAGCCCGGGCCTTCAATTTCAAAATCGCCTCTCTACTAAAATGGAGAATCCTCTCACGGATAGGCTCGTCGCCGGAAAATGTCGCCGACGGCCCCCCCTCCGGCAGGTCCAGCACTGCCGGAGAATTGAAAACCGTGTCGCGGGAGAAATCCGGCGACCGGGAAATCTTCTTCACCCCCTTCGCCACCTCGGCGTAGGTGTTGAAGAAGTTCCAAAAGGAGGTGCCGTCGACGACGGCGTGATTGACTGTGCAGCCGACGAAGACGGCCTCGGCGAGCTCGGTGACCTGGACCGCCATCAGGGGCTTGCTATGGCCGGCGTAGCTGAGGGTGCTGTCGAATTGGAAAAAACGGCGGAAGGCCGACGGGATGTCGCGGCCGTGGGGCGGGAGGAGGAGGTCGATGGAGAGGTGCGGGGCCCGAGCGTGGAAGAAGTCGACGCCGGCGTCGTTGCATACGATGTGGACGTGGCCGGTGGCATCAGTGCTGAGGCGGCCGGCCAGGGCTGGGAAGTGGGAGAGCGTTTTGGATAGGGAGAGCCTGAGCAGGGAGAGGAGGTCCGCGGTGGAGAGGGGCGGCCTCGGGAGGAGAACCCCCTTCTGGATGTACTGGCACGACAACATCGGGAGGTCGGAGACCGAGAGCTTAAGGGAGTGTGTGGTTGATTTGAGATCGGGGAATACATTGCATTTTGAAACTATCACTACTGAAGAAGTAGGCATGGTTTGATTTGGTTTTTGTGTTGTATTGTAATTGAGATTTGATCAAGAATGTGTGTGTGGGGGGGAATGATGAATATTTTGGAGGGATGAGGGAGTGTTATATATATATAGGAGGGGGGAAAGAGATGGGTTCATGCATTTTGGTAGTTAAATGAGGCGGGTAGGGTGGTTACTATTCTTTTTCTTTCAACAAACATATATATAAAAAAAATTAGTGTATGCTTTTTCTACATATGCATATGTATATGATAGAGAATTAATTATCTTAAGTTGTCTGCACAAATTTGGGTGAATCGTCATCACACTATTGTACTAGAAAGTAGAATTTGTTGCGGACGTTTGTCCACGTAGTCGTCAAAAACTCTTGGACTTGTAACATTTATTAGGGTTACCAATGGCACTATCTCAAATAGTACACACGATCACGAGTATAGTTTAATTGGAAATACCTCTCATTTTATTCATGGGCGAAATCAGAATTATTTATTCGATGGAGTTAAAATAGAAATTTTTAATTATAAGTAACTAATACAAAAAAATCTTAAAATTATAGTATAAACCTGGCTAGCTCTGCCTTGCTTTCAATTACTCCCTTCATCCCATTCTTGTTATCTTTTTTCTTCTTTTCGGCACTCAGATTGCGGACACAAAGTTGATAATGGTAGGATGGGGCGACCAACATGGACTCAAATATTTTTTTGTATATGACGAGAATAAAAAGATACCTCAATATAAAAAAAAAGAATAAAAAGAATGGGACAAGGGGAGTAATAAATTGGGGTTCGAACAGTGTGCATATATGAATGTGAATTGTAATTTAAAAAAAATAAATTAAAATGGGTGTGTGTTTTAGATGATCATGCTTGTGAACTCTGATATTTTATAAGTTATTTAATTTTCTTTTGTTTGAGTGGAAAGTGAGGGAGAATAGTGAGAAATGAGGATTGAATGGACAATTGAAGAGATTTCTTCCATGAATTAACAGCATATATAACCGTATTAGGTGGTATATGTCTGGGCAAGTTTCTATTTAATCCACCTTTTTTTAACAGAATTGGTTTTGAGCATATTTTGCCATATTTATGTAAATTTCATATTCCACTCTACTATATATTCTCTACGTCTTGAGCTCGCTATTAGTGATTCTAGTTCTTTTATGCTGAGTTCTTGAGCTCGATTAATTCATATCATATATGGTTAATTTCATATTCCACTCTATATATTCTTTTATGCGTTCACAAAAATGTACCAATTTAAGTTTCAAAATTTGTGGACCCTACATATACAAAAAAGTAGTACGTATGTCATTTATAATGGAGTAATATTGTGTAGAGCCTAAACCACAACTACTTCAATTTGGATCATCTACTATCATATTCTAGTGTGATATATTTTTTCATTCGTAAAAATTTAAAAAAAATATATATATAAAAAATACACCATATATATTATTTGACAATTATAAATTCTTATGATTGATACGTTGCACTTATCATCACTAATGTAACGAACTACAATACTAATTAGTAGTAGTAGATTATACAAATTGCCATCCTAAAACCCAATCTCCACATTTCCTTTTCTTATAAATTACTCTCAAATCATCGAGTGTACGCTTTAATATAGTACTTTTTTCGCATGCACCAAATAATATATGTTAAAACCATTATATTAATTACCATAGTAATATTATTATTATTTTTACTGTGGAGACTCCCCATGAAGTAAAGTTAGGTACTCCAAAATTATGATTGGGCTAAATTTAACTACAATCCAAAAAAAAGGAAATTGATATGTACGATCGATACGACCCCTAAATGTCTTTTGTTTTTCTTTAGCCACAATTTAAATACGCACGAGTGTTTTCCCAAATAATCCTTCACCGTCCAACATGTTACATTCGCAGCCAAAGTTCTTACTACTATCTATATATATTTTCTTTTCTAAAAAGATAAAAATTAGATATATATTTGGTATCACATATATATGACATAAGTAACATGTGAAAAACAAGAATGCACTACTTTTGACAATCCCAATTCGCCCTTTCCTCGCTACTCACTCGATTTCATATCATATTTAGGTATCCGCACTCACTTTCATCACACGCACACATATTTCACTCATTTCATTTTCTTATATTTTTCATGAGTTAGGTACTTAGGTCTTTGACTTTTATTACTACAATTTAGGTACTTTCACTATCTCTCCTCCGCCTTAGCTAGTTAATTAATACATGTGTTTTTTTTTAATTATCTGTTGAAAGCAATTTATCTTGGTTAAGTTTCTAAATATATCTAAAGCTATAAATGCCATAATTTTAATACGAATTATAAGAGAATATTGGGAGTTAACTTTACGAATAAGAGCATGAAGACCTAATCCCCTAAAATAACATGAGCAGGGGCAGAATTATGATTTTACGTACAAATTAATGGACGGAATTATACATATTCTAGTATTTAGAAGAAGAAAAAAATGGCACAAGCAAAATCACATTTTTACATGTAAAACGTGAAAAATAAAGATATTATCTAACAACATTTATTAAAAAAATACTGATCATGCGGCCGCCAAATCATGCACGGCCTTGGATCCGCCCCTGAACATAAGCGGCGGCCTTCCCTTATTTTCTATAGAGGCAATTGTCTAAACTCCCCAAGTTTTGGGGAAAACAACCCATTATAATCCATAGAAATATCTCATTAAAGTCATTACAAGATCTCATTGCAAAACTTCAAAACATAAATTAATCAAGTTGGCACTATTTCTCCTCTCTCTCTAACTCCTATCTCTCTCTTGTGCTCGCTTTCTCAGTTCTGGGATTCTCGAAGCTTTATTTTTTAAAGGGCCCATTTTTTCCTTAATTCGCCTAAGGCTCCTAAAATATCAAGTCGGTTCCTGCATACTAATCAGAATTAAATCTAGATATTTATATTTGAACATCCAATCTAAAATTATTACTCCCTTCATCCCTGAAAAATGTGCAAATTTTTCCTTATCTGTCCGTCCCTCAAAAGTGTGCAGACTACTTTTTTAGAAACCTACTTTATCAAAAAGTGAGACCATTTCTCCATTCACATTCATTTTATTATTCATTTTATTAAAACATGCGACACTTCAAACCCTTCACACTTTTGAGAGACGGAGGAGGAGTATACAAATTATCATGTAAAAGATATTTACAAATATTATAAAATAATTATCGTAAAAAGTTTCCATAGTAGTAATATAAAAATAATTCTTCAAAGTAGTCCACTGATGGTGGCCGACTACAGTTCCAAATAAAGAAAGTGCAGTCACAGTGCCACGTGTCGGACTCTCATTGGCTGGTGCACCATAATGATTGCCCAACTCAATATAGCTGCTGTGAATCTAGTAATCATTTTTATGTGGTATAAAAATGATGGTAGAGCCAACGAGGGCGTCTTTAATTAACAGAGAGTGACGACAATGGGTCTAGTGTTGGGTTCATGCACCTTAAATCATTAACGACTTTTAAAATCGCTACTCGTGGTCCCCGTGTGATCTAATGGAGAAGAAATATGCCACTCTTCGATCGTGACGTGTTGCATTTTTTTTTTTTTAAGTTTTATTCATCTACGTCTTTCTATTTTAATTGCATTTTTTGAATTTTTGAAATGTATATGTGTTTCCCTCGTTGAATGTTTAAGTGATGTTTTATTGATCATATAATCAATTCATCAATAGTTATGTTTTTTATTTGATTTTATTACCCGTAAATACACATATTTTGCCCACCTTTTAGTTTTTAATCAAAACTTTTTAAAAAAACCATATCAGAAATACATGAACTTTAGTAGATTTTAAAATTTGACATAAGTCTCTACCACATATACTTTTCTATTACTATACGTGTTGGAAGGTTTTAATCAACAAGAATGGTTGAAAAATAACCTGAAAACTCATTTTCTTAAGAAATCAGGTTTGTATACTTTTGTCGAAATTTGGATTATGTATCATGTATAATTAGAACAATATCACCGGTAGCTTTCTAACGGAAGCTTTGAATTGCACACCAGACTCCAAATAATCAATTTATGGCCAACAGACTTTTGACTTACGTCAAATTCCAAAATTTTATAAAATTCTTGTTTTTTTATTTTTTATTTTTTATTAAAACTACCGTTAGATAGATCCCGACTATACTTTTCTATTAGTACACATGTTGTAAGGTTTTATTGTCGACTAAAATGGTCGGGAAATAACCTGAAAGTCATTTCCCTAAAAATTCTTGTTCGTATATTTTTGTAAGAGTTTGGATATATTTATGTGTCATGTATAATTAAAATACTATCACCGAAAGCCTTTTAACGGTAGCTTCGAATTGCACATATATTAGACTCCCGAAAATTAATTAAATTATTGGCCAACGGACTTTTGACTTGTGTCAAATTAAAAAAAAAAAACATAATTCCTGTATTTTTCAACCTAAATTTGAAAAGAAAAAAAGAATGTGTGTGTTTACATGGGTTTAGACATTTTTATTTCAAAAATTAATTAGAAGAGCAATCGCATTCATGATTTACGTATGATATTAAAGTGTGATTAAAAAAGGAATTGGAGGAGCTTATGTCCAAGTCTCATACTGTTTTCTGTATCTTATTGCAGATTGTGTGATTTCATAAGACAATTAATGTTATTGTGTGAATAATAAGACAATATATTAAGTTATGTTTTCTGCACCTTAATGCAATTTGCAAATTGTGACATGTAGGATATCTGGCAGTATATTACATAGGTGTTTAATTTACTGTATAGGATTGCGTAGCGTTGGACTTTATTAATTACTACAATAACTTTTGTATTTAATTTATGTGTGAAGAGAATTTCATAACCATCATTATGTGGTGCATTTTCAATAGTTCCTACCATAATAAGATAAATAAAAAGACAAGAAGTCAATATATATATATATATATATATATATATATATTTAGACGGTATAGATTAATTAATTAACAATTAGAGTGATGAATCTGGTATAGAATAGTTGCCACAGATTATTCTTGTGATTAGAAAGCAAACAAGAAAATGAGGTTTTTTGTCGTGGTAAAAAGTCACAAGTTCAAATTTTACCGACATTTTATAAGCGCAGCTTGCAATTAAGGGATCCCATCATCATCCAAAAAATAAATAAAAAATGGGTTTAAGTCTTTCTTTATTAATCATGTTTATCTGTCCTTTCACACCATGTAAGGTTACACTCTAATAAACACTGTTGCAACGCTTAAATAAAATATTAGTGTAAACTAATTAAATTGAATAATATGGATGTTTAGAAAATAAATTGAGGGCCAATTAGAAAGCGTTGCGACTTTACAAAAACGCTGGTTATGATGAACATGTCTGGAAATGGGGTATATTCCACCTGTCTACCTACAGCCATTCGCAATCATTTATAAATTTTTAAATAATATTTTTTCCAAGAGGGATTTTTAAATAATATTATTCCCAATAAATTGTTTTGTAAAAGTTTATATATGTTCTCTTCTTTTCATTCATCACCACCCACTCTGTCTCCTAAAATTAAAGAGACGCTCACTTCATTGATTGCTTTCTTTCCCTTCCTTCCAAAAATCTTCTATTTAAGAAATAAAATAGAATTAATTGAAATATTTAAATGCGAGAGGGTAGCGCCGTATTGATCATGTATTTTGGTGGCTGTTTAATAATTGTATTACAATAGTCCTAAATGTTCAATTCTCAACTGCTGGCATGTTGGGATGTGACACGTGTGGTCCGTGTGGACTATATCAATTATCAAGTGCCAATAATAATAAAGTTTTAATTGAAAAACATAAGTGATTAATTATTTATAAGTAACGCTTTCCTATAGTACTTGTTAATCAGTAAACCGTTAATTACTCTAAATAACGAACGTAGAATTAAATGCATATTATGGTAAACCAAATAAAATACTACGAATATATTCACAACATTGCATAATAAAGCAAAACAATGATTAATTGCATACGAGATTGGTTACTCGGTTCGTCTTTCAACTATAATTGAGGGACGATGTCAAGCCAAAAATTCCACTATCAAATATTATGATATTTCAGATAAAGACCACAATTCCGTCTAGATAAAAAAATGTAGATTTTGAAATAGAGTTACTGAGATCGAACTATGGTAAATAGTACATTCAGTCTTCACACTCCGACAAGCCGTCGGCGCATTTATTTATTTATTTACATATATACAATAAATGTATGCATTTATTTAGTTTTTATTTAGGAGGGTGACCCTTATATTAATTAATAATGCAAAAATTTAGTATATGTGATGCCCCCATTTATTGGAAATTAGAGGCCCATGCCTGGAGAGCAAGCCTGTCACACATTTGTGTTATTGGTTGCAACAACAGGGAAAAAAGGTATTGTCGAAATTGAGAGCCCAAGTTGTAAATTCCCGACACTGCCACGTGGATAAACAGTTCACTACAATCGTGTTTGTGTTTGCAATTTTAGACATTCTTTGGATAAGGTCCTCTTTCCATTCAAATGCTTACCTCCAAATCTGTATTAGGTGAGAGAACAATTATTAAGTTGGTATATTTTTTTCCATTTCAACTCAGACTTTTTCTCCATCATGGAAAGGGAAAATCGAAAGTCTCAAATAATGTCATTTGATAATTATAATTATAAATTCAAGATTAAAGGAACTAAATGATATGATTTTGAAAAGAAAAAAAACGTTACAGTATTTTAGATTTGCGAGAGCAATACGATGTCTCCTAATCAACAGTAGAGAAAAGAAGATGAATAATTGAATATACATACAGAACAACGTTGTTGCACGTCTTTGTTATGATTTCAATCTTCTAATTTTTTGCAGAACTATTGTCAAACACCATACCTAAATCAATAGACATATGTATAATAAAAATATAATTTAAATTATAAATTTGTAATCTAGGATATTCTTTTACAATTGTTATGAATGCAACATATTTTGGGAAATAGTACTAGCTAGCTAGTTTATATCACCATAATTGTAGGACTAAGAAAAGTATTATCTCTAAATTAAGAAAACAATAAACGGGTCGAGGAGGCTTTGGCCAAAGTTGAAGTACCAAAAATTTCTCTTACATTTCAAGTTTCACATATATATGGATATATGGATTGTATTTCTATTTATTTGGATATTTGATCTAGTCTTTATTGATTTGAAAAAACAAAAAAGGAAAAAGACAGCAAACAATATTGTTTAAATTATAAATAACCAAAAATATCTCCCTAATCAATTCTAGTTCTAGGTTTGAGATAAAATCTCAAACCTATCTCCATTCTCCACTATAAAAAATTGTAATGATTAAACTTTGTATCTGATAAGGTCTAACACGTAAGTTGAATTGGTTTGGACCGTTATTTGTTAATTAAAGATGTTTTCCAACATGTTTTATTTCTTACTAATCAATTAATATTCACAAAAGACAATATATCTTGTCACATCTGTTATTTTCTTTCCTTTTCCTTTATCCATTTCTTTATTTCAGACATGTTTATACAAATACAATGAATGAGAAGCAACTTAAGCAGCCACTAGTGACTAATATTAGCCTATTGAACCTATACTTTGACATTTTGTTTGATTTCTCTACCGCGAAATCTGCATTAATTTACTTCGAGTGATATAATAAATAGATAAAAATATTTAATTAATTCTCTTTTATTTTGATGAATAAATTAATTAATTTTGAATTTGTTTGATCAGTTTATTCATCAAATATTCAATTTTATGGTTTATCAATCTATCATACAATTCAAAATAAATACATCCTATGTTGTATTGAAAATTTTGAAATTTGGAATATGATTATTTGGTAGACTTGTTTACTTAATAATTAGTAGCGTCATTTTTATCTTAACATAAATTAATTAGTCATTTTCCTTCTGTTGTTGATGATTAAACGATATTAATTTAATAAAGTGGTTTGGTTAAAGCTTATTTGGACTTGGCAGACGGCTATAAGCGGGCCTACTGTCTTGTGTTGTCTTGTTAATTAAAACTAAATCGCATCAATTAACATTCATAATTATATGTACGTGTCTATAGTCTATAGACACGATATATGTATATCATTTTAGTCCAATTATTAAGTGATATAATATGGGAGGAGAGAGCTCCCTCTCCACACAAAAAACCAAACGAAAAAAAAGAAAAAAAGAAAAAAGAGCGGATCTAATATAATACTATAACCTTATATTTATTTTAGAAGTTTTTATATAAGTATTTTTTGTATTTGAAAAAATTCGACATTAACTTTTTTCGAGCTATATGCCTACCTCCCTTGCCAACATAATTCCAATTTTAACCTCGATTAGAAACTGAATTAATCCAATATATTTAAGTGAGTAGACCCTTCAAATTTGCATATATAGGACTTATATAGATTTGAGGCCTTCTAATGTAAATATTTAAATGGGCTGGCAGTGTACTATTAGCCTCAACGGTCCATGGTCCATATATAATTGTGTGGGAGTGGAATTATGGAAGGATTATATAAGCATAATTATTTCAAATCCATCAACTTGCCTAATCAATAATATTGGTAAGGAATTAAGAAATAATATTCCGTATATATTCTCACCACCGTATGCACTCAAATATATAATATGTCCAACCAATATGATTACTATTAAAAGATTATAACAATTTAAAAAAAAAATAATTTCTTCATGTCTGCCCGGTCCCAAAAAAATCAAAAATTGGTCGAGGAAATTGTGACAAGCATCATCTTATCATAAGAAAATGAGAGATAAAAAAAAAAGATGGCAAATTTAATCACATTTCAGTAACACTCATCTTTTTCTTCATCTCATATTCTCTATGGTGGAAAAATATGAGAAAATATTATCACATTAATTGCCCCGTGATTATACTCACTTCGACGGTTGTATCAAACTATATTAGATTATAAATGTCTGAGTTTTTTAAAAAATAAAAATAAAATTGCTTCACATCAACTTGTCAATTTCTTTGGACATATCTCATGAGTCTATGATATAGGAACTGCTACACAGAATGGGTGAATTAATGACAGATTTCTGACTATACATAAAATTAAATTTTTATTTCATTGAATATAGACTTATAGTGTAGCGGCTGCTGCTGCTGCTGCTGGGGGCATCGAATCTCAGCTGTAATATATCAACCACTTCTGCACCTCCAAATTCTATGAATCTTGCTCTTGCTCTTTGCTCTGTCTAGCCACCACTTGCATGCCTCTCTCTCTCCCATTCATGGTATAGCTCGATTCGACTTGCATGTGACAACGAAGTGTAGCTTAGTTAGTAAGAAGTTTTTCCTACAACCATAGACGGATACAATAAAGGCATGGGAGGGGCTTATGCCCCCGCCAAAAGAAAAATACTGCAAAATTTGTCGAAATTGTTAAAAAAACGTCTCTAGCCCCTATTGAACCATCGATGTATAAGAGCGAAAAGCCGGATATAGGAGGATGAGGAGGGCCAGATATTACAAAGATAAGAAGAAAAAAGGTTGTTACATGTTGGGGAAGAAAAATAGTTGATGTGAAAAGATGGTTGGAAAGAGGAAGAAGAAAGTGACAACCAAAATTCTGATCAGCATGCCTACATCTCAACTAATGCGTTCTTGCATTGTAAATATTGTGCTTCCATTTGACAACGAAGTGCAACACAGTTGGTAAGACCAGAGCCGACCCTTCTATAGAGCCATATGGCCAATCGATATGATATATATAGGTATAGATATACTAATGTATCAGAACATTATCATGTGTTATGCATCCTTGATCTTGACAATATTATCGATGATTTTTCTTTGGTTATCAAAATGCTAGAAGATCTAAATTATTTCAATAATTATTTGATCAGTGTCTTTATGATTTATTACATTTTATACTCCATTCTTTGGAATTACATAGGTTGATTTGAATTTTCACACTGGTTAAGAAAGTTACTGGGGAAAAAAAAAAAACAAGAAAACTTCTTAATATGATCATTTTATTCTTTAACGAAGAATTAATGCTGAGTCAATAAAAGATTTAAATAGGAATGGGTTAGAAATTACTTTATAGAAATCATCCTATGTTCTAGGATATTTGAAAAGTGAAAATAAGTCTATATAAATAGGACCGAGAGAATAGCTTAATACTAATTAAAGTTTGATCAAGCAACAAAGAAAACCATCATACACATGTTATATATATGTTGTTGGAAACAGAATTCTCAAAGCTTCAATTTTAAAGAGTTGGGGCCTATTTTTTGCTTTTCGCATGGGGCCCTGAAATGTCAGGGCCGACCTGGGTAAGACATTTTCCCGCCAACTAGCTAGTAGATCGGGAGTTTGAGTCATCACGGGGGAAAATGGGGAACCCGCGTTATCAATCATCCTTTGTAAAAAAGAAAAAAAAAGACATTGCATTTGCATTTGCTTTTTTGTGTTTTTACCAAAATAAATTGGTCCAATCCATATATGTTTTCATGCATGATCATGCCTATTTCTTGCATATATATGTCTTCATTCCCTCGGACAAGGAGAAGGCTACGAACTCACAAGTGTCAATCAACACACATGTTTCTGGTCTAGATATCATGAATCTTGAAAGTTAATTAACATACAAACCACTAAAAATTCATGGTTATGTTAATTAATGCTGGTTAATTAACACTAACTCTCAACACCCTTTTAGCCTTTGTACCAAAAGCACCCACCAAAAATGTTCTTGTGCATCTTTGTGTAGGGACACAAAGACTTACCTTTATGCCACCAAAGGATCTAGTCAGCTGTGATCATTTTTTTTTCTCTCTTCTTTTTCAGAATCAGTAGTGTTGCATCAATATTAACATCATTATTGGAGAAAGGTATCAGAATCTAATGAGAACAAGAATAAAGAAACACAAAACATTAATCTTTTTTATCCCTCTTTTTCCATTTATTTTGGGGAGATTAGGTATAAGGTCTAAATATACTTGTGAAGAAGGGTGGGAATATCACATCAGAATAAAGCAATAAAGCTTATTTTAGTGGTGCAACTTGCAAAAAGTTGCCCCCTTTGAAAAAAGAAAAGAGTGGGGTTAGTTTGTCATTTACCAAAATTCCTTGGCCTAGTGGGTGGGACCTAACTCAAAAAAAAAAATTACAAGATTCAATAGTTTGGAGAAAATAGTAAATGGGAGCATGAAAATCAAAGTATACCATAATTAATTTGGCTCAAATCTTTTGAGTTCTGCACTAATCTGCAATGGCAAAGATTCTGATCAGATTCATATGTTAAAGGTAATTATGTGAAGATTAACTTCAATATTCCTCTAGATTAGGCTTGGTGAGAATCTAATGTTGCAATAGTTTCATTCCACTAATAAAAAAGAAGGATCTAAGAGACTGTTTGAAGATCTCACGAAAATGATCATTATATCTGTGGTATCTTAGCTTAAACACTCTGGAAAATTAAAAAACTTTCTAGCTAGGCAACAACTTTATGGGAAGATATGGTATTAGTAATTGAGAATAATCGAACTAAATTATGATGCTAATTCCGTGATAAGTAGACAATGAAATTATGCGATAAAATCGGAATATAAATCATCGGTCTCACACTAGAAAATGTCATTCAAAACAAGCTAGAAAGAGAGATTCTGAGATATTTTGCAATGCAAAAGTTGCAGCTTGTGATAAGGGAGCATCAATCTAATCCCACAAAAGGTATTAATAGATCTTACATTGGATGCTAATGTCGGTTTTAGTCAATGTAATGTCAAAACAAGAATCAAGAAATTAAAATGTTTGTTTTGAGATAAGAAAATGCTAATCAAGAATCAAATGCACATTCATGTTAAGAGCCAGAGCAACCTCATAACAAATGGTAGATGCTATATACAAGATACTTTACATATCATCAATTTAATGATAAAAATAATATATACATACATTTGTTGAAACTTAACCCCTTGCTAAAATAAACCCCATGTTCATGGAGTGTGGAACCATATAGTTTTTATTAGAATCCTTTCATGAAAAAGGAGAAAATTGTACACTAGTAGAGCTTCATCACCACCTTAATATCATCTCAAAAAAGGAAAAAAAGAAAAAACCAATGAATTTTTTCTTTTTTTACTTAATTCTTAAACATCCAATGTCCTACCCTAACGAACTCAATGATTTCGGGTCGGATTCATCTGAAAATGCCCTAACCGGAGCCCGTGGGGATCGTTGGTCTGCAGGTGTTGAAAATGGTGATGCAAACTAAGCCCAATAACCGGCGACGAATTCCCCTGCATATGACCATCGACGATCATGCCGGTGTTTGATGATCCGAACCCCATTACACACCCATGATTAGCCAACTGAGAATCATAGGTAGCTCGGACAACAACCTGATCCTGGTGCTGATGTTGATGTTGATGCTGCAAGATCAAGCTCGAGTTATGGGGCGAATCAGGGCCGTCCTTTTCCGGTGACGGAGACTTCCCTTCTTCGAGATTAACCGTGGTGATGTCGTGAATGCTAGACCTCCTCTTGTCCTTCCCTCCGGACAGCTGTCTGATGAAATATTTCTGAGCATGGCTAGCAACTTGTGTAGGAGTCCTTGTGGTCACGAAATTGCGCGAGATGTTCCTCCAGTCTCCCTTTCCGTACTTCTTCAACCCCAGCAGAAACTGTCTGCCAAGAAATAAAAATAAAAGCTTATTCAGATGGCTACGACTTCTGCTGTTTCTCATTGTTTTTGTATAAACCAAATTCGTAGCCCTCCGAGAAGATCAGACCACGAACGAACCAAAACAGTTTTACAGCTCCTCATTCGTTATAGGTCCAATTTGATCGATTCTCGCGCCGCCGGAATCCTTATAATTCAAGAGAGAGAAAGATTAATTACCTGTGCTCTTCCTCGGTCCATGGAACCCCCTTCTTCCGCTCGTGGTCGCCGCAACGGGCGGAGGCGGCGCCGTTGCGCCTGTAGAGCTGCTTGAAGCCGTGATCGGCGGCCATCCACTCGAGGGTGAAGGAGTTCCCGGAGTAGCCGGGGACGGGGATGAGCCCGGCCTCGATGTCGCTGACGTCCTCGACGAGCTCCCGGTACTGCTTGATCACGTCGGACACCGTCTTCCCGGGGATCATCGACGCCACATTGTGCCACCTGTCCGGCGTGTCCTTGTCGAACAATGCCAACGCGTTCTCGAACTGCTTATTCTCCTCCGCCGTCCACCTCCCTCCCCTGCCGCCGCCCTCGAACAGCCAGCTGTTCGAGGACGAGGCCATTTCTCTATTCATGTCGAATTGAGGGTGAAATAGATATAGAATGGTCAATTGGAGTGAGAAACATCTGGGTGGAATCTGAGAGAAAAAGAAAAAGGAAGGCGGATTTTGCTGCAATTAGAAGGTGGCTGTGATGGAGGAAACAAACAGTTGGATTTCCAAAGAGGGGTGTTTGGGTGAGGGAAGAATTGGGAGACTTTGTTGCTTCTCTGGTTTATTTTAGTACTAACAATCAGAGGGGGAATGATGATGAGAGGTGAAGATAGTTACTATGAGTGTGTGTGTACTTTTGTGTTTTGTTAGTGTGTGTTTGTGTGATAAATATGAAGAGTCAGAGAGATTGGAGGTGTGAGATGATGATTGGTGGGAAGGTGTCTGGTGGGGACTGCAGCTGACTGAAACTTTTCTAGAGAGAGAGAGGGGAAAGAGATGAAATGCAGAAAAAGGACAATCTGTCATTGCAGATGGGTGTTTGTGTAATTGAACAAAACTGCAGAGGTGAGATACTTTCGGTAAATAACTAATAGTTCCGCCCACATTGTCTAGGTTTTTTTTTCATTTTTATAGAATATTTTGTTTTTATGTAATAATTTAAGCGGAAGAGTCATATATTTTTCGGAAAAGTATAAGAAAAGTAGGTCATCGGTCGTATGAGGACGGTGACGGTCGGTTATATATACCTCGAGTTAGTCGACCGACAACTTCATATGGTCAACTGTCAGATCTGCTACTGCGAGCTAGCCGATCGTGCGGCTACGGTCGACCGACTCAACTGTCTGATCTGGGAATATGCTACTTCAAGCTAATCAACCGTGCAACTACTTCATATGATGGACTGCCACATATCGGCCGCCAGCTCAAGGTGTCGATCGAGTGACTACTTTACATGGCTGGTTACTGACTTTTCTTTTACAGTTTATGGTATATGTACAGATGGGTAAGACTTTTGTTTTGCACGTACATCTATGAAAGGTGATTTAGCTACTTTGAGCATATAATCAATATTTTATAAAAAAAAATGATTACATTTTAAATTATATCCTTCATCTCATATAAGTGTACACAATTTTGTTTTTTTTCATTCGTTTCTTATAAGTGTGCACATTTCATTCTTGAAAACATACTAGACTAAAAAATTAATAATTTCAACTAACATACACCAATTTTTCAAAGAAGTGAGAGGAGGGACGTAGGTATACTTTAATAAAATGGATATATAAAATCTTCACGCTATTAATTACATGAAATTAATATGTAAATACTTTATCTACAAGAAATGCAAGCAGTGAGGTGTAAAATGAAAGTATATAATGTGATAAGTATCATGTATATGTAAGTCTAAGCTAGTGTAGAAACCCTCGTGTATAATTGAGAGATTCTTGCATAATCTTCAATTTGTTTGATTAATAAAGCGTCAAATTAATGCTGATTTGATGGTTCATCTTTTTTGAAGCAGAGAAATTCTTTTTAATTTTTAAAAATTAAAAAGTAGAAACAGAAGTAGAACTCAAGATATATTCCCGTTATTTTTCTCCCCTCTCTCTTTTTTGAGGCAAAAAAGAAAGGAAAGAGGAACAATTCCCCTTGTTTTTCATTCAGTTGACAATTAATCAGAAATTAATTAACATAATATGAGATAATTAATATCAGAAATTCCATAATCACAACGAATTGGGGTAAAGCACAAGGTACAATAAAGATGATGCGGTTTGACTTGTACGGGGTTATAATGAGGACACGTGTCGCCGCCAAATTAGTCTGCTCTTCTTTCCCTTTGCTCAAGAAAAAGTCCATTATCATGACAATTAGTTCATGAGATTAAGGAATATAGTTATCTTATGATTGAAAAGGAAGCCCATTTCTTGTGATTAAATTAATCCATGGATTATTTAATATGATGAAGAAAGTTTAAAAAGACTTCACGCATGCTTAAACAATCAAAAATGTTAATTGGAGTGTGTAGACATTACAATAAAACATTATATTTTGAGAAGACTAATACGTGTTAGGTTAAGATATTATATGATCTGTTAAAATTACCCGTTTCTATTTCATATCGACTTGATAAATGATCATGACTCAATATATAAGATTGTGATACTCTCCCCTCTTATAAGTCCTTTTAAGGTGATGAATGACTCATTTTTAGTATGGCATCAAAGCAGATTCAAGTGTTCAGTGAGAATATATGTGTTCACGTGTGAAAGTTCGATATTCATTCCGGCTACACTTGCGAGAGCATGATAAAGCCACTCATTTCTATGTCACATCGACCTGATAAATGATCATGACTCAGTATATAATGTTGAAGTACCATCCCTCTTATAATGCCTTTTAAAGGGATGCAGAGCCAATCTCTAATAGTATGATTTACTGGCATTAACATATTTCTCGTTACATATTATGTCATAATTTCTATAAAGATTATATAGTAAGGAGTATTATATAAATAGCATATAGTAAAGGTAAATATTCATGGACTTATTTTTTCAAGGAAAAACATTATCCCGGATTTAGACAGCTTATGATTATTTGATTATTAGCCACATTGATATTGGTGATTAGCTCCAGGAGAAGTTTGCAGATTAGGCAGGGAAAATAATTATTTAATGTTGAAGGTTCAACGTACTTAATTAATTAGTATACGATTTATAAATAAATCTTAGGTAATAGAGTATAATTTAACTATCGTGTCACAATCTCCCTACTTTCTGTACTTTTGAGTTTATAACGATTATTATAAATTATTTTGTGGTTATGTACATGCACATTATTCGTTTGGTTTCAATTATTGGATGTAGGTATTAAAGGATAAATATATAGAAGTTGGAGGATTTAAAAATATATTTCCCGGCAGCTGTTAAATTTTTTGGGACCATCTATTGGCTGGCTTTCTCATTGAAGCCGTATTTAATTCTTAATATTATTCTCCATTCCATAAATTACCATATATTATATTGATGGGCAAGAAATCTATGGTAACAACACATGTGAAGCCAATTTTCTTGATTTTAAAACGAAAGAAAGCAGCCGGGTATAATAAGTTCACTTTTGGGTATTTTTTTTCTCTTTTTTATATTTTATATTGCTTTTCATGTTTGCAACATAGATAAATAGTAAAGTAATGCATTAATTTCTAATATACTAACATATTTGGTTCAGAAAAGAAATAAAATGAAATAAAATAAAATAAAATATAGAATTACATGTACATTCAATTTTTATAGTGTGGTTTGTCTCTTGTATATAATTTCTAAATATTGAACCAAAATAATAAGCAAATGATTGATTATTTGTTTTATGATACGATTAACCAACATGTTAACTAATCAATAACAGTAAATTGGATCGGGTTTTGTTACCTATCATTTTCATTTTCGTTAACGGATCCTAAATTAAATATATGTATGCCTGTCAATGTCGCATAACCAAAGCCAAAATATGATAAATATATTGGGAAAAAACAGTTTACTGCAAACTAATAATATTATTTTAAGCATAAGAAAAACAAAAGTTAAATGCAGAAAATAGAATATAAAAAAGGCCTTGCCCATACTCTGAAGAAATATGCATTGGAAATGGAAAAGAATATTATTATAAAAAAAAGTTTAAGACTTTCCACAAGTGGAAAGATTCTTTGTTTACCACATTTCCCAAAAGTGCACTGTGACTGAGTTGGTGAACTCATGTGGGCTCTGTACAGCTTGATATATTCAATATTTAAATTCCTTTTAATTATAAATTCATCAACCAAATTATTTTTAAATTAAAAGTTTTGATCTGGTCCACGACGACTACAAAAAATTAAGTACCTATATTACTTGCAAATCGATGTCGTGTATATATCAAAGATGGAAATGCGTTGGAGTTGACTCATTTTTTGTAGTTCTTGAATAATTGAGTTCTTGATATAGAAGTTTTACAATTAAGCATGGCCTGAATCATATTTTAGTCTTGAGTCAATATTTTTTACTCATGCGTTCAACTTAAGTGATATGATAGATTGATAATACATGTGACGGATGATCAAATAATATTAAAATTGACAAAATTTCTAATCAATTGATTAGCTTGAATTTTATTTATTTATCCATATACTAAAAATAAATGCCCCTTAAGCTATTTCAATAGGTAAAGTGACAAATGAAAGTATGAGCATATATGGTGTGCATGAAAAAATGAACAAAATACATATATGTGTACATATAATAGTCTTGAGTTGTGATTATGTAACAAGTTTTCATGTTTTTAGAGATGTATGACATTGTTATTTTTTATGAGACTCTTAATATATCAAGATATAGAAGGAATAACAGAATTAAAATTATAATGATGGCTTTTCTATATAATTATCATAATTTGTCACTCCACTAATTCAGTCATTTTACGAATATATATTTGAATTTAAGATTATCACCACACTATTATAGGAGATTAGTTACTGTTAGTTCAACTCAAAATTATACAGATGTATCATGTATAAGATAGAAAGAAAGAAAATACATAATTTTTTTTCTGGGAAAGAGTTTGTGTATGTTATTCAGCAATGCCTTGGAATATTATGCAACTTATTATTTCATGAAAAAACGAATTATCATTCGTCGAGCCATATCATGATTTTGGAATATTTAGGTTTAAAAAATACAGTACTTATTTTAGTTGATTATTTCAAAATTATGATATATAATTTTTAAAATTTTTAATTTTTATTATAAATATTATTCATAATATATTATGTAATAATAAATTTTTATTTTACAAAAAAAATTATTAAAAATAGTTAAATTAATAATGACACACGGTGGCATACGAAGAATTAGAGACAAATGATCACATTCGAGAAAAAAGGGCTCAATCATTTTTTGTTGTTGACAATCAAGTATTTATTTGAATTCCTATTTTAAAAAGGCGGGGAAACAAAATAAAAGAAATATTGTTTTGCAGTAGTCTGACGTGGCCACACGATCCATATTCCATAATTTGGGTTACAGTTCCGTTTAATGTTTAAATACTCATTTTTTTTTTGACAAATATCAAATTAAATCCTAAACTATGTGCTTTGTATCAAAATTATCCTGAATTTTCAATAATATCAATAAAAGACCTAAACTATTGATATTGTACCAAATGTATCCTTATTATTATTTTTTATTTATAAAAAGATGACTAGGACGCCACATGGCAAAAAATTGACTATTAAAGTAAAATTATTTTAAAAAATATTGAATTAAAATGTAAAAATTATTTAATTTATTCCAAAAAATGGTCCTAAAATTATTTAGTTTGTTCCC
>JAYJMF010000030.1:3741743-3753661 GCA_036873715.1 Salvia sclarea
TCATGCTTTCCTTTTGGGGTGTTGTCGCATAGAAGTTTTCGTGTTTTCTTTTCGGGATTCCCTTATTACTTATATAAAATATACTACAGTGCACTTTACACCAATTTTCAATTTTCATCTTAAGAAATCCGAGTTGTGAGTGCCGATTACATCCGCTACTCTAATTCGTACCTCGTAGCTCGCCGGGGGGAAGGCAGTCTGAGATCGAGTGTTGAAGGCTCTCAAATTGGTAATTGAAGTTTTATTTGCAATCAGGCGCCTGTCTTTATTTAATTTGAAATTCGCCGGCTTTACAGAAATTGATGGATGGAAATTATCCGAAAGCCGATTCAGGACTTATTCTTAAGAAGGTAATATATGGCGCAAATCCCATGACATAGATCTAAATACTTGGCGTTTTTATTGCTTTGGGTAAAGGTTGTACTCCCTCCATCCACCAAATGAGATGATGAAATGAATGATGTGAATTATTTTGGCTGTCAATTAATTGATGGCTTGGTTTCTATGATTCTATCCCTCGTTATTGCAGTTTTCTTTATATTTTTATTGACTCATTGTTTTGTTTGATAGTAGTGATGAGGGAGTTGAAAGGATAAGTGAGTTTGTCTACATATTGTCCTTGTTTTGAAGCTCTTTTTGTCAAATGTCGAGGAGCGCATGGGCACGGCCTCCTGCCATTAACCGGTTTAATATGTCATCTTCAAGAATTCAGATTAGAGGTTGGTGAATTTACCTTTTCTATTTGAAATTAGAGGGCATAATGCCAGACCACATCCAACTGTGTATTCTTTGATTATTGTTGTCACTTTCAAGAGTTATTTATGAGTCTAAACCAAGATTGTTGTGTATTCTTTGATTATTGTTGTAATTTTCTAGAATTATTTATGAGTCTGAACCAAGATTGTTAAGTTCAATAATTTCATAGGTACTGCTCTTCTTTGATACTTGTTGGCAATATTTATCCAATAATTTGTGTTTGGGCACGTGTTTGGATATTTGAAAAAGAACATATGTATATAATGGTCGGGGGAGTATTATTTTAGACCGTTCATGAATACAAGTCTATTTATATTGGAAAGATATCATTTAGTGTCACGCACAAGTTCATCCACACTTATCCATTTTCATATGTTTTAAATTAAAAAAATTACATTTATTTTCTGGACTTTTAACTCACGTAGGATTGATAAATAATACAAATGACACATGATTTGAAATGAGTTAAATGAGTCATATGTTTTATTTTAACGAAAATTTTCAAAATGGGAAAGAAGATTAGCAATTGGGTAATGGATTGGTTGTCGGCAAATCCAGTTTCAACCGATGAAGCCGTTTGCTTTTGTAGTTACTGTTATAGAGTCACCGATGTTCGTGCTAATATTATTAGGGGTGAGCACGGTCCGATTAACCTACCATTTGTTATATAAAAAAATCGATCGTACGATTTTTTCTCTGTTCGGTTAACCGCTAAAAATTATAGAATAAGGACCATTAACTGTCATATCGATTAACCTAAAAATCGGACCGGTTAACCAATTATACAACGGTTAACCGTAATAATATAAAAAATATAATACTAAAATGAATAATCTAAAAAATAATACAAATCATAAATGATATAAAAAAATCTAAATCATTCTAATAATCTAACAATAAAAACTTTAATTGTCTATCATCAAGAATCATAAACTTAATACTGTCTATAATGTACACATCCAAATATCCAATCATTCCCATTATCTAAGTCTTGGTGATTGATCATTCTTCAACTGTTCGTCAATACTTTAGCTAATTATCGATGCTCAAATATATAAATAAAAACAAAAGAATAAAAATTTGTTAGAATTAGCAACAAATATATAAATAATTTAATATATAATATATTTATAATTATTTAATAAATACCGATTCGGTCGGTTAATCGTCAATTTTTAAAATTTAAAGACCGTAATCGAACCCGTCGGTTCGGTTTTATTAAAACTACAAATAAACCTGACCAAACTGGTTCGGTTAATCATAATTCCGGGATGGTTTCACGATCACTTCGATTTCTCAGTATTTTTGCTCACCCCTAAATATTATCAAATGAAATGATTTTGTTTCTCCTTTCACCCAAATAAGATTATTTACGAAAAGGTAGTTTATAAAAATGAATTTGGGTGGAAACTAATTTCAATTGTGCTACGTTTTTATGTGGTACACGAATTTTTGTGCAACATATTAATCATGTTTCGAAATAAAAGATGTGTTAAACTAAGCGATGAAATATGTGGAGGATATAGCATTATGGGCGACAAAAGTTAGTGAACATTGTAGAGTAGAATATGTTTTTTTAGACCTCATTCATTTCTTTTGCTCGATGTTGATGCTGAATATTGGAAGCGAAACAATTCTTTGGAGAAATTGATGGAAACATATTGTATATATGAAAGATTTATATGGTTTTTTTTCTTGAAAAAACAACACTTGTTTACTTGATGGGCCTTTGATGGTCCATTATTGTATATATGAAAACACATGATGGGCATTTGATGGTCTATCTTTAGGAATCCGAGTCGTGTCAGGTTTAGAGGCTCACTATTTAAGCACATAACCTTCGTAACTTGTCTTCCAAGATCTGAATACAGAGTGATTTCAAATTGGTAATTAATTTATTCTATTTATGTGAAATTTGTTTTATTTGCACGAAAATTAGTTTTTATGCGTTTCTATTTCGCGATTTTTGTGCAGAAATTGATTAAAGTAGCGATGGATGGAAATTATTTGAAAGCCGATTCAAAACATATTCTTAAGAAGGTAATTGCCGTATTCTTCGATCTTGTTACGAAATAGATCTAATTTGAGGGAGGGTTTGTGTGTGGGTGGCAATGGTGATGATATGAATAATTTTGGTTGTCCTGCATATTCAATTACTATTAAATGAGGTTTAATTGGTTTCTATCTCTGGTTATTGATAGTGTGATCGGAGTAGCAATGATGGAGTTGACAGGATAAGTAAGTTGCCTGATGAAATCATTGTCTACATATTGTCCTTGCTATCTCTGAGGGAGGCAGTATGCACTAGTGTTCTTTCTCCCCGATGGCGCGATTTGTGGGCTCGAATCCCTACTCTCAACCTCTATTCTCCGCCTCTATACAACGGCGAAAGATTTTGGGATCCGGAAAAGTGCAAGTATATAAAGATGGTGAACTCGGTTCTCCAATTGCACAAAGCCCCTTTCCTGAAAGAATTCAAAATCTCCGTGTTTGTAACCAAAGCAGCCCAGTCCACGGTCACCAAATGGCTCGACTTTGTCTTCTCAAGACGAGTCGAGAGCTTGGAATTGGACTTCCGATGTGAAGAAGATTCCATGAGTGATCATATGGCTGACCTTGAAGAGTCGTTGAGAGAGAGCGTGGCTTGTCGGGATCAGACTCTCCCTGCTTTTACATCCCTCAAGAGGCTGTGCCTCCAGCAATTGAAAGTGAGTGGTGAGGTTATAGAATTTTTCCTACTTAATTGCGCTTTGTTGGAGCAGTTGTCTATCGAGGGGGCGGATTTGACGTCTGACATTGTGGTTTCTGGCACGACGCTTGGATTGACGCACTTGGATATAAAGGATTGCTGTGGTGAGAACTCCGTGAGAGTCTCTGCTCCGAAGCTTACTTGGCTTAACACCGACACTGAACCGGAGAATTTGTTTATTGAGAATGTCCCGAGACTTAGTGGGGCGAGTTTTAAGTGCCGAGGGTTGAGTCTGGATGAGGTCCAGCATTTTGCTTCTAAAGCATTTTGCTGTATTTCCCAACTGAAACTTCTCGAGTTAAATACCCCTTATCCCAAGGTTAGACTGCTGTTTTTTATTTATTTGTTTTAGCTTATAACTTATGATTGATTCGTTGTTATGATCTTAAGGTCTTTTTGTCGATTCTCTTTCCGTTTCCTCGAATGCCTAACTTGGAGAAGTTGGTCTTTATGTGTCGAGGAGCGTATGGGCACGGCCTCCTGCCATTAACCGGTTTAATATGGGCAGCGCCTCGTCTTCAAGAATTCAAATTAGAGGTTGGTGAATTTACCTTTTCTATTTGAAATTTCTCTTTAGAGCAAAAAGGTGCATAATGTTTAGGGATGGAGAGAGACCAACTAACTAAGATGTTTGTTCTTGCATTCATGTTATAGTTTAATTTGAACTAAGATAGTTTCATCGAGGGGTAATTATGTTAAATGCACACAACTATTGGTTAATTTGTATGTTTTTTTTGTGTTATAATTATATGTTTTACTCGTATTCTCGTTGTAACTACGTAGCTTAAGTATTAGTTTTCTGGCATTGTAGCTCGATTGGGTCAAGATTATGATTTATGAACAAATGAAAACCATAAAATGCATTTAGATTTGGACATTTTTCTTACATGGTTTCCACATATGCAGTTCATTAACGTGCCTAGGGATCCACATGCTTGGAGAGAAGGTATAACAAATGGATATGGCGAAAGACATCCGCATCGACATCTCAAAGTGTTTGAGTTCATAGGGTTTTGTTGTCGTGCTCGTGATCATATGGAATTGCTGACATATATTTTGAATCATTGCATCACGCTTGAGAAAATAATTATCGATTGTTTGCCAATCTTCATCGAGTTTGAAGCTAACCCGTTTCCTAAAATACAACTTGCCCAGGCTCGCACCAAGAAGAAACTTGAGGGCATAGTGCCAGGCCACATCCAACTGTGTATTCTTTGATTATTGTTGTCATTTTCTAGAGTTATTTATGAGTCTGAACCAAGATTGTTAAGTTCAATAGTTAGAAGTACTGCTCTTTTTTATATTTATTTGCAGTATTTATCCAATTTTATTTTTATTATTATCATGATGTTATATAACTATTGGTTAATGCGAATACATATATGTTCATGACACTATTTTCTTTGCAGTATTTTGGTTACAGCTTGAATTTTTCTCTCTATATTATGAAGTCGTTCGAACCTCTTTGACACCTCTTCTCCAATATCAATAGTTGCTAATTTGTGAAATGACTGCAATGCATTCTCAGCTGCAGCTTCCAAATTATGCAATGCTTCTTCACATGTCTCAATGATTTCTGATTCTCCAACTTCATCGATATTAAGTGATTCCTCGCCTCCAATGTTCACGATTTTCGAGTTTGATGGCATTTTAGAATCCTTAGCGACGTCACTGGAATCGGCTGGTGCATTTCGCGTATCCTGTAGAGAGAATCGCATTTAGATAGTGATTCTTCAATGCAACAGCAAACATGTAATTTTTTCATGTCATACCTCAAGAGATGATTTGTTTGGCAAAAAAGAGGAATCGGTTTTTCTTGGGGATCCACCAACGGGATCACGAGCATGAATGCATAATGACCTCTTTGTACCTTCAAGAAGCTCTCTTCGTACAAGAAATCCAGAAGGATAGTTACTCCTGCTCAATGACTTCCCTGTTTCTGTCTGCAATGAGAAATTAAATTTGACAGTTCACCTATTTAGCCATCGCCGATAGAAGGAGAGAAAACTGATAGGGGTGTCTTGTGCTAGAAAGTGGGATTATTTATGTTCAAACCTTCAGCTCAGTGGACAAGTTCCCAAAGTTCATTTCGTAGATATTCTGATCTTGGTCTGTGCAACTAGAAAAGCTCGAATTGTCAGTCCAGAGTTTATCTGTACAGCCATTCTTGCACTCGTTCATTGGGGCATCGTGTAAATTAGCTTGCTCACTATTCCCAGGGTTGGGTTCGGTAGGAGGATTGTTGATGCTGATGCCTGGCGAAGAGAGCTTGATGCGCTTGTTAGAATGAGTGGCCTCCATAGCCAAGCCTTCTGCTGTAAAAATTAGCCATTAATGTATTTCACAATGCCCTTTGAAGAATCTTATTTGATCAAATGCATCGAACAAATCTATATAGATGTTTATGCATCAATGATAATATAAGCATCTTACCCGTGCATCTGCCGTCTGTTATTGATGATTGCTGCATCTTCATATCGCAGTTTGTCGTAGGGGAATCAAGCAAATCCATGCAAACAGTATGTATTGTTAACCAGCGAGTGTTTGACTCCCGGCTGCTCAATCGAGAACATAATGTCAAAACCCCTTAGAAAAGCAAAAAATTACCCTTTCAAATCAGAAAATTGTCTGCTCACCTGTAACTTTCTAAAGGACTTGGAGATACACTGCTTTCAGCCTCTGAGAAACATCTGGGTAAGGTTCGAGAACACTGTTGGCCAACTTCTTCATTATCTTTTGACAGACTTTGTGATTGATGACACACAAAATCTTGTTGTGAATCAACCTAAGGGCATAAGTCACACAAAGTGCTGTTATTTGATTCCCAAAAACATGATGAACTATTGTTGGACAATAAATATGTTGTCCATGGATGATTGAAACAAAATATTCCTTTTTGTGCAAAACATAAAAATGGAAGTCTGAAGAGTGGGATCAAGCTGCTCTACCTTGGAGGAATTAGAATCTACATCCACGGGTACCGAATTATCAGTAATTTGATGTTGTGCCCATTTTGGAAGTCGTGATACACTGAACCTAAATCCATCTTCCTCCAGGCTGGTTCCGTCTTGGTATAGCACGTCACTGGACCAGTGTCTAAGATTTCCATTTACAGGGGCTTCTTTGCGGCAGTCTTTTTGCCGGAGGTCGAACACTGGATTGGTGTTGATCTGATTAGAAGCCATGGGAAGACTTATGCTGTCATGTGGTAACTGACCAGAAATTCCCTTAGATTGTTGCAGCATTTTTGAAGACAGATTAGCCGGGAGCTTCCAGACAAAGATACAACCGTCTGAACCAACCTGAAGTCACCAGCAAGTTGACAATAATCCAGAAAGGTGTGAGAAACTAGACTAAATATGTGCATAACTTGAATTGATTCAAAGAAAGGGGAAAAAACAGAGCACACCATTTCTCGTATATAAGTATACTCCTATCATTATTATACAGTATTCTCTTATTTTGCTAGGTTAGGTAGGCAGTAAATATAAATTTAGGAAGAAAAAGAAAATCAAGAAACTTCAAATGAAAGAGAACCTAACTCGTTTAGAATAACACAATTTATTGAAAAACAGTAAATGATCGCTCATAATGGAGGGAAATGGAAACCATTTATCCACTTTCAAAATACCAGTTGTGTTTGCTAATGCGCCTATGACATATCTAAGTATTTGAATAGCAAGAAAAAAATCCAAACAACACTACCTATTTTACAATACGGCCAAAAAGTAATCAAAAGACCGACAATATACAAATGACTTACAGACACAAGATGTGAGCAATCGGATAAAAAGATGATGCCTGTAACAACACCACTATGCCCTGTTGCTTGTGCAACCATCTCCCCAGTCGCATAGTCATAGATGTAGATGCATCTATTAGAGTAAGAGCATGCCAGATAACTGCCGCTTCCATCAACCGCAACCTGCAGTTAAAATGTAGTAAGATATATTTATCTAGATGAAACTTTTAAAAATTGCATAGGCTACCTTTATTGGGTCTCCGACGTCTCCTTCATGATGAAACCATCTAACTAGTTTTCCAGATCGAATATCAAATGCATTTATCTTCTTATCCTGCAAGAATATCACGTAGCCATTACAGATAGAGCAATCTCATCAACAAATAAGGATACAAGGAAACCATGTTCGTTTCAACTCTAAAATCTGAAGGTAGGAGACTTACCTCACCCACAGTAACTGCTACATTCATTGGATGATCAACAGCCACATCATAAATGGTTCCAGTAGTTGCGATTCTTCGAAGGCAGGAACTCTTACATCCTGTATCACTCACATCCAGACTATGAAGGACCAGGGACCTAAACCAGGAAACAGAAATGTTAGCTTGACAAGCAATACATGTTCTATACCTACATGAAGTTATTTTTTGGTGATACGGATACCCAGTCACTCTCAGATAACTCACCTATCAGCACCACAACTGAGGATCTCTCGACCACTCCGTGCAACCTTTACTACAGTAATGGCAGATGAGTGGTAGTCAATACTTCCATGGAGACTAAAGTTCCTGGTTCAAAGCAAAACAACGAGTTCGCATTCAACAAGTCCACCACTTTCAAAGAGTTTATAATGTATAATGATATAAAATTGTAACCTGGAAACATCGAAAAGATGGATCAGTCCATCTCGTCCCGCAGAGGCAAGAAAGTGATGATTTTCAAAAGCTTCACTTGAAGGAAAGTCATCCTTGCCAGCCAAGTTGAAACTCAAGGATAGAACTTCAGCACTATGAGCATCCTACAGGTACGCAACACAAAAAGCAAGATAGAGACTTAGAAAAATAGATCTATATACTAGTAAGTCCTCTGTTATTTTGAAGGTGAATACAATTGAAATCAGACATATACTAATATACCTGAAGGAAAATATAATCAGAAGTTCGTAAATTAAAGATATGGATGTTTCCCTTGCAATCACCAGCTGCCAGGTGCTGTCCATCTGAACTAACTGCCATTGCCCTGAACCCATGCGAGGAAATACCTTTTGCAACACAGTCGCGTTCAAATATCCCAGCACTCACTGCAGCAAGGGAACAGAGCAGACTTGAGCAAGTCTCATTAGCAAAAGAAAAGATTAGACTGTCAGCGTTAAACAGTCAAGAAGTTTAAATTCACCTAAACACATGGCTCCACCAGAGCTATCACTCCTAGGAAGAGACGAACTACTGTCTAACGAGGCAGACTGAAGTGCAAGATCCCACAACCGGATGTTACCATCAGCTGAACATGTTGCAAAAGATAATCCACCAGAACAACCTTTTGCAGCACAAGATAGCGATGGATCGTGCAGATTTTCACATGGAACATTTTTAATATCCCATATGGATCCACTATGTGAGACGAGCACACAACACCTGGTAGCCTGGATAAGATAGGATTCTGTTACTGCAATAAATTATGTCACTAGCATAAGTTCAAGATTGTGACTTCAGGGTCAAAATTATTGATGAACTGAATATAGGAGATAAGATTGAGAGAAAATGTTTATCAAAAATACCTTGTGTATATCATTAATATTCCATACGTAAAGGCTATGGTCATTATAAACCACCACTGCAGAGTAAAAACATTGCTTAGTAGTCTGCAATCTTCATTGAAAATTCAAACGATAAAGAACAAAAGTAACTTGCCAAGCTTTTCTGAAGATGAAAATTGACAAGCAATGGCATCTGGAAATGCAGGCAAACTTTGAAATTCAGCTTGGCCAGTTCCTGCTTGGCAATCTACAGAATTGGACTCTTTGCATCTTTTGGTTTCACTATAACATAACCCACCAGCATATTCAAGAGAATGAGAGGCAAATAGTTTCACAACTCCATTACTGCAAGCACAAGCGACCAAATTTGTGGATATCGATATTGCATAACATTTCTCAACCTGCAAATGGACGCAAAATGGGGTTATATCACGAATGACAGACCAATCGCACAACTATTTCTGCAAAATTAGGTTAAGTTAATTAAAAGTTCATCCAGAAAATCAATTGTTCCAACGAAGTGGTGGCACAATAAATTCAGATAAAGAAGAATATACAGGAGAAACAGATGTATCTACCTCTAACTCCACTGATTTATTGACTGACGAGGCAGGATACACCATGTATAATGTTCCTGTCGAGAAATATAAGCTAAGAATATCTATCAATTGAAAATGAAAATTGCTGAATTTATCAGGCACAAAACTTGTACTTGACTATAAGTTGTGTTTTTGCCTTTATTGGTGACTGCATAGAAAGGAATCTGCTCAGAAGCCTGAAGATTATTGGCACTACTGCTCTTCCAGCTGGGAGATGTAACAGCTACAAATGACAATTCCTTAGGGCCGAGATCAACTTTCCTCAGCAAGGTCAGTGACACAGTTCTAGTACCCGTACGGGACACGGGAGACCATCTAACTCTCCAGAACTTCAGCTGATTCTTCTCAGCAGCAACAATGAATTTGCTATCTGCTGAAAACTCGATAGACGCAATATGAGAAGAAACTGAAGACAATTTAACTTTGGCAGCCATAACCTTATTTCGCCAGTCCCAGACACATATATAACCATCACGAGGCGATCCAGCAGAGACCACGTATTTTCCTGTAATCCATAAACCAATAATCATGACTAGCTAATCAAACTTTTCAAGATAAGGTTATGAATTAATTCAACTTACCATCAGCAGACAGAGCCATGCACGCCACGCCGTATAGGTGGCATTTGAACTCGCATATGAAGGTTAACGTTGCGGAATTCCATATCAGTACTGAAGGTTGATGCCCTGACTGGAAGACCATAGCAGATGTCAAATTTGAATATGAATCTCATCAATCACCATTCATATTCAAGTTTCACTAATAATCACTATCCCAATAAAGAAGGTATCCACAGTTGTTATAAATTCTACATTTGAGTAAAAGGAAACACCACGCAAACTCAAAATGTAGCTACCAAGTATAGCAAAATATGACACCAAAAATCAAATTAGAATGCGATTCAAAACAGAGGTTGTATTGTACCTCGCCTGCTGCAACAATACCTCCGCCGCTCGAGAAAGCCACGCAGCTCAACGGTTTCGGAACTTGATTCGGCGCCATGAGATGCGATTGAGCTCCGGAAACGACGTCGTACAGCACCACCACACAACCGGAAATGTACGCGCATTTCGAACTCGAAACGCTCGACGACAATCCGTTCCCATTTTTTATAGTTAAACCGATTATTTCCTCCAAAATCAGCTGCAAAATAGAATGCCGAAAACTAATTCAAATGCTGTAAAAAAATAAAAATAAAAACAAATGAAATGTTGTACTAACATTTGGAGGCGCGTTTGGTTTGCTCCGGTTTCGGCCTCGCTTCATCTTCTCCGGCGCTGAATCGGTGAGAAGCCCTAGCTAGTTGACTGTAGTTCGGTGGTGGTAGATTCTGTATGTATTTGTATGTATATGCTGAAGGAGAGAGGCGGGAAGTCAGTGCGAATTAAAGAAATATAGTAGCAATTTTATGTTGTTTGTCTCTCTCTGCTACAGCGGCTTGTATGTTTCCAACTATATATTTGAATATTTGATGTAACAGTAACACTATACATTTCCTTATTTAATCAATTACCATTTCTTTCTCCGTAAAACCTTGATGAATTTATGCTAATATTAAGTGTGGTATTATAAATGCATATAATAAATGTATAAATATAACGATCGTAATTTTCGTTGATGAATTAAAATAATTTATAAAAATATATATGGTGAATATTTAATTTTGACCATCTAAATTATATGGAGAATATATATTTTGTACAATTTACATCACATGCTTTAGTTTATACTATAATGCAGTATATACGAAAATGAAAATATTTTATAATTTGAGGTATTTAATACTAATTCATTTCCTACAATAATATTCTATAATAAATTTGCTCGACATAGAAAAGCCCATTTTTGGAGCAAGAAAAGCCCATTTTTGCGCTTGAGAAGGAATCGATTAAGATTTTGGCCCATTAGCCGAGTATAAAAAGACACAAGCACCACAATACGACGTAGTCTCGAATACTGATTAAGAGTACCCACAGCGGCGCCGCAAAAAATATGCCATTGGAGCCCAGATGGCGGTGGCGGTCGCAGGCGGTGGTGCGACCGCCCAGACGCCACCCTGTTGCGCCACGTCAGCCAGCTATTGTAATTTTCGAATATATATATATATATATATATTTTTAAATTTAAATTCAAATTTTCAATTATAAATACCCCTTTTTTCACCTTATTTCATATACCAATTTCTAATCTTCTTCATATCCTATCTTCATTTACACTACATTTTTCACTTCATCTTCAATCTTCTTCATTTCAAAAAATGGATCCGAACCAATTTCCATGGTTTGATTCCGACCAAAGTACATGGGGTTTAGGGTT
>JAYJMF010000030.1:3753761-3765122 GCA_036873715.1 Salvia sclarea
TAAATAAAAAATAATAATAAGGATATTTTTGGTACACTATCAATAGTTTAGGTCTTTTATTGATATTATTGAAAGTTTAGGATATTTTTAGTACAAGCCACATAATTTAGGATTTAATTTGATATTTGCCCTTGAATTTATGAACACAAGTCTATAGTTTTTGCTAAAATCAATAGGAAGCATTTATTTTTCCAGTATCTTAGCTTCACACTTCACAGCCTTGAAAATCAGGATTATGATAATATTTAGAAAATCAGATAAGAAAGTTTATTATTTGTTAGATTTTTTTTTTTTTTAAAAAGCAGTCCCACTCATGTCTGCTGAAATCTGTATGTACCAACACCGACCATCACCGCACAAACTTGCAACTTTTATCAGTGAAAGCTATTTTTGTGGATTCAATGAAAAGTTATTTCAATTTTCAACCTTTTTGAGAATTGAGATGGAATAGTAACCCCACATGTCAACATCCAATCTATATGTATATATATATATATATACCTCACAACATTAGACCAAACTGTGTTGAGAGCTTCACATTCATTGCTATTTCCTTTTGTTTGCCCCAAGCAAAAAAGGATAATTTTTTTCTACCTGTTTGTAGAAGGGAATGCATTCAATTTTTCTGGGTTCTGCTCATTTCTGAATTCTTGAAAATGGGTTCATCAGATCCACTGTTTTGTAGCAGGCAAAGAACTGTTCATCAGATTCTTGGAGGTGGTCTTGGTAAGTTTTATTTTTTATTTTTTTATAGTTGAATTGAATGTAAGAAATTTGAGTGGTTTGTTTGGTGATGAACAGTTGCAGATGTGGTGTTGTGGAGAAGTAAAAATCAGACAATGGGGATTTTGGTGGTGACTTTGGCTTCTTGGGTGGTGTTTGAGATATCTTGTTATACTCTGCTCACATTACTCTCAAGTGTTTTCTTGCTCCTTTTCACCATTCTCTTTTTATGGGCAAAATCAGCAGCAATTTTGAACAGGTAATTCCATTCATTACCTCAAACCCTTTATCATAAAAATTTGAAATTTTACATCCTTTCAATGCAACTAAAATTAGTGAAAATATTTTCATCTTGAGACAAGTAATTTGTTCAAAGCTATTTCACAATGTCTAGATTTAAGAATACATGTGCCTTAATCACTCAATTGCACCTTGATTTTGTGCAAGCCTTGGTTTGCACATCAGTAAGTCAATGTGTGTGTTCATGCCATGACAATGAAGCTACATAGGGGATGTTTGGCTAAGCTAATTTTAGGACTTATAAGTTTGAGAAAAAGTTGTGAGTTATAAATTTTTGTTTTAAAAAAAAAGATGAAACTGGAAGGGCATTTATTGGAAATACCAACCTTTGGGGAGCTTATAAGGTTTTAGATCTTATCTCATAGCTTATAAGATGTTCAGGAGTTTATTTTGTCAAACGTTTTGCAAGAGTTTATAAGCTCAGCTAAACACCCTCATAGTCCAACTTCAAATGAGATAACCTTTGTGACCTCTATAAACAGACCCGCTCCGTCTCTTCCACATCTGTATCTCTCAGAAGAAACGATGAACGAAGCAGCAGCCTTCGTCCGTGACCAAGTAAACACCGTGCTCTCCGTGTCCGAGGACATTGCTCATGGAAGGGATTCAAGAATGTTTGTCAAAGTAGGTCTGACACTATTGATCATCTCTATAGTAGGGAGTCAAACTGACTTTGTCACCTTGGCCTACATTTGTAAGTTCAAGAATCTCATCTCAACTTTCATGTATATATCTTTTACCTCAAATGCCATTGTTTTACATTCTTTTCTCTTGTGGCAGGCCTTCTAATGCTTCTTACAGTTCCAGCATTTTATGAGAGATATGAAGAATGTATAGACACTTGTGCTCTAGTTTGGTTTGGGAGGCTGCAGCAATTTTATGTGAAATGCATCAACAAGGTCCATACATGGATTTTGGAGAATAAAAAGTTAAGTTGATGGCCATAAATCTTGGCTTAGTTCTTTTTTGACATGAAGAAATACTACTAGTTCATTTTTTGAATGACTTACTTTTGTTTAAATTTTTTTTTTCTCAATAATGAACTCTACTACTTTAAATACAAACATACAACTTTCCTAGCAACCATTTAAAAAAAAAAATATAAGTCAAGTCAAATAGTAGAATGGAGCTAACCATGTAGCTAAGTTTCAAAAATTTGTTCATTCGTCTATGTTTTAACCATGGAGCTAAGATTCAAAAATAAGGTAGTGTTCCACTTCCACTTCCACATGAATAAAAACTTAATTCAACTAACGTTATGGATCACTTTGTATCATCGGGAACAAGATTAGGGGGCGGAGCCAAAAATCTATAAATGGACGGGCAAAATTATATTTTTGTATTTGAAAACAAGTTTGTACAGGCAAATCATAGTACACATAAAATACGAGAAAATACAAAATAAAATAAAAATATAATAAAATTATAAAAAATTGGCTGGACAGCCGCTGATCGAGGCATGTCCGGCCATTCCTCCGCCCATGAACAAGATCACTAAATTATACTCTCTCTCTCCACGAAAAACATTCACTTATTTTATCTTTCGTCCGTCCACGAAAAACGTCTACTTTACATTCGATACAATTTATTAAAACCGGCGTCGTCAAAGACTGTAAACGTTTATCGTGGACGGAGGGAGTCTAATAAAACCAGCGTTGCTGAAGACCGTAAATGTTTTTCATGGACGGAGGGAGTAAGACTTGTGTAAACCAACAATCTTCTTAATTTAAACTCTTAAAAGGCTGTAAAATTAAGATTCAACAAAATCTAAATGAATGTGATGAGGCACTTTCCCATGAAGCTGTTGTTTGGCATAGTTGATAGCTGCATCTGTCTGTTTTCTTCTATCGAAACGCCTCAATGGATAGGAATAAGAGTATCGTGGAGCGGCAATAATTATCTTCTTAAGCTCTCCACAGTTATCCAAAATGTAATTCACCAATTCAATATGATCATCAGCTCCCCTATAAAGTCCAATCATTTCAAATACTTTGAGATTTGGGTGTGATGATCTTTCAACCTTCCTTGCAACTTCAATGTACAAAGGTACTTGCATCCATATGCTCGTACACTGCGAAAAACACAATAAAATAACGAAGTCATCGTTCAGATATAGCCTGACTTTTGTCCGTTTATAGTCTTTCATATATAGCCGGAATATATTTGAGTTTAATATACAACAATTGTCATGTTATATCTGACTATTTTAAAATGCGTAGGAGTAGAATTGAGACCGTATTTAACCATTAATACTAAAAAAGGGCTAAGAGATGAAAAGTTGTGGTGTTGAAATATTAAAATATCAATCACATTAGTGCTTTAAGATTTCTCCATAAAATCATGCTACCTTAAACATCTATGAACCATGATGAACATATATACGGATTGAATATTAATATTAATTGTAACAACCAATCTTATAATACAAATTATGAACTAATGAAGTCCCGCTTTCTGCAAAATGATAATTTACTATAGATCTTCACGAGAGCTATTTTTAGTTTATATGATGAGATTGGTTTGTATCTGATCCAATTCGTAGACGACTATACAAATAATAGGTCAAATTCACCAACCTCTACTCTGAATTCCTCGAGACGAGGGCATGCCCATAGCAACGAAGTCACGGGCCGGAGATCATACTTAGTCGATCCCGTGTATACGACCACCAACTTCTTCAATTCACTCATTTCCGGAAGCTCATTCGCCAAAAACTCCTACATAAAATCACAACAAAGGATCACTTATTCGTCCACGTATTTCATCTTTGGGCCGTCTACAAAAAATATTCACTTATTATAAACTCGTTTTACTAAAATATAGTACTATAAACAAACATTTCCAAAAACTCATTCGCCATAAACTCCTACATAAAATCACGACAAAGAATCACTTATTCGTCCACTTATTTCATCTTTGGGGCGTCTGCGAAAAACATTCACTTATTAAAAACTCGTTTCACTAAATTAAATAAATAAACGAATTTGGCGTTTCTAACCTTAGGATAACGCAGGGTGAGATGAAGGCTTCTGAGCTGCGAAACGAAGCCAAAAACTGCAGAAGCAAAACGGTTCACATCATCAAGCCAATCACACTTGTTCACAAATTCCGCCTCAACGAGCGCCGGAACCTTCTCGAACATCATCTTCCCCGACGCGTCATCAACCCTAATCCAGCCCAGATTCGGCGCAGAAACTCGAATCGATTCGCCGCCGCTGCAGCAGATCATCTCCAATCGATTCAATTTCTCGCTGCAAATCTCAACATCGGACGTCACCGTCGCAGAGGAGATGCTCAATTGCTCCAGCAGAGGGCAGTTACGCAGCAGAATCCCCAAATCTTCGCCGCTCAATTCGACGCAACTGAGGCACAAGCTCTTCAGAGATGTGGTTTTCACCAGTTTCTGATCGCGATTTATCCCCAGCGAGACCTTGTGGATTTCCCCCCAATGTTGGAAATCGAGCTCCAAATTCTCGATCTGCCGCGAAAACACGAATTCGAGCCATTTGGCGATCTCGCGCTGGATCGATTCGTCTACGTTGAGAGAGATTCTGAGCTGCTTCAGTGAAGGAGACTTGTGCGACGAGAGAATCGAGTTCACCATTTCTATGGAGTCCAATTCCAGATTTGAGGTGTGCTTCCACAGATCTAACCATCGCGAAGAGAGAATGCTGGTGGCGACGGCTTCTCGAAATGGCAGGAGAGATAATATCGCGATGATGATTTCGTCAGGCAGTTCACTCATCCTATCAACTTCGCCACACTATGCAGATTACCCCAAAAAAAAAAAAAAAAAAAAAAAAAAAAAGAATGCAGAATTAATTGAGATGATTTTAACGATTCGAATCACGAGATGATTTGAGTTAGCAATATAATTTACCTTCCTGCGCGGATTTTTTGAGTTGGATTTGACACGATTTCTCGCCATCGCAGCTTCAATCGGTTTAGAAACGGAAAGAGATTGGCATTGTAAAATAGGTTTAAATTAATTCAAATTCAAAAACTGATTTCCGCGCAGAATGAAACAGTATTCGTGAACCATGATTTTGATTTGATCGACGTGCTCTGCCATTGTATAATCAAATTCATCGTTTTCATCAAAAACTATCATTAACAGATAAACTAGGTTTAGGCGTATTAATGGGCCCAAATCTAAATCGGGTTCAACCAAAAATCCTGAAATGGGCTTTCAAAACGCATGTCAAAGGCCCATTAAGTGCCCCACTTGGTAAATTTGTTGCCCACTTTAATTTAATTTAATTTTATTTTATCTTTTTTTTTTCTTGAATTTCATTTTCATGTGTTTTAGTTTAATTGTATAATTATTGATGAGAATTTATTCCATCCAAAATTGGATATCTAATTATTTTTTATCATTTTATTTTAGTTAATAATCCATTTTTAGGATTGAAAAATCCAAAATTATAGTTTATAATTTTTTTTCAACTTCAACTTTTTGAAATAAAAGTTAAAAAATAATTTATAGTATTATAATAAATTTTATTTTTATAAAAAGGTATTATTAGATTCATATATATAATGGTGGGATACGATGACACACCTAAAATTATGGGACAATTGGATCTCATTTACCAATTTTGCATTTCGATATTTTTTTAAAGAAAAAACTAAAATTAGGGGATCAAGAAAGAAGCCTTTATATTTTCTGTCTATAATAACATGCAAGATTGTGTGAGGTCTGTGCTCAAAGGTTATTTTAGTGACTATTTGGAATTTGGAATTTGGAATTTTGGATTATACCAATCACAGATCATGTTTTAATTTTTGATTAATTGCATCTAATTCTGTCGAGCACTTTAGCATACTTTTCTCTATAGTATTATAATTTTGTTATTGGATTATTGCTGTTCTTTTGACTTCTTTTTTTCATTTTTTTATTCAGATAGTTACTTTTATAGTGAGTGATGTTTGGTGGTGGAATATATAATTAACTTTTCTTGAATTATTATATGATCTGTAAATGATTTATATTTTCTAGCAATATTATGAGAAATAGATCTAATTTGTGGGTCTCATTGTTTCATCAAGAAATTAAGGACCAATCGATCAAATCATTTAAGTGGTTATATTAATTTAAAATCAATGCTAGCAAGATCAATGATCAATCAATCTAACCACTTACACAATTGATCAATTAGTAGACTCAATTTAATTACCAAACCCATTGTATTAAACGTAAATGAAATGGCATTTTCTCTTCTATTTAGGTCATCTAACAATAAGACTTTCTACATGAATTCAACTTTGAGAAGACTTTTGTCAAACCCATCAGATTTTATTCCATTTCATTTTGCATTCAGACCATATAATTCTCTTGCAAAAGATATGCCGTTTTCTCTCATCTTTTCTCTATTAGATTTCGTAATCATCGCCTTATTTTTCTTAATAATAAAAAGGGGAACGTAATCATTTTCCACTCTACCAAATTTGAAAACGAAAGAGCATTTCTTGCAATTGCGTCATTTCTTGTCACAGACTTAGTCAAAATATAGTCATCGTGGCGAACATAATCGGTCTATTTTATCAAAATCATGGTTGATAATTGACATGCAAGAAAATTAATGATGTTATTGCTTAAACTTAATACTCATGATTCTAGTTATAAATTCCACCAATTTTTTATGATCTTTTATTAGTTTAATTGTTTGTAAATACATAAATTTTGATTTTTGACTTTCAATCAAATTTATTAAATTGGTCAAGAAATACGTAAATTTTACAAAATTTTGGAATTTAGCTTGACTTCAAAGTTCGTTAGCTAATAACTAAATCTTTTGTAGTCTGCCGAGCGATCCGGAGTTATTGTTGGAAAGCTCTCAACGATAGTTTGATAACTTTAGACTTATGTCAAATTCTAAAATTTTGTAAAACAATAATTTTGGTTAAAAATAAAAAATGTGGACAAAACTTATGTATTTGTTGGCAATTGAGGCTTTTTTATTTGAATAGTCCTGCATATATATCTTGTGACGATACTCTATTACTTATGAAGTAAGGATTAAGCCAAATCATGTAATTGTTGATTTGATTATTAATACATAATCTATGTTTAGAAAAAGAAAAAAAGAGCAATGGTCATGGCCCCATGTGATTGGTTCAATAAAAAGAATCACTTGTTGACGACATCACATGCCCCATTATTTCGGTCTATACTAAATAATACTAAGCATTATATATTAATGGAATATACGTACACAGCCAATACGCATATATTTGTCCATATGTTTTTGAAATATATGCCAAAATGTAAAATGTTCTGCCAGAAGTTATTTCCCAACTAAAATTATTTGTCAACAAAGTAGGAGTCCTTGGTTTGTACAAAACTGATGTTTCATTGAATTTAGCATAACATCTTCACATTCTCCAATTTGTGCCCCAAACATACTATCAAGATTCTTTGTTCAATTATTATGTATCTAGAAATAACAAATGAAATCTTCAATTTTCAATAGTCACATTATACTATCTGCCGCTGCCTCCTCACTTTTATAGCATGATACTCCCTCCCTCCCTCAATTATTGGTGCACATTTCTTTTTAAGATATCCCATCATCTTGGTGCATTTCCTTTTTTGGACATTTTTACCACACACACACAACTTTAAATATAATATATTCTTATTACTGCTTTATACAATTTACATTACTTTTTCAACCCTCCTTAATTCTCGTGTCGAAAAGAAGTGCACCAATAATTGAGGGACGGAGGGAGTATAACAGATTTAAACAAGTCAATAAAATCTTGAAATCCAAATAGGGTTAAAAAAGGGATCATGTGCTACTAAATTGAAGTATCAAACACTTCTCTTCCAACTAATTCTTGACAATGAAAACCAAATATCAACCTTTTTTTAAGATCAACTATCATTTTATCAACATATCCAATCAGGCCAACATTACACTATCTAGCCTCTCTTAAAATTGTAATAGGCGAATTCGAAATCGATATAAAACTCCAATCCTCATTGGTGCTCTTGTCAAACGAGGATGACGCGTACGAATTCAGGTAATCCTCGAACCCCAGCTCGTCGGGGCAAGCCCCCGGCGCCCTCCAGATGTCGGGGACCTCGATCACTAGCTCCAAATAGCTCATGACTTACCTCATACTCGGCCTAGCCAATAGTTGGTAGCTAGAGCACATCAACCCTAGAATAACAAATGAAATCTTCAATTTTCAATAATTATACTATCTGCCCCTTAGTTTTTTAGCATGATTTAAGAGATTTAAACAAGCTAAAGAAAATCTTGAAATCCAAATAGGGCAACAAAGGCTTATGTGCTACTACTAAATTGGAACTATCAAACACTTGAACTCCTCATAATATGCAAAGCATGTAAAAACCAAATATGAACCCTTTTTTTGAGATAAACTATAATTCTATCAACATATTCAATAAGGCCAACACAACACTATCTAGCCTCTCTTAAAATCGTAATAGGCGAACTCGAAATCGACATAAAACTCCGATCCCCGTTCGTGCTCTTGTCGAACGACGACGATGCGTACGAATTCAGGTAATCCTCGAACCCCCTCTCGTCGGGGCACGCCCCGGGGGCCCTCCAGACGTCGGGGACCTCGATCTCGCGCTCCAAATAGCTCACGACCTGCCTCATAGTCGGCCGCGCCGATTGTTGGTAGCTCGAGCACATCAACCCTAGCTTCAACACCATCACCACCTCACCCTCATCAAAATCCTCATTCATCCTCTCATCCACCACATCAAGAATCCTCCCACCCTTCCACTTGTTCCACACGAAGTCAACCAACACGAGGTCGTCGGGGCCCGATTTTGACTCGATCGGCCTCCGCCCGCACGCCACCTCGAGCATCAACGCCCCGAACGCGTACACGTCCGAGCTCGTCGTCGAGCGCCCCGTCCGGGGGAGTTCTGGCGCGAGGTAGCCCAAAGTCCCGACGACACGTGTCGTCCCCGGGTTGGACCCGTGGTCGTAGAGCTTCGCGAGGCCGAAATCGCCGAGGCGGCAATTCATCTCGGCGTCGAGCAAAACGTTGCTCGCTTTGACGTCTCTGTGAAGCACGATTTGCTCGTAGCCTTCGTGTAAGTATAAAAGGCCGGAGGCGACGCCTTTGATGATTTTGAACCTCTGCTCCCAACTCAATACGCATTTAGGCTTATCAAATAGGTAGCGATCTAAGCTGCCATTAGGCATGAAATCGTACACTAGCAGCAGATCGCCGCCGCAGCGGCACCATCCCTGCAATTGGACGAGATTCCGGTGGCGGAGGCGGCCGATGCTCGATATCTCCGACACGAATTCGCGAATCCCCTGTTTTGAATCGTGTGAGACGCGCTTCACGGCGACTTCGATTCTAGGGTTTTTGAGCGTGCCTTTGTAGACGCGGCCGAATCCGCCGCTGCCGAGGAGCTCGCTCTCCTTGAAATTCTTCGTCGCTTGCTTCAGCTCGTGGTATTTGTATCTGTGTGGAACGATTTCCAGCTCCCACGCTTCGATAATTTCTCGATTTTGGTACTTTTTCCGCAGGAAGAGAGCGAGGAGGATTGAAGATGAGATGAACACAATTGAGGTAATCGAGAGGCTTACGATTAATTTCGTGTGCTTCTTCTTAATCCCCGGCGGCGACGGGAGAGAATTCAGATCTAGGGATTTGGATTCGCCGTTCAAATTGAAGCTCCAGCCGAGAACATAATGCGAGCTCGCGAGCAATCCGGTTGAGGCGGAGAAGCCGACGTACATTCTCTCTTTGAAAATCGGAGACAGATCGATTCGGAAGGAGAGCGTCGGAATTCTAGGTTTTGCAGAAGTCGGCGCGAGAGTGACATTGACGAGATTCGAATTCGAATCGTATTCGATCCAGGCGAAGAGAGGCGTTCCGCCTTTAAGATTGAGATCGTGCTTAACAGAATCGGTGGCGAAGTAAGCGGCGGCGGCGGAGGCGTTGGAGGCGAGGCTGTTGACGTCGATGCCGACGTGGTTGTCGTTGATGTCGCCGAATTCGAAGTCCTGGACGGTGTCGAACTCGACGGCGAAGATGTGGTTGGAGAAGTTTCCGGCGTCGGAGGAGTTGAGGAGGCCGAGGTACTGGCTGGGGAGGGAGGAGCGGAGCTCGCTGTCGGGGGCGATTGCAAAGGCGAAGCCGTGGCCGCCGAGCTTGGGGTATTCCGGATGGATGGAGAAGGCGAAGCAGGTGGAGAAGGAGGCGACGGTTTTGGCGGTGGAATTTTTGAATTGGATCGGCGTAGGGTAGAATGCGTGGCCTTTCAATCGGCTGGTCTCGTTTGTGAGCTGCAGAGCGCCGGATTTGAGGATCACGGCGGCGCCGGTTAGGGTTAGGTTGGGTTTGGGGTGGCGGAAGCCGGCGTAGATGAAGTCGGTGGGCTGGGAGGAGGATGGGGAGGTGAGGAGAGAGAGAGAGAGGAGGAGGAAGACGAAGGCCGCCGCCATTAAAGTTGCAGAGAGTTGGTGGTGAAGTTTGAGAGTGGTGGGATTTTTTTAGCGATGTTTGGTGACATTTGTGTTTTGAGATTTTTCGAAATTGAATTTGTGAAATTTGGGGGATTTTGACGGAGGGAGCAGTGATATATAATAAATTAATAATTAATAAATATGTATATTATATAGTGTGTGTTTTATGGCAGAGATTGTTTGCATTGACAGAGCTCCAACTTTCGGTTTTAAGTGCTCTGTATCTCTGTCTAGAAGGTTTTCATAACCAAATCTCTGTTAGCTAAAAATTAGGGATAATTGTATCTAAATATACTAATTTTTTCGACTTTTTGGTTTTATACATGAATAGAAAATTTGTTTCAAAATATACAAATGTTTATTACGTTTCAAAATTTCTACATGACTTAATAATGCACATATGTCGACCTCATCCATAGTCAGGATTGGAGTGAGGGTCGAACATGTCTCCACGACGAGATGAGATCCAGTATATCACATTTGGTGTACCATTTTATTTATCATTTTCATTTTTCTTTGATTTTTTAAATATTTTTTTGTCAATTTCGATTTTATATGTTTTAGTTTAATTATATAATTATTAATAGGGGTTCGTTCCATTCAGTTAGGATGTATAATTATTTTTTATCATTTAATTTCGCTTTTAGTGGTTCATAATTCATTTTTAGGGTTGATAAATCCAAAGTTAGGGTATATAATGTTTTAAAAATTTAAGCAAAAAATTTCATTTGCTTGTTCATTTGTAAATCCTGATTCCGCTATATCCATAATGCATCAGATTTGTTCGTTGTGTGAAACTAGTATTTTCCCTCGTGCGATGCACGAGATAAATATTTAACAAATAGATTGTGATTAATTAACATATAAATCA
>JAYJMF010000030.1:3765621-3791950 GCA_036873715.1 Salvia sclarea
AAACTAAATAATTTTAGGACCATTTTTTGGAATAAATTAAATAATTTTTACATTTTAATTCAATATTTTTTAAAATATTTTTGCTTTAATAGTAATTTTTTGCCATGTGGCATCCTAGTCATCTTTTTATAAATAAAAAATAATAATAATGATATATTTGGTACAATATCAATAGTTTAGGTCTTTTATTGATATTATTGAAAGATCAGGATAATTTTGGTACAAAGCACATAGTTTAGGATTTAATTTGATATTTGCCCTTTATTTAAAATATTGTGAGAAATTTGGTCTCCTTCTCTACTTTGTCTATTACAACTATTTTGTTATTTTCTTAAAAAATAAAAATAAATTTGGTCTATTTTGATTTTTGAATGAGGTTTAATCGTTCTTTTTTTGTGGTTTAATGTCGGTAAATATACAATATCTAAATTTTGTTTGGATTTCGAATAACGATATAACGATCGGAACTACTGTATATTTGTAAATTCTTTCGTCACTGGCTTTTAATTAGTAATTGACACATAAATATAAATTTTGACAAAAAATAATGGCAGTACAATTTTTGGAGAGTGATTTTCAAAATATTTTCCAACCATATTCCAGTCATTTAAATCCAATAATTCACGCACTAATTAAAAGGTATTGTCGAGAGTTTTTCAAATATATACATATTGCGAAACAAATTCTAAATAATCAAGTTATTTACTAGCGAGTTTTATAATTGTGTCGGATTCAAAAAAGTTTATTCGTCAAATTTTCTTAGCAACATTTTAAATTTGATAAAAAGAAGCTAACAATTTGTGTATTTACCTACAATTAAATATTATTTTATTCATTCAAATCTTATATCCATATTTTCTTTTTTGAAAATGTGGTATAATTTCTTATTTACTGAGTAAAAGTTTTATCTTATAATTTCAAAATAGTATTGGTATTTTTGATGACGAAATAATGAAGAATGCATATCGGGGCGTGGGGTCCACTCCATACACGTGGGAAAGCGGTGATTTGTGCAATGCATGCAAATTTTTCACATGGTTGATGGCTCTATGCCTCCACATACAAGGGATATAGGTCCATATATATGTATTTATAGGAATATAATTATAGTCCATAAATACACGAAAATTGATGGGTTGGGTCTACAATTAGAGTATTGTAGTTAGTTGGTGCCCACAGCTTATCCCTATTAGATATCATCCATGAAGGTGACTTCTTGGGTCTAAAATCAATCGCTAACAATTTCAAATATCTACTTGGATATTATTTTGGGGAGTGATACAACATTTGATTAAGGATATATTTAAGTTTTCCTGTCACATGTATGGATTTGAAACTCAATACATCAAACAACTTGACATAAATTCATTTAATTCACGTTATAGTTGGTTGAAACTTGAAATACGCATGTCTTTATACAAAAATATTATCAACTAAATATGGGATATTAACAATTAGATTATTGTTATGGATTTTTAAGAAATTGGTAATTCGGCACGTGCCGAAGATATAAACCATATGACGCCAAATTAGTGAGTTGCATGCTTGTATATTCAACAGGTGGAACAATAGTCAGTATATCTCTCAATTTTTATTAATGCAATTAAATGCGACCGCCAAGTTGCTATAAATGCATAATTTCTTCACCGACAATTTTCTTGTATATTTTCCTATTTCAGAAAACATTTAACATTAGGCTAGTCTAAATCTAGGAACAGATATGGCATTTGATTTAATGCAATCTTTTGTTATTTTCAGAAAATTTATCGCTTTTGGGCTCAAAACAAGCCCACCACAAAATGTTATATTTGACCCAATTGATCTTTCCAACGACACACAGAAATCACGCGGAAATCTTTCAAAATTAAAAATTAAACCAACTTTACAAAGTAGAATAGAATATAATAAAATTAAATTAAAAACTAAGCTAAACTAACAATCCAATCAGCATAATAGCATACAAGTACATCACATCTATTAGGCCTTATTTCCCCCCACCACAACATCACACATACAATCCAATCTACTTATGCTACCAATCAACTACCACTTACTAATTACTATAATGTAATAGTTCGTAACCCATCGATTCCCGACAGAAAATCACTTTACGTTTTACGTTCTGATTTATCAGTATGAATTTAAAACCCCCTTCACGCCATGTTCCTGACGCCGGAGCTGCCGGAGCCGTCGTAGCAATCGACAACAGCCACCATCGTTTTCCTCACATTCTTGTACGAATACCGCTTAACGATCCACGCGTAGACGGCGATGTTCGCGGCCGTGATCCCCGCCAGCAAGTAGTAAAAGTAGTCAAGGCGGCTACTATTCAAATCCTTCCCGAACCAACTCTTCCCGCCCTTCTCCGTCGCCCGATCCACCACCGTGATCAACAAGCTACTGAGGAAATTCGCCGCCCCGATCACGCTCAGATACAACGCAATCCCCAGACTCCGCATCGAATCCGGCACCTGATCGTAGAAATACTCCTGCAGCCCCACCAGCGCGAACCCGTCCCCGGCGCCGATGATCAGGAACTGCGGCGCCAGCCACCAGACGCTCATCGCCGGCGGATATCCGGCGCCGGCGCCGGCGACGGCGGCCCGATCCAGCCGGCGGCGCTCGACTAGCGCGGCGACCACCATAGACAGCGCGGTGAAGCACATCCCGATCCCGATCCGCGGCAGGATGTTGATCCCCCGCTCGTTCCCCGTCACGCTCCTCAAGAACGGGACAAGGAGCTTGTCGTAGACCACGACGGCGGCGATCATCCCCACCGCCGCCAGCGCGTACGTCGACGCCGGCGGGATCTGGAACCTGCTGCCGCCGACGCCGCGGTCGAGCACCGTGCTCTGCTTGATGAAAAACGTGGCACTCTGCGCCACGCAGATCCCAAACGGCAGCGTCGTCAACCAAATCGGAATCATATTAATAATCAACTTCACCTCCTCCACCGCCGTCACCGTCGCCAGCCGCCACGGATCCCTCAATTTCTCCCCCTCCTCCGCCGCCACAGCCGGAAACTCCAAAATCGCCGCCTTGTCGAGAAACTTCAGCTTATCCGTATGGAATAGCAGCCGCCGCTGCGAATTCTCCGATTTCGGAACCTCATAAAGCAGATCCGCCTGCGGCGGCGGCGACAGCTTCCTCTTCCTAAACGCCGCCACCAAAACCTGAATCAACGGCGTTAACGGACTCCCCGCCGGCCGCCGGAACCGATACCGCGGCCTTCCGACGACAAACACGAGCAGGGAAAACGCCATCGCGACGGTTAAAATGACGTCGGCGGCGGCCCAGCTGACGTGATCCTGCACGTAGACGACGACGGTGACGCCGAGGAGTAGGCCGCCGCAGAGGCCGGAGTTCCACCAGTTGAAAAACGACATCTTGTGGAGGCGCTCCGTCGCGTGATCCTCGTCGAACTGGTCGGCCCCGAAGCTCTCCAGGGAGGGCTTGTGGCCGCCGGTGCCGACGGAGATCAGGTAAATCGCGAGGAAGAAGAAGACCTCGTGGATCCTCCGCGGCTCCATGCAGGGGCTCCCCTCCCCGCACGGCCGCAGGGCGGGGACCACCCGCGACATTGTCAGCACCAGCAGCCCCTGCAGGTCCAGTAAAAGGTTTAATTAAATAATTATTCACCGTGCATCACACTGGAGCATAACTAGTTATTAGTTGTTACTTACCACTAGATAGATGACGGAGGAGAGTAGGACTGTGTAGAATCGGCCCAGGTAGGAATCGGCGAGGAATCCTCCGATCAGGGGCATCAGCGTGGTGACGCCGGACCAGTAGTTGACGCTTTTCGCGGCGGTTTTGATGTCGTAGTGGAGCACTGTAGTTAGGTATATGATCAAGCTTGTTGCTAATCCGAAGTAGCTTAGCCTCTCACTAAACTCAATCACTGCATAAAAATTGCAATCAAATTCAAATAATTGAGTTAAATTATGAGATCTTTTTTCTGATGATTATACCTATGATGAAGAGAGAAGCCCTCCATGCACCAGTGGAACCTCTGAGAGGAATTCTTCCTTTATGATCAACAGAGGAATCATAAACCCATTTTTCATCATTTGATGATTCTTGTTTTTTGATTTGATCTATCTCCATTTTTTGGGGTTTTTTTTTTTAACAAATTTTTACTATGATTCTCTCTTTCTCACACAAGATAAGTGAGGATAATGGTGAGAAGCCAAGTTGGCTGGCTCTACTTATATAGGCGCGAATCGTACTGTCTTAAACTAGCGGCCGTTGAAAAAAAAAATCCTTAAAAGAAAAAAGAAGAGAAATTAAAGAATTAGTTGTTGTTAAATAAAACATTCTTTATTAATGATTGTGATGGGAGAAAAAAAGATTTGATTCCTACACACTTATTGTTACTTAATAGTAGTAGTCATCGTTGGTCCTAATAGGGGGAATAGTATGCATTCCTTGATTTGAATCTATCTTTTTTATTTTAATCTCTTTTCTGTCAATCGTAAAATCGAATAAAGGGGCTTTGCACTAAGCTATAACCAAGAGTTGAAGATGTGATGCCTGCCAATGAAATCTATGCATGTGATAATTTTTTATTTTGCTTTATTGGAATTAATATGATTTTTGTTGTTATTTACTTTATATGTTTTTGTACTTGTACTTTGTATAACTGAAAAGGTATTGTTCACTTTGTTTGAATACCTTCACTAATGCTAAAGGATAATGTTAATTAAGAAAGAAGATTATGTTGGCCAATCTCGTAAATTATAATTCGTGAGATAAAGAATGTTCCAATAATACTTTCAAAAATAAAATTATAGACTTCAAAAGGTATCTATGTTACTTAGTTTAACTTCAAAATAATAGTATCGTTTGTATTTGAAAATTTTGTATAATTTTTCTGATCTATGGAGTACTTCTTTAGGGCTAATCTCATCCACTTCGTGCTATTCTTTTTCAAAATTAATTAGCTGTATATATTGAAATTTTTACATGAATTAATATACCTTGACAGTTGATGGGATGATTGGAATTAGATGTGGGCTGCCCAGTGCCAACAATATTGTATAAGAGTCTATATGTTAAATAGAAAACAAATAGTATATGATTATTATACTAACTTCATGGCAAATGAGAGTAAGATGATGACGAAATATATATAATATAATATTTATATTCTTTCGGTCTAAAATTAATCTACATGGAAAACATTTTTTTAAGGCAAAAACTAGTAGGAAAAAAAAGTCAACATAGAACCAAACTACTACGTGACTAAAATAAGTCAACATAGAACTAAAATAATTTGTTACGAGTTGCACGTGAAATTAGACATTGGCCATAAAGTTTGACTCCAAAAATCAAGTTGCAACTTGCACGAGCGGGAATAAACGAGAAATTCAAATATTGTTTAGATTTCAATTCATTATATTTTTTCATTTCTTTTTTTTTATAATTATTTTATTTCTTTATTTCTGTTCCTTAATACTGCCAGTCTTTTAGATACTCAAATTCACTTGATCATACATTGACTTTTAAAAAAATAATAATAAAACTCCATCACAAATTAAGTGAGTAGAAGATATCATGACATAATCGACCTACTATTAAGTAAATCATATAAAGTTGTTATTTATATGCAATTCTCTAAAAATGTTGAGTGATCTGAGACATTTGAAGCACAAAATTAGAGCTATCACTATAATACGATCTAATAATACAGTTTGCATATCATTAGTCAAGCATAAAATTAACTGATTAGTTAAATAAAATTTAAAAAGAATAAATTAATTAAATTTTAATAAAATTAAATCGATTAATAAAATTAAACCGATCTGATTATTTTAAATTGCAAAACCCCCTACTTTGTAAACAAAGTTTGTTATATTTTCTTTCCCTACACGAGTATATATATATTTAGCCATTTAGGTACTATTAATTGATTAAGATTAGTTATTAATTTTGTTGCCAAAATAAGAAATGGTTATCCTTTATGACTATTTGAGAATGTCCAACTGATGTGATTAGCTTCCCATCACTTTTATAATGTGGCCCCTTATTTAAATTGTTATTCCTCATCACAATATAATCAGTTAAAGCTCCATTTATATATTCTGCATCTCGATGATATATCCATTCAGTCAATTAAGAGATTTCTCCAAGATTTTTCCGACCATAATAAGTCCCATTAATATTCCTCGGTATTCTCTAAATTCGTATAATCTAATTTGCCTGCTATAAATTATTACTCCAAAAAGATCCAAGAAAAGGAAAAAGAACTCGAGTCGTGTGTGAGCATAAGAATTAAGATACGGTGGGGTTTCAGAAATCATTAATCTGATTGAAATTTCAATTTCAATAGTACCAAAAAAAATACTACTAGTTTGAGTGTTACCTTTTTCTTTAGTATATAATTAAGTATTTGACGTGATGAGATCTTTTCTCATATTATATAATGTACACATATATATAAAGTGGGGACCTGATAGAAATGAATGGCGAAAATTGAAAATTTGAAGAAATTGTGTATATAAAAAATCTTTACATGCAATACTTTTCTATATATAGATAGTCGTATTCATAAAATGAGGTAATCCTTTTTAGTATATACCTTGAATATTCAATATATATTTGTGAAAATTAATGAAGTTTGATGGAGATGATGATGATTTTTAGTTGATACTATAGAATAGGAAAACAAGTCGAGAAAGATGTGAAATAGGAAAAAAATGGATATTAATTCTATATTAAAATATGAAATAGAATGAATAAGTATACTGTATACCCACTTTATTCTTACAAGTATGAAACAAGAGTTAAAGTAATTATGGGAACCTCTCAATTATTCAAATAATGTTATTTTATCTTTGTCCTTACTTCTCAAAATATTTGGTGCGGTAAAAATTAACTATTTTTGAAACATAAACCTAAGTATGTAAGGGTACCTCAAATTGAGGTGGGACAATTAACCGGTCACCTCTCTAATATGTGGCTCTGTGGCTAGTAAAAATTCTCATCATTCTAGAAACCAACATAACTATCATAATAAAAGAATATGTTCCATGCATTAAAAAAAATCAAAATAGGTAAAAACTTATTTAATATTACGTATGTTACAAAGAAGCAATTATATTATGTGTGAAAAACACATTTTATTTTAAGAATCAATCTTTTTGAACCATTAATCGATTTGGTGGGTTTCTTTATTAAAAATGAGGAAGGTTTCTTTTATATTCCTCTCTTATATGTATATATTTTTCCGCCTACTATCTGTATAAAGTTGCAAACTAGTTTCTTTTTTAAGTAAGTTTTTGTTTTATTTAATAATCGGTGGTTAGAGTTGACTACATACATATAGAGGAGGGTCATACAAAATCGTTTTCCCCTAATTGAGTATGAAGTATGAACAAATGTAGATAATTGATTTTTATAGAAAAATTTATTCTAACCAACCTCGAAGTATGTCGACAAAATCTTATTAAAGGTGAAAAATGTGATTGTAATGCATAAATGATTTTAGTGTCCACGTGTCCACACGTTAAAGAAAGTGGGGGTTAATTAAGCTGTCATTTTCCACCTAAGTCAAACTAAATGATAAACAAAAAATTGAACTCTGCCAACCGAATCTAGTGCGGCTGCCACCTTCTTATTAAGTCATTCTCACTCGGCCATTTTACAACTCCATGACTGAAAAGAATTAATATATAATTATCTCTAATTATTTAATTGATCATTATTTCTTAATTCCTAACCACATATTATCATGGTCTACTTTCCCAAAATGACATTTGTGAGATTATGATGCTAAATCCTCAATTAGTAAGATAATGTGCGTATCATGTGATAAGTTTTTATATATGTGCATTATCGAGTTCAACTATACATGGACTATATAGTTTATCAACATGAGGTGTAAAAGATGGCACGTACCTTGCAATTGTTTCATTAAAGTAGTCATGTGTTTTTATGGTATTGTTCGAGTTTGGTATGATATATGATCTCAACAAACATAATTTCTAAGATTTTGATCACGTGATCAGTTAAATGAAATAATAACAAAATTATTTGTCATAATAAATAGGAGTATATATATGTATAGGTAATTATTAAAATTGTCATTTTAAGATTGTAAAAATAAAAATTGCTCCGTAAATATGAAAAGATAAAAAAAATAAAAAATTACTGTAACTCTCATTTCACGAATTTGCATGCGCGAATTTGTGAAATGAAGTGTACACCATTTTCACAAATTAAACATGCGAATCCGTGAAATGGTGCATTTTATACACTATTTCACGAATTTTTATGTCCAACTCGTGAAATGGTTTGTAAAAATACCTTTTGATAAAAGTCAACTTGTGAAATGATGGTGAACTCGTGAAATAAGAGACTATTTTTTTAATATATTTTTATATTAACAAGTTAATTTTTATTTTTATTATTTTAAAATGATTATTTTGATATATTTCATCTATATATATGCTTAAGATTAAATGTAAATGGTAAATACCGTGAGAATCGAAAATTAAAATCGTTCATTTAATGGTTATGCAACAGCTGAGAGGCGATAGTTGATTGCACTACAACTTTAACTTACTGATTTATTATGGAGAACCGTGTGATTTTTAATTATTTTTAATCATCATTATTAGGGCTAGAGTTATGCTAGCCATATAGTAGATCAACAAACGACTTGATGCCACTCCAATATTAGCAGTTCCACAAATTATTTATTTGGAAGTGGATAAATAATCATTGATATTTAAGCTTGGATTCATAAAAAAATAGAATATATATCCGGACAGAATATATATGTATTCATTTGATTTTACTCATGATTATGTATTTATGTGATCATATGAATTTAATTAATTATGAGTCTATATATCTAATGTATATGTTTGATAAATATACAATACAAAGATGACCTATTTCACTGATTATCTGTTAGTAGAAATACGATGTACATTTATTAACTAGAATAAAATATCAGTGCCAATAAAATTTATTAGAATTTAAAATTCCAATATAGTATGAATTTACTGGTTGGTGATGCGATGATATGATAATTGAAATGATGTGCTCGAATCAAAACAATATATTGTAGTACAAGATAGGTTTGTAAAATTCCGACAGTGAATGCAGATATGCATATGATAAAAAAAGTACTACCAAATAAAAATAAAAATAAAAATAAAAGATCCTACTTATATATGTGCGTGTGTCAGTGTGTGTGTGTGTAATGTAACAATACATTTTATCAGTGAATCTGGAACAAATTAACAACTGGTTTTGAAAGCAACTGATGCAAATTGCTAATCCAAAATCAGCCAAAATAAGAAATTAAAGATGAGAACGAACATAAATCTGCATGAATTTCGAAAAAATTCGTCTTCAAAATTACAGATTCTGCTTTGCATTATTCATGATTTTGATACAGGCTTACAGCTCGAAAGAATATGTTCTTTCATCAAAGTTGAAAATAACGTAGCTAGTAGCTAGGAAATTATATGATATATAAATGTAAATAATCATGTAAAAAACGTGACGATGTAAATATGTCGACTTCTCTCAATTTGAAATAAATCCAATACTTTATAGGATTAGGAGGTGACGAGGTAAATGTAATCGACTTTTTACCTTATTTTTATTTTGTCCAAGCTTTTTAAGCCAAATAAAGGGGAAATAAAGGTTTGGACAGCTATAAGTCATACATGAATCATCAATTCAAATCTTTTGTATGTTAGTAATAGTATTTAAAATGTGTGATGAACAAAAACAAAAAGTTCCAATAACTTTTAATCAACTTATCTATATGGATTTAATTTTGGCTTATCCATGTCCAATCGCACAAATATTTGTCTCCTCACTTAAACCTAATTTTAGTCACAGAAATTGCTTGCTCCACATCGGATACAATGGGGTGTGATTTTCAAATTATAAATCTCAAATTTTGTAAAAGAAAAATAAAATTATGAGATCCCATCTTAATAATGGTAAAAGTTTCCATGAATAACCCCATCAATCTCAAGAGAGCATAGCCAAAGATTCACATGAGATTATCTAATTAAAATATTTCCAAATATGATGTGGAGAATTATTGAATGGCTATGTAAGTGAATAGGGTTGGCATATAATTGAGCAAAAAAGTCGATGTACACTTATGATAATATAAAATACACCTTGATGGAACTAATAAAGGAAAAATTTATACAAGGCACAACAAAAATGCCTGCTCATATATCATTTCAACAGTAAATTGTGAGTTTTCACTTGATATGTAATAAAGCAACACAATTTCCCTTCAAATGTGACAAGTCATAGAAAGACCAAATACATTGCATCACAAGAAAAACCTGCATTTTACATTGCAATAGACATTTCACTATGCTTAATTTTATTCAAACAAGCTTAAACACCATTTTTTCCCAAGATCCATCAGCATCAATGTAAAAGGAATCTGAAATACAGTAGTTCCAATACAGTCAAATCCCCTATGAGAATTCTCAATATTCAACCCGATTCGAGCCCTAATAAGAAGACCGGATACAGAGAGCATCATATATATAAGTACATGATTTAGAATACTCAGCAGTAATCGACAGAAAATAGTAATGAGCCCTGAAATTCGAAAGGGTAATACGATATGCAGAAATGTAGACTGAATCACCTATGATTCTCATGTCAACAACAGGTCGGGAAGTACTCAAGGGAGATCTAGTTTCAGTCGATAGACGATGAAAGAGGTTAAACCACAGCATGATCCTTCAAAAGAATATATGCCTATACAAAAAGAGGTCTTATTTCACAAATTTGATTTGCCTATTGTATCTCTATCATTCATTAGTGACGACGTAGATACAAAACGGGAAAACTTTCCAAAGTATTAGATATTCAGATGCTGTTTCCAGAAAGGGATAATATCATCATCCTGCACAAATCCCAGATCCATAATCCAATGAAACTGTCATCCACTAATTCTGATGATAATTACAATTCTCAATAGAAATAAACTACTGTAGTGGGAGATCATTAGCAAGAAGATTCTAGATGCAAATCTACTAAAATATTCAAGAATATGGGAATTAAGTGCAGTGGAATCCCTACAAGGCAGCAGAAATGGCATCATACTAGATGACTATTGGCACAGCAAAGACTCACAAAATCCATCATAACGTTTTCTCTGACATTCCGTTTTCGACATAGTGAGTCAACCAAGAAACCGACACGAAACGTGTAGTCTTGAGAGCATATTGACCAATCTCCATCTTTTAAATAAAGGCATCAAGCATTATTAGACCACCAGAAAGTTGCGAAAAGAGAGATTTTAGCATTACTATATTGTTGCAATCAATCTATCAAAGATCTCTTAGTCATGTATTCCGCTAAGTCAAAAGATAGAAATACGGCATATCAAAACCAGCTAAAGAATGAAGTCTTGATTGCGAATACAATACGATGAAACATTTCAACAGGTTATAAAGGATGGCTGTATCAGTAAGTTTCAAGTAGCTTCTAACTAAAGAAGTAAAGATCAAGACTCATGCTCATATGTAAACATCTATGTACATGGATATTAAGTTCATTCAAGTATCTAACTTTGAAAGTTAAGGTGCAAGCAATTATGGTAGCAAGAGACTAACCCCTTCAAAAGTATGATTCTCTAAATGATTTCGATATCCCACTATTTTCCCGCTCATCTTTTTCGTGTTCCCCGTTAATTAGATCCACTGATTTGGGGGGGGGGAAGGAAATTATATGCACTGGCAGTTGCTTTCATCATGCTGACAACAAGACCATCCATAGATTATCACAATGCACAAGAGTCACACAATTTTAGAGTGTTGGAAAGAGAGATAAACGAGTTTTAAATAATTTAATCAGCCTTCTTCCACTAAAGCATTCCATAATGAGAATGGCTTAAGTCAACCAGTTTTTCAGGTCCAAATATAATTAAATCAGCCTCCTTTCAAACAGGGAACTCAATAACAAGAATTGCTTAAGTTGACTTATATCCCCCAATATCAAGTGATACAATTAATCACACATTCAAACAAAGTAACTCAGCGTCCCAAACTAGAAAATGGAACGATACACGGACAATGATAAATCATCATATCACATTCTTATGCACACATTTTATTCCATAATCAGCTTCATAATTCATATATACAGCTCAAAGCCAATATGCATATATACTAAATGGAACAAGAAAATGGTTACAATAGATACCTGACCACGTCCCTAATCTCGAGCTTCCACATCCCTAGCTAACCTATCATAACCTTACATCTTTTGCAGCAATGCCACAATCACAACAATTCTTTAACAAGTCTACCTCAATTCCCCCAATTCAAACCCATAGCTCCCATCATTTTGCAAACTCAATTCAAACACGTCGGAATCCACATTCTGACCCTTCTTTACCCCGTTGCTCCTCCTAACTTCTCTAGAAGAGCCCCCACAGCCGCGACTCCTAGCATCCTCCCTATCATAAAACCTCTCATTTCCAGAATCCATCCTTTCCGATTCAGCACTCATATACATCTTCCTGTTTCCCTTGTTCCTAAACTTTCCCCTATTATTCCGATTTTCGCCTTCTTTCACCACACCATCTGATCTTCTCAGCTCCATTTCCCCCAAATTTCCCCCTTTATTCGCACCAGCTTCACTGCTACCCGAATCCCTTAACCCTATATCTGCTTCCCCTCCCAATAACTTTTCCCCCAAATCAGAATCCTCAATTTCCTCCAACTTCGCATCCGATTTCACCGTTTTCCGGTAGGGCTGGATGCTATGAACAACTCCCTTCGGGAAGAATCTAGAAGAGGGCGAATCAGTATCGGGCCGGAACAATTCCGGGCCGTCCCTATCCGTCCACAAATCAAGCCCGCCGGGCTTCTGAAACCTATCCGCGAGCACCTTCAATTGCTCATCGGCGCTGACGGAGAACAGATTGGGCGGCTTCTCGACGGCCTCCCAGGGGCGCTCGAGCTCTGATACGGCGGCCTTGAGCTCCGCCCGCTTCCTCATCTCGTATATCTGCCGCTCTCGGGCCAAACGCGCCTTCAGCAGCTGCTTCGCCTTCTTCGCCTGCATCCGCTTCCACTGCCACTTCGAGACCCCTCCCGGGTAGGTCCGCGGCCCGCCGCCCATCCGAATCGGCGTCGTTTTGAGGGAGAGGTGCGATAATTTATTTGTGAGGGATAGTGATTGGCCCCAAATCGGGCCGCCGGAGAGGGATTTTGCTGATGAGAGAGATTGCGGCGTCGCCGGAATTGAGAGAGACATGGGGAGAATTGACATTCTAGTTTATGCGCCGGTGGAAATTGCTGTGCAAAATTGTGGAGGGAATTTTGTGTGTGTGTGTTCATGAATTGAAGATGAGATGAGAAAATAAATGCAGAGGAAAATCTATTGGTGAGAGTTAATTGGGCCTCGATTTTCTTTGACAATTGTGCTTCAGAAATGGGCTTCGCTTTTCCATATATACGTATCCGGCCCATATTTGAAAATAGAGTTTTGATATGAAGTCAATACTTAGATAATTACGTCGAGATAAATTCTCTTAAGTTTACGTTCTTTTCTAAAATTATTATAGAAAAATGATGAAAAATAAAACATTTATCCTTTAATTTTCTTTTTTTTTTCTTTTTTTGTCTTTAAAAAGTATTCGATCCCTTCTTTTCTTCCTCAATTTCACTCAATTAAAAATAAAAATTATTATAATAACATCACTAGTGATAATATTATCCTTTGTTGGAGTGAAAATGATGAAGAAGAAAGAGTGACATTAATCTTATACATAAAGAGATAAAAAATGAAAAAATTTAAAGAGTGAGTATAACCTTTTATCTCCTTTTCCCATAATAATTTTACAACAAAAGACAACTCAGTCTAAGCATATTTCAAGAACAAAACGTGAAAATATTCGTACTTAGAAAATTCTATTTGGTTAATATTGATTGAATTATGAATATTTGGATTTAGAGTAGGCTTATTATGATTTTGGACGAGAGATTATTTTGGAGTGAAATTCTCGTCATAAGTCGGTCTTGGAATAAAATCCCAATTAATTAGATAATAACATAGGATAGGGTGGTCTTGGATAAAATTCCTTAATATGTGACAAGTGAATCAGTGATAAATGAATGTATACGTAATTAGGTATATAGATTTGGGCAGCAACTATTTCAAATTTTAGTAGTACATATTTTATGACATTTCAAACATATTCACATGGTGCTGCATGATAAATTTTGCTTATAAATTTATAAATAACTCTGCAACACACCCATTTTCGAATTCATAAGGTTGTCTGGAAATTGCAGCAAAATAATGTGGTTTAAATTATTATATATTAAAAATGCTGCATATATAAAAGGTCCGACCACAAATTCTAGCAATAAAAATGACAATATGATCATGAGATAGCACGACGTTTAATACTAAAATTAATGGAAAATTATAGTCAACTTATTGTAACATGTCAACTTTGGAATTTGGCCTCTCTCTCAAGTTTCAACGTTGGGAATGGCATCAGTGATCTGTGACTCTGATTATATAAGATGCCGAAACATAATAAGTGCATCTGAACTCAATAATAATATGATCGAAACTTCATCGAATTTAATGGATGCATTATTATGTATACACGCTTTATTTGAAAGATCACAATGAATATTTCCCACAAATCTATATTGTATTTACAAGGGAGTCGTCATGTTATTTCCCCCTTCATATTAACGGAAATTAAACTCTGAAACTGCTTTAATTTTTGGTATAATAATCAAATTAAAATGATCTTCCTTGCTTTTATTAAGTGTGTTGAAATCACAGTTGGATAAAAATACCAATATTCGCCTATATCACCTACAGTAGCGAAAAATGCCATAACTACTAAAAATGTAGGGAAAACATCAAATAGGTCCTTTACGTTTGTAGCAAAAAGCAACTAAATTCCTATTATTATGGATTTCGCAAAGAAGTCTCTAACGTTCTTAAAAATAGATCGAATTGACCGCGAATTTAACGAACGCGAAATGACCGTTTGAAAATTTGAATTTTTTTATTATTAAAATTGTACATGATGCTTGTGGATAACGATGTAACATAGAAGCAAAGTCTCTAAACATTTAAACGAATGATGCATTCTCATACTATACTATACTACTTTAACTTTCACTTATTTATAAGAGGCTTCAAGATTTTATTTAGTTATTTTGTTTTAATCGAGTATATTATGTTCTTGAGCAACTCCGTCCGAATTTTGCGCTAGTTTTTCTCCAGCAATTAGCCAGATTGCTACATATTATTGTGTTTCGCTATTAAAATGTAGCTAAACCAATTAACAATTTATGATTTAAAATTTTAACATAATACGAAAATCAATAACGGTAAATTAGGAAATTCTGTTGGGATCCACGGCGTTACAGCTGTTTGACGGTGGAGCTCGATTTTTCAAGCGAATTTCAATATTTATTTTGTCCAACTATAATATATATACCATTTTCATGTCCCCTTCCTCTCTTATACTATATTCACTCCACGTGTAACCCTGTCGGTTTCCTGCATATTTGACTTGTATATTCTGCCCTAATTCACTCACCAAATGCCAACACAAACGAAATTTCCCTACGACCCCATGCACCCGTTACTCAATTAATATCATTATTTTAGATTCCTATTTCTGAATTCTGACATCAATATATATTTATTAATAACTATGCACGTAAACAGTATTAGAAAAAGAACAAATTGTGTGTTCTTATAAATATCTAATGATAGTAGGTTAATGTCTGATTTCGGTTCAGTAACGAAGCCTTTAAATTTCCACATTATTTAAATACAAAAAAAGAAAAAATCTATGCATCTACATCGTAGGTAGCCATAAATTGCTTCAATAGGAAAAAAAATCGACATATTTAGACGTTTTGAATAGAAATAAAAATGGAGTGATTGTTTTTATCATAAATATGAATTAATTATTAATAATAACTAATAACTTTTTAGCTTTCATTTAACGTTATAAATTCAAGAATATAATTTTTATATAACTAATGTTCTAACTTCTATATAACTTCGCAAATTAAGAATATAATGTTTAATATGATATTCAAGCTAAGAAAACAAATATTGAGTATAAATTTAATTTTTTTAAGATAAAATTAATTTTATTTAATATATAACTTGAAAATATTAATTTTCTCTTCTGTGAATGGCGATAATGTTGCAAAATAGCATCACCCAAAAAGAATTATAAAAGAAATAATTGCATTGATGAAGTCATCATATTCATGCATTTAATGAACTCGGAAAAAATAATTCAAATTGTCTCCTCTCTTTTCCTTCTCTATAAATAGAGCCTTGATTCCGTTGCTTCATTTGCAGAGCTCAACACTCAATGGCTAGGTTCATCATTTTCTGCTTGATCACGGCGATTAATGCTGCTTCCATCTCGGCGGCGGTTGCAGAGATTGAAGGGAAGCAGGTGATTACTGCCGGCAGGAAAATGGGGAGCCATCATTTTGGGAGCGGAATCGCTGCGCCGCCGCGCGCTGCGGCGAGTCCGGCGGCGGCGGCGGAATTGGGGGAAAGTGGCGAGGAGGAGGTGATGGAGAGCAACCACCGCCGGCACCACCACAGCCACCACAGAGCGGTCGAGGAGTCGGTTGCCGGCGGCTGCGCTGTGGTGGGGGTTCTGGCCGCCGTGTTTCTGACGGCGGTTTTCTGTTACATCCGCGCCACGCGGAGGAGGCCACTGGTGCAACCTAGCTCGCCTACGGATTCGTCGTCGAGCAAGAGAAACATGCTAGCGTCGGGGTCTCCTGCTGCTGTCGTGGTGAAATGAAATACGAGATTGAAATATCTACTAAACGATAATAGTAGATCTTATAAAAAGAAAAAGGAACCAAAAAAAGGAAGAAAAAAGTGTGAAAGAGAGGTTGTTTGTAAGTACATATATAATGTAGTGAAATGTGGTAAAGATAAAATTGATCAAGATGTTTTTATTTCTTGCTATTGAATTAGCTTTTGTGTATATGTATGTTTTAACTATTTCATAATATAATATTATTTGAGGTAGATATTTGGATGAAATCTATGTTACACTGTACATCTACATTTCTCGATTTGAGTAAGGTTAATGTTTTTCGTGTGTAATAAGAGAGAATTAATAACTATATATTTACATGCCCGTTGGATAAAACATAAGTTAATTGATAGGATTCTTACTATCGAATCAATGGATTGAAGTCACATAAAACTTGAATGAATGATGTGAATCTCAAAATAATGTCGAATTAGAAGGTCGTTGGTTCTAGTTACCTAGAAATATTGTGTATGTGACTGTGTGAGTGTGAAAAAAAGTATGAAAATTGGATTATATTACTTCGAAATAATATAGCATATACTACATATGCTATCTTCACCAAAGTTTATACAAATCTCAAAAAAGCTAGTCTACTTACATACATCACACATGTCATGCACTAGACATTTTTTAATTCTAATTTCTAAGCATGAAAAAGTTGTATAAGTTGCCTATCTAAACAACAAGAAATTATGTTAGCCATGATTTTTAACATTACCACCTCTTCTTCCCACCCAAATCCTACCATATAACCATGTATTTATTATTGTTTAATCTTTAAAAAGAATTGCCCCCTATAAGCAATTAGTATTTATTTAATTTTTTGACAATGAAATCCTATTTTTTGAACTTTTATGCAATTATATTACATAACATGAAGTTCCTAGTTATTTTTTTTGAAATCAATTGCTTGCCGTCTGCAGACGACTAAATTGAAAAACGAATTTATTTTGTTCCCAATTTATAACTTATTTTATCGTTAAATTTGGCCATTTTTAAATAAAAAAGGATACCTACTCACACAAAATTCTAATTATCCCTTGCAATTTACGTTTTATAACAACTCGAGTAGTCGATAGTGCTTTAAATATTGTTTTGGGGTTTGGGGAATATCTCTTTTTATCTTTTAAATTTCACATAAATTTAATAATTTTAGGCTTGATGAAGAAGAAAGTTAAGTTACTGACTATTTAGGATTTACAAGGTTCAAGCAACTCCCAAAAATCTACAGTTCTAAAAAAACTCCAAAATCTACATATGAGCAAGACGAAATCTCAGATTATGGCGACGGAGCAGTCGATTATGGCGGTGATACGTGCGGCGCGGCCTCAATTTCGCACCGCCTTCGATAAGGCGGCATACGCCGTGCACGCGGCCTTCGTCGCCGCCGGATACGTCCTCCACGCCACCGGTCCTCCCGCTTTCGCCGACGACGCTCTTTCCACTTCATCCAAAGGTAATTTTACTCGAATTTACACTGTTAGGGTTTTGGAATTGTACTTTTCCGATATCTGATGATTTGATCGCGCGTTGTATTGCACTTAGATATGTATTGTGAGTTGTGGCTTTAATTTGGAGTGTTGTTTTCCGGTTTTCCCCGATATTTATACGTGGATTTGTTTTTTATTTGCGTGGATGTGATTTTGCGTAGATGAAGTTGGGATGGATAATTGGAACGATGTTGAAGATAATTACGCGTTCGTGTACTCGAATCCGGAGAAGGATTCGAAAAAAGTGCTAGTCAAGTGCCTCGTGATGAATGATAAATTGCTTGTTGATGTTCTGAAGGAAGGAGGCTCTGAGCCTCTGCATCTTGAACTGGAGTAAGTTTAAATTGTGTAAAAAATTCAATGTAATGTTGCGGATTTTTGATATTTTGGACTGATTATGATGTGTGTTTGTAGGGCTGATGAGTATGTTCAAGAGGATGGTGGGACAAATTATGGTTCACAGTTTAAGAATTTGGGTAAACTGGTGGAGAATGTTAACAAGGAAGTTTTAAACAAACTGGATGCTGCTGGAGCTTCTAGCTCATCAACTAACAACACTAGGTATTTATTTATATTGGTTGATCATTGTTTTTTAGCTGATTCTATTTTAACTGTGCAAGTGGCCATGAAAGAGAATTGTCAATTTTATGTGTGCTGCACTTTGTATTTATAAGAGATGGTTTAAATAAATTAGCCTGGAGATTTTTGGTAATCGGTATCAGTGTTTTGGCACAAATAATTTGATTTCTCCATTATGGAAAGCATAGTTTATTTCAGAATTACATAATGGCCTCATGTTATCTGTTTCTGAAGTTGCTTTGCTATGTGAATTGCAGTACAGAGGCAAGTTTAAGAGAAGAAAGGGACAGGCTCAGAGAAGAAAGAGATAGGCTCAGGGTAGAACATGACACACAAGACCCGTACGCGCCCTTACATCCTGGGTAACTTTCCTGATCCGCTTGCTTTGGCGTTCCAGTCTATATGATTATTTGGTGGTAGGCTAGTTGATTCTGCGTTTTGGTTAACCTCACACGGAGTAATTGCGGAACTCATTTATCACTTATCCCCAATGCCTTTAAACGATCAGAACTTCTCATTTTAGATCCTGTAATAGATGTTTCCAATTTTCTAAGACTATATATATAATATAAGTGCCTCTTGTAAAGCTACTGCAAATGTACTTTACAGCAACAACTCTGAAATGATCACTTAATTCTTTCTCTAAAGGTCCCCCTTGTTTAGGAGAGCTAGTTTACTTTAAGTTTACATCAACAACTCTGAATGCACTATCAAATGATATATGTGTAGTTGGTTATGACACTTAGTAGACTTTTGCCCACCTGTCAATGGTTTTTCTGTATGTATTTTGGGGGGAAGGGGAGTGACTGTTGATGTTTCTTAGAGTTTTCGATTAACTTTTCCTATATATCACCATGTAGATATGTTGTTCCACCAATACCCAGTTTTGGTGGCAGTGACCTCTTCCCTGGCCCTGGGGCTGGAATTTACCCTTCCAGGTTTGCCATTTACTTTGCTATATTGGGAAGCTTTCAAATTCTTTGTGCATCTATTAACAAGTAAAAATGTAAAATTCATTTCAACCTCTTGCAGGGGTGATTTTGGAGGTGGAAGCATGTTGGTGGGTACGTATCTAGTGTCTAATGCAACTTTGCAAATCTAACTGGAAATAGCACTTGTGCTGTTGTACTAACTTTCTCATCATTTGTTTGCAGGTCCTAATGATCCACAGTTCTTTGGGGACCGAACTCGTGGGCCTGGCTTTCCTGGAGGTCTTCCGTGAGTTACCCCTCCCTTTCTTTCTCTTCCCCCGGCAGCTTGCTTATATAATCATCATATGTATTCGTTGCTGGTCTAACACATTTATCTTCTAATACAGAGGTGTACCCCCCGGTGCCCGCTTCGATCCATATGGACCTCCAAATGTACCTGGCTTTGAGCCTGGTCGATTTGCCAGGTAATTTACACTGATTTGTGGTCTAGTTGAGTAACTGAGTACACAGCACAGATTATATTAGCATGAACATATAACTGTTTGATATAGTCTCACTATCCATGACAATAATTTTTCACACCTGGCAATAAGCAATTTTACCCTTTCAAAGATGAGTTCATTCGTTCGTTCGGCTGAAATTACAGGCATGCTGCGTAGTGTGTACTTACATGCATATAGTCCCTATTAGCATGCTTCTGGATTGTAGATGCCATTAGTGTGTAATATAAGTTATGCTAGGATTTCTATTCTTCGTTTCTTCGATTCTATCCTAATACATAAATGCATGCAGAAATCCACCAAGACCGGGAGGAGGAATACATCCAGACTTGGAGCACTTCCACAACGGCTCGGATTTTATATAGGCCAACCCAAAGCTTCTATAGAGGAGAGAAAATGTCATTTCTGCTTAAATCACACTAGTTCCTTTTTTCCCTCCTAATTTTGAAGGCTGACAAGCAAGATATCTCATCTCGTATATATAGCAATAAATTGGAAGTAAATGAGTGTATTTTGCTAGAAACCGATATATAAAAATTGTTCTCTTCTTTTGCTTGTTAAGACTTACTTTTATGGTATATAGATGTTTGTTTAATTGTTTTGATATATTCCATTTAAATACTACGTCAAAGCTTCCTGGGAAATGGAAGCTAAGAGGCCATCAATTTTTCAAGATTTTGGCGTTTAGTAATCAAGTTGATTTGTTTCTCTATGCCTTGATTCAATGGCCAAAAAATAGATCTTATACCAAATTCTAAGGTACAGTATCCTTACTTATCTAATTACTTCTGGAGATATTATTTTATATTGTATTCTACTATTTTATCTAAAGTTGACTATATTATTTTAATTGGCGGTGCATGCTATGTTTAATTGTTATAGATATTGGTCGCTATCATGAAATAACAAAGTTCATTAAAATTGTACCCTTTCTAGAACTTTTGAGTAAATAATGGTGTAATAGGCTACTAAAATGCAATAATATAATAGAAAAAATGGTTGAAATATCCTTTCTAGAACTTTGAGTAAATATATAGGCTATTAAAATTCAATAATATAATAGAAAAAAATGGTCGAAAGCGTGTGTTGTCAAGTTAACTATAGCCTGATCTTCCAATTGTTTCTTCATGTATAAACATGTTCTTGGTTTTTCAAGTGTGGACTGTCGCCTTTAAAACTTCTATGTTTGTCGACCAATAAATATTTAATTTCTGTGTTTATCCACCAATAAATAGTATTTTCCTGCAACTAATTAATATCTTCGCATTAATATCAATCGCGATGTTTGTGACATATTTCGAAGGATCATTATTACTTAATCAACTCAACACCGCGAAGCTTGTATTCCTATATTGACAAATATGAATAAAATAAGAATGTGGAGTAATAATATTAAAGATGAGGAAGGTTCCAATAATAATATAGGGGTGTCGACTTGTGTTAAACGTAGAGGCTCTATTTATTTGTCTGATTATATGCTTCTAGAAAAAGGTGGCTCTCTAGAAGAAATTAAGCAAAAGGGTCAAAGACTCGTAGAGAAATCAACTTGCTTATTAATTACTCCTTTTCTACATGCTAATAACCACACGCCACTACAATACAACCACACAAACTCATCAAATATTTTGAAGCTCAATCACTATTACAAAATCCCAAATTGAGTTTTTATGGGGTTGTTTGAGACAAGAAGGAGCTTGTATTTGCTTTTGCTTGTGACATGTTTGGCAATTCAAGAATCCAGCAGAGGTGAAGCTCGAACAATTATCCCTTTCCGACATCATGAACAAGGTAATTAAGATGCTCTTTTCCTGAATCTCTATTGCTGGAGTATGGAGTCTGAATCGTACACAAAGTTTTTGGGCCCACGTTTTTTGCCGGGACGGAATCCTATTGTATATAAGATTAAGGCTTTGTTGCTATCTATATATATAACAGAAGAAATTTAGTAACTGTATAAATAATTCACATGTTATATTATTTCTGTGATTACGTGCGTGTGTTATTTGTCAACATCTCTGTCTAATATGGTGATTGATGAATTGTTGCAGGCGAGAAGAGAATATTTGGAACACTAGGAATGGTGTGCAAGTGCTGTGATGGAGGAGAAGAATCGTGTAGGGATTCGTGGAAAGGATCATGCTCCAAACTTCATTGTTTGCCTTGGAAATTTCAATAACATTTGGATATATATATATGTACTTTTGTTTTTAATTAGATGTATGTATAGTATTTATTCAAATGGGATTTGATTTTGTAGCGATATATGGTGAGTGTGTGTGTGAGAGCCGGCAATAGATAGAGATTTACATGTTGAGTTTTTGTCAATCTATTTTCTTCAAATTTTGATGGTGATTGAAGGATTTGGGCTTTAGTAATTTGATCCACGGGCTTTACATTTGGGTGAAAACAAAGAAGCCTTATTTTAATTTCTTTTGAGGGGAGGAAGAATTTTTATATATTGTGACGGTTATATTGACTTAGAACGTACATCAAGATGAGATTTGAGAATTTTCAATGTAATATAGGATGAAAAGTAAATTACTTTAGTTACAACTTACAAATATAATTCAGATTTCCTAAGAATTTAATTAGGTTTTAGCCTTTAGATAAAATTATTTAAAATTTGAATTCCTTTACATAAGTTGAGGTTTAATTACTGTAAATACAAAACAATGCCCAAATTTTGGTTTTTAACCAAATGTTTAACTTTTGGGTAAAAAAAAATACACATCTTTACAATTAATACTCCAAATAATGACTCATGAGTTTCGGGCTTTCTCAACATGTGGGCTTATTTTGAAATTGGGGAAATAAAGCCCATAAAAGTGTCACATGATCCAAGGCAGTCAGTGTTAAAAACATTAATTATAAAAAGAAAAAGAAAAAGAAAAGCAATCCATCTAGGCCTAAAATAGACTAGAATCACTAGATAGTGGAGCTAATGGAGAAAATTTCAAAATCTCTGAAAATTTCAGTATTTCAGTTCAAGTTTCATCTAACAAATTCGATTAAATAACATTTTGCAGGTAAATTATAGTAGTATAAAATATATACATGTAGTACACATTTTCACACGATAATTATATGAAATGTCAAACGTGGATGTAGTACTTGTACTGATGCAGTGTGAATGCGTGGAACAGGAAGAACAAGATCAAAACTCGTTGATTCAGAGGAATACCGATGATTGAACGATAAAGAGATAAATCTCAGTTTCATAAAATATCAAAAGCTGCAATCAAAAGGCGACTAACAAAGGTTATATACTAACCCTAAACGCCGAAATTACAAGAAATATTAGAAGGGCCCAAAACATAAATCCGAAATTACAAAATGACCCCGAAAACTCTTAAATTGTAAATTTGATCCTCTAAACGATGAAATTTGCCCGTAGAGCATCTTTGAACATTGTAGAGCTATGAGTATTTCTCGGAACGTCGTTTCTACCCGAAAAACACTAGGCTCTCGTCGAAAACTGAAACTTCCAAAAATTCTTCGGGTGATCCGCGCATCGCATAAAATTTGGCGCAATTGACGCCGCATCATGTACGCATTCTACAAAAATGTTTCATTATACAATCCTACTTGGCAGTCTTTATCCTAGTTTGGCTTCACAACTTTAAAAACAATTTAAATTTTCAAGAAGATTTATTTTTGGCTATTCAATTTGGTGATAAAGACTTCTCCACAATTATATGCAAAAATGCATGAAGATTGCTCGAATAATTAAAAAATGGTTGGTAGAGGTCGGATCCCCTTTGCTCTTGCTGATCCATTTGAGCAACTAGTTCATATGAAACCAAAAATATTAAATTCAATTCTTGACTTGTATATAGTACAATAATATATTTTCTTGTATACTAGAAAATTTATTGGTTTATACTTCATAGGTGATTAATGAAGATTGTTTTATCTGAATTGCTATATATATCTGGAAGTCGGATTTTTCATGTTGACATTTCGATATTGTACTCTCTGATTTGATATAATTATATTTCTCGTTTCGTCTAAAAAAAGGGATTCAAGCTTGGTTAGTTCTATATTTTTACTTTTCTTTTTCCTTTTCTATGTGATTCAATATGTAAGTAGAATTAAATGCTGCATCACACTAAACTCGAACCCAATACCATTATCTTCGAAAATTAATCACTTTATGATTAGGTCAATACACGCATATTTTCTATCTATTTTGTTAACTCAATAGGTTACCCCACACGGCATAAATATTGGTCGGTGGGGTTTGTTGTAGAAGATATATATGTGGGGGATACATTTTTGCCCACATAAGATGGAAATGGGACAGACACCACCGGATTAAGATAAGGATTAGATTTAGGATATTCATTGCCCTAATTGTGGCATCATTATTATTCCATCGACCATGATTATATTTAGTTAATTTAGGTCACAAACACACACTATACGACATATATAATACTATATACCATCCATCTTTCCAAATGTATTAATGTTTTCAACAATCCAATCATTTCGTAACACCACTTTCCAACAACTGTTTGTTGACGGTGGGATTATAACTAAATCTGACTCACTAAACCACATTTTGTGATTAATTTGTATGTGTCGAGATCACATAATTATGTGGTCCTTGGATTATCAAAATAATTATTTGACACGACATAGTAAAAGTGATGCTTACGTTACTTTCCCTTATATGAGTGGGCAAGTTTGGATAAGAGATTATTTACATATTATGTAGATTTTCATTCCGAGTAATTTTCTTCTTAAGTTGTAAGAAAATTCTCTTAATTAGGGTGGAGCAACAATACGTTATTTCGATGGAGCTAAAATAGGGAAAAAAAATCAATCATAAAAATGTTAATATAAAAAAATATCATAATTCAAAAATAAATATTTTTTTCCTAGGGGGTGCTTGGGATCCTCCTCGCTCGGTCATTACTCTCAATAACTCTACATCATTCCTAGGAGATAATTGCCGTAAAATGATATAGATTTCGAAATATTTTTAATTTTTACTTTATAATTTTCAATATAAATTTAAGAACATGACACCAATAATATAAATTATTACTGGAAATATATCAAAAAATTTGTTTTTTTTTTTTTAGTTTTCAATATGAACTTAAGAACGTGACACTATTAATATAAATTGTATATTATCAAAAGTATGTTTTTTTCTTTTTTCTTTTTTGAGATTACAACTTATACGTACATTCACGTACTCGAGATAACTCAAACTTCTGAGTTCCGACATATTAATTGGTGGAGAAACATCTTACCAACTAAAATACGTTTCATTGTACGTATGTAATTTTTGGTATTGAAAAATGAAATATGGGTATATTGTACATCTACTCAACCGAGTTAACTCAAACTTCTGAGGACGAAATGTCTCACCAACTAAACTGTGCTTCGTTATAACTTTTGGTATTGAAAAATGAAAAATTGATATAGAAATATGGAGTGGAGAATAGGCCATATAGAAAGAGACATAACATGTGGGCGAACATAAAAGAGATACACGTATACCATGCGGCGACTCTTTCACTCACTTCTCTAATTCTAATAACTATTAACTAACAAACTCCATTTCTTTTTCTTCTATTGGGCCCATTTTCCTCGTCTTATTCTTCTAAATATCATCTACTTTTACTATATATATATACAACTTTATTTCACAATATAAATAAATTTATCTCTTTTATCCTCTCATTTATATAGTTTCGATTTCTCACAACCTGGGTTTTTACTTTTTAGATACCCTAGTTACGAGGTTGTATGGTGATTTGAATTTGTAATCGTACGCATATTTTATTTTTTAAAAATGTGTTTAGAGTATATATTCAAACTTAGAAAATGTTAGCTAGGTGTTCCAACTCTCGCAAAATTTTGGTAGAATTTATGTATTTGTCTAAGTAGATAATTAAATATATATATATATATATATATATAGGGGAGGGATAAAATACATCCCCTATTTAAAATAGGAACTAAGAATCAATCTCA
>JAYJMF010000030.1:3800191-3829238 GCA_036873715.1 Salvia sclarea
ATCGCCGTTGCCGGGGATCGAACCCGGGTCACCCGCGTGACAGGCGGGAATACTTACCACTATACTACAACGACTTTTTGTCATGTCAAGTCTATTATTAATTATTTATACAACAAAGTGTTACTAATTCTACAGAGTAGCTTGAAGTATAAAATGAACAAGAATTATATTTCATGAGAAGAATTTAGTAAGAAAAAATGCTAATTTATTAAGCATGAATTGTAGGGTAGTACAACGAAGTTGTGAGCTTGTGGAAAGAAATCTTGACACAATAAAAATTTAAATACATTACATCTCTCACCAACTCCAAAAACACTACTCTTTTTTTTTCGCATTTACATCAAAAAACAGAATACAAACTCTGTCAAAGGAAGCCATGGATGGCATGGCCTATTCAGAAAGATTCAAGAGACGGCGACGAAGATATCTCCCTCGTGGTGCTTGAGAATGAGTGCGATCTCTCGATGCTGCTGCTCATCTCCTTCCCTTTCCCCTCGATGCTCAGATAATCCGTCAAGATTTTCTTCACCCCAAATCCACCAAGTGGCGTCGTCGCCCTCTCCACTTTGGTCACGAGAGGCGAAGGCAATGGCAAAATCGGAGATGCAAAGGCTGCCTTAAACCCCACATTCTTGTGAGTGATCACCCCAACTTTGGAGATGGAGATGAGCTGATCCGAGTGCTTCGACAAGTCATCCACGTAGAGCAGATCGTTTATCCTCGACACAATGTTGAAGGCTAGGCTCTCAAGAACCCTCGAGTAGCTCTCCAATATCGACTTCCCCACATCCTAAACAACGACATTCGACACATTACATTTTTAGCAACAAGAAATGAACATGCCCTAATTAATTGATCATATATATCTACCTTGTTGCATTGGATCTTGCACATGTCTAGTGTGGTCTGAGGGAGGCCCGGGAATCGGAGTTTTAGGCAGAGGAGGAGGCTCTCGGCCCGCCCTGCAAGAACCTCCCGTCTGTCCGCATCACTCACAAAGTCCTTCACCATCTCCCACGATGATCTCGAGCTAGACCTCTGCGTATGCAACGGCCTTGAGCTCGTTTTCCTCCTCCACACGTGCATCGTGGCCTCCAACCTGTTGGCAATCTCGATGGCATGGTGCTCGGACGACAAGTCGAGGCAGTCAAGCAAGCACTCGGCTGAGAACTGCTCACTGCTGATGTATCTATGGATCACATCTCCCAAAGTTGCCTTCCCATTCTACAACAAAAAAAGGGTCAATTTTTTCCATCACATTGCAAAAATTAGTGATTTTTTTTCACAATATTTGATACCTTTGGGAGAGATTCTAGATATGAATCAGGAACATCCATTTCAGCCAATGCAGCATTGTTGATAGCCATTGCAGCTTTGTGGATCTGATTTGTCGAGTCGCGTCTGTGCTGCAGCATCCTTCTAGAATCCTCGTTGAGGCCACCGGGTGGGACCCGGGGAACGGGGAGCCACCATTTGTCTTCTTGATTCGGGAGAGGCTTCCGGAAGGAGGCGGCCCCATCGCCCTCCGGGGCTAGTATGCCTTGCTCGACATACCAAAACTCGGACCCCTCGAAGCTCTCCAATATTTCCTGTTCAAGAAATTCAAGAAAATGAAAAAAGTTGAAATCTTTGCAATAGCAAGAGATTGGGCTAATGCAACGAAGATTCGAGTATCTCACGAGTAGCATGTTGTCCAATTTGCGCAACGCGGGGAGGTTCACGTAGAGATCCAACCGGGGCCGGGAAGTCATGACCTAACATTAGATTCAAACAGTTTAGAAACTAGAATCATTTGAATTTTGAAGCAAGATTTAGAAAATTCAAGACCTCAAGTTTGGTTCCATCTGGGAATGTCTGCCAAGAAGGAACTAATTCAACAATGTGATCACTAACACATAGAATCCAATCCATTTCCCTTCTCCACATTAGTTTCTTTTCAAGCTGCAGAGGCTCCAATCTCCAAATTTGGCCAAATAGTGTAGCTAAAGGAGACAAAGATTCACCATTTCAAAAATAAAAAACATTCATAAACACATTCAATTTTTCAAACAACCTTAATATCATCATTACCACAGAGATTGGTGATTGCATTTGATATAGCTAAGGCAGTGCAAACCCCATTGCCACAACCAGACATGTCTTCACCAAGCAGCAATTTTGCAAATCTTTCCTTCATCATTTCACTCTCTACACACACAAAAATCAAATTTAACTACTTTTCATTACTCTTCACATAAAGATCATATTTTGACAAAAGAAAAGAGCAGAACCTGAAACAACACATGATCCTTGCTTGACTAACTTCCTCTTGTCCAAATGTGGCTTCTCAACTTCCTCAGCGGCGGCGGCGGCGGCGGCGCAATTTGGCGGCGGCGAAGATGAGTCAGCAGTGCTACTATTCTCATCACAAAGATTAGCATCAGAGGCCAAAAAATCAGAGCTTGAACTGCTCTCACCACTTTCTTCCACATTCATATCCTTAAATTCTCCAACTTTACTACAATCATTTTCTTCATTCATGGTATAATCCGGCAAAGAATCACAGTAGACAGAGTTGTTCACCACCATTAATCCATCAAAATGGTACCTTCTGCTTGAGCTTCTACCAGCTCTATTCTTCAAGAATTTGACAGATTTGGACACCCAAAACGACAATGTGGAAGAGGGCTGCTTCAAAATCTCATCTTGGTGGGAGAGAGCTCTATCCATAAGGTGGCAGCTTCTAAGGTTGTTTCCACCATTTTTGGTCAAAAAAGTTTATAAAATGAGAAAAAAAGTTAAAAGGGGAGTGACAGAAACTGGCTATAATTGTTAGAAGATGGATTGCAGAAGCACTGAGGTGGAAGAATGATGTCTATGGAGAATGATTGGAGAGGTTTTTATCAAGAATGATAAGCAAAGGCATTCACGAGGAGACCAAGAAGAGGCAGTGAGGCTCCTCAATGCTTCACCTTTTTGCTTAAACAAGGCGCTTTGTTAAGCTTTGCTTCAACAAGGGCTCTTCACACAATCATTGCATTTACACAAAGAGAAAGGGAAAGGAAAAAAAAAAAAAAAAAAGAGGTGATTAAAGGGCAAAAAAAAGGTGATTTTTCATTGCTTGAAAAATGTAAAAGAGTTTACTTTCTTTCACTTTTTCAATGTTTTGCACGAAATGTGTTGCTCAATTCTTGACTCTTCATAACATCACATTTTAGCAAAGATTGTTTTTTTTAGGGAAAATTGTCTACAAATCACGAATTATACTCGAAAATGCAATTATGACATAACTTTTGGATCTTGTTAATTAAATACTTGAACTTTCAATTTTTTGCAATTGAAACTCAAGTCATTTTGCCGGCGGATAGATATCTGACTCAGCTACTAATTTTTCATACGTGGACTTGAAAAGTTGCATGTCAAAAAATGGGTAATAAGTCATATTTACGTCCATTGGAAAAATTGCACGAGCCCTAATTACAGGGAAAAAAAAATGAAAGTTCAAGTATTTAATGCCAAAAACCAAAAATTCATGTTATAATTGCATTTTACGGTATAGTTAGTGATTTAATTGAAAGTTTTTCACCTTTTTAAGAAGATTATGTAAAGGGGAGAAAGTGTGGATTCACATCATCACATGTGAGGATTATTACTAGGTGATAAAAATCATGTTTGCTGACAGTTTTGAGTTCATGATGGTGAAGACGACGAATTGTCAAATACAACAAAATCAAAATGCAATTTTGAGAATAAAGTGTTAGGTATGTTCAGCAGAATCTTGTCAGATTGGAATCAAATTGATTGAACTAGGATTCGAGTCCGTATCCAAATTAGTAGTTGATTGAAATTAAATTTGTGGTAAAATTGGAGTTATTTTGGGAAATTTTGATGGTAGCATTTCCAACCTAAGTGAAAATGGAACTACTAGATGTGGCATGTTTGTTTATTTATTTACACTCTAATTTATGTTTTCGCAAATAAGGATGGAAAATGCATAGAGTAGTTGGAAATTAAAAATTGGGGCATAGCCTAGATTAATTATGCTAATAATGAGAGCATGCTTAAAGGTGAATTTTTTGTTAAGTATAATGCAGTTGGGCCATAGAGTAGTATAATCAAGTAATTTTGGTGGAGTTAAGATTTCATAAATAATTGTACCAAGCAGTATTCCTTCAAAAACCCCAATTCTATTTTGTTTCTTTCCTTGTAAGGTAATTGGTTAGTGTTAATGCTATAGTGGTGGTTGTTCTAACAGAAAAAACATAAGTAGAAATAAAATAACTTAAACCAACAACCTTCCAACTACTAACACATTTTTGGATTTCACCAATTTCCAATTACTTAGATTATAATGTTATACTTTTGTGGTAAATTAACTGTTTTAGTAATTATTGAGAACTATAAGTTTGCAAATTCCTTTTTTTTAAAGTCCGCTTCCAAATCTTTTGTATTAACCACTCTATCCCTAGACCAACACATACAGCGATCACTGTAAGTTTGGAAATTCTAGTGGTTAATTCCAACATATTCATTTTTTTTTTCAAAAATCCTATATATCCAGTCATTTATAGGTTATTATGTGATTCTTAACAATGTGAAATTTCATTTTAGTTTTGGATTTTTTCAACCCAATTAGTTTATTTGATTGGGTTTAGAAATGATTATTGCTAATAAAAATATCCAAGATTTATGCATATTTTTGAATTAACACTTCCCAATCACGCATTACTTTCTGAAGATTCTAACGGCCTTGCCACCCCTACTAATGATTGCATATAACATGATTCATATTCATATAAATATATGCATGTATTATGAAAACTCATTAATTTTTCCTTTCTTCATACGTATGGAAGTCCAAGCTGTCCATGCATCATTTCTACAGTTATGAATGCACACACATCAATGAATTCACATTTAGAAAATCATAACTCTCTACCTCGTCGGACCTATTGTGTGTGTAGAAAATCTTGTAGATTAAATTTATTAGAAAATAATCCTAATAGTTAAGAAAGATGTGGCATTGTAACAAAATCTAGCCTAATTAAAGGCCCACAAAGAATGCGAAGAATCTACGGCCCTTTAACAAAACCACGCATTGTCGAAGATTGCGACAGAAAATAGCCCAATTAAAGGCCCATATAGTGATAATAAGTTAATAACCCATTTTCATTAACCCAAGTCATAAATTTGTTTCCATTTATGATATAAGTACAAGATATTACGTTTATAAAAATTATATTAACTATGTTGAACGTAATTTTTCGTGTGGGCAATAAAAGCTCTTACTTTGTTTCCAAAAAAAAAAAAAAAATACTCCCTCCATCCCCCAAACTGTTTAATGTCTTGATTCGGCACGGATTTTAATAATGTGTTTTGATTTTGAGTAGAAATATGTAGAGAGTGTAATTTGGGTCCCACTTGAATTTGTATTTAATATTAATTTAGTGTAGATAAAGTAATGATGTTGATATGCGGGGTTACATGTGGGTCCATCAATGACATTTTTGTAAATGCTAGTGTATATAAAGTAATGATGTTTATGTTTGATGTAAAAGGTGAAATAGAAAAATTTCCAAAAATATCAAAATTGAAATGTTAAACACTTTGGTGGAGGTAGGAAGTAATTTAGATTGACTGTTGGAGTTGGTTATGTAATCTTTTTTTTTTTCCGGACAGTTGGTTATTTAATCTACTCAGAGTTCATTGGCGTCATATAATTATGTTCAGATGAATACTCAGACTACGGAATCGAACGATAATCATCTCGGCACAACGTAGAAAAATATGTACGATGAATGCTCAAAGTACAAAATCTAACGATAATCATCTCGGCACAGCCTATAGAGATCCTTGTTTGAATCATAAATAAAATTCTATATAATAATAAATTAATGATGGACGTTTATTATCAAACACTACCAATATTAAATTTGAACGCTAATCAACCCTATTACTAGAGGCATAATTTTGATTTTGATGAACTATTGTAAAGTCATATATTCTTCACTATGGTAACTGCACAATTCGCATTCATCATCACATAATTGCTTACGCTCCCCACGATGATCCTACACAAATATCAACCATTAAATAAAACCATAACATAATTCAAATAATATTATCGTAAATAAAAATAAAAAATACCTTTGGATGAGCGTGAGGCCCCTGCTTCCCATAATCAAAGAATCCAATTTCAATTCGTCGCAACCTAAACAAAGCTTCTCCCTCGCATCTCCCCAATACAGCTTTACCACCACATTTATCTAATTAAATTCAAACCCATCTAATTTTGCGTCAGATCATAAATTAATTCTTCATTAATAAATTGATATTCAATGTGTATTAAATTGAAACCTCTTTCTGCGAGACGGCAGTGTCGAGCATGTCGAGAACTTCGCAATCAACGGTGACGTTATACTTCTTCATTCTCTCCGGCTGGCGGAATTCTGCCAGCGGCATCAGAGCTGCGGCGACCGGCAATTGTTTTTCACAAAATCAAAATCAAAATCAAAATCAAAATCAAAATCAAAATCAAAATCAAAATCAAAATCAAAATCAAAATCAAAATCGATCGATCGAGCTCGAGAATTTCCAGATCTGATCGCGAAATCGAGAAATTAAGAACGAAATTGAGAAAAATTGACGTACGAGATCCGGATTGCGCCCAGAGCTGGCTCTGCGAGTCGTCGGCGGTGCAAGGCTTGACGTGGAGGATGTAGAACGTGTCGCCTTTGTCGGCCAAATGATCGATCGACCACTTCAGCGCCGATTTGCTGCTCTTCGAGAAATCAATCGCGACGCCGATTGTCTTATCCTTCGGCATTATTCTTCTTCTGTTTCTCGACTGCGTAGATGAATCGTCTTCTTCGCGGGGAAAGATGGCAATTGAATTTCAAATTTGTGTTTGGAGCTTAAGCTAGCTTCCTCTGTTTTCCATTAGTTTGTGTGTGGAGTTTTGGATTGGGCTTTTCCCGATCCGAAAAATAATTCTCCAGTGTTTTCTGATATATACACGTGGCGTTCAAATAAAATTTGCAATGTCAGCATATTTTTAACTGTGGAGCACATATATCTCTTTATTTTGTCACACACTATTCCATTATTTGTTTTGTAATTTTTGTCTTTCATATAATAAATACATACATGTAAATGTAAAATTAGTAGAAAACTAAAAGAAAGTTTTGAATTTTGATAGTCCAATGCACAATTAAAAGATATTTTGGGCTTATTTTTTATGGCCACATTTGTGCCAATTGAATTCCACCCGGCCCAATTCACTTCTCTTTCTTCATATTTTCCCACATCGATTATAGAAACAACATATGCAACCTTTTTATACGATAAGAAAGCACAAGGTTTTGTCCCTTCGGGGACATCCGATAAAATTGGAACGATACAGAGAAGATTAGCATGGCCCCTGCGCAAGGATGACACGCATAAATCGAGAAATGGTCCAAATTTTTTTCCTACCAAATTCTTATTTTTTGAAATTATTTTTTTCTAAAATAAATGAATTTAATTTTATGAGATGAAATGTGGGCCGAGAAATCACAACTCAAGCCTATTCCTCAAGGACCTCAACAATCCAAAAATTAAAAAAAAAAAGAAATCATCAAAGTGGATAAATTATAGCATGGGAGAATGTATTCTTCTTTAATATTCTTTTAAATATTTTTCTTGAATATAAACTATATGATGTCATTACCTATTTGTAAGGTTTTTTATTGTATTTTATCAATTAAAATTTGATTATAGATTATAAAAATTGTGTGCAGTCCGCCTCTACACGGGCCAAACCGCTTCTGATTTATTGGGCTATAAAACTCAATCCAATCCATTTAAACTTATACTTGGTAAAATAATACTACTTCCCTTCGCAACAAAAGTTGATCACATAGAAATGTTCAAACAAAAATAAAACATGTTCTTAAAATGAAAATCCAAGAATGATTTTCAGCCCTTTGAGTCACGAATATCTACGATGGATGCATCACTAGTTTGTGAACCTATGAGGACGGTTTTTTGTTTTGTTTTGGTTGAGATAATTTTACCTAAGAATATACTGTCACAATTTACACATTTAACTATTTACACGTTTTCGTTGTAGTTTTTACAATAACCAACTCCATTGATATACGTACATGATTTACCGTCGACACCTGCGTTGTGTGTGAGAGTATGAGTATCCCTTTTCTCCCGCAAGATTACCATGTTACTAAATAATGAATTCGGTGAGATCATATTAACCAAAAAATAGCTTATAAATATGTACCAAAGTATAAAAGTTGAAGCCTTTGCTATTAAGATTTTGATTAAAACCTTCTCATTTTTGTGTTTATATCTTTTTGTGCATTCATGAATAAGTTTGGTTTAGATAGAGAACTAACTGGTATTTATGTGGTGATTCGTGATCAATTGTACAACAAAATTCAATGCATTCTACCAAATATTATTCCCCACCACACATTGTACAAACATCCCCCAAAATTAGGCCTCTAATCATTTTCATGCAAATATGAATCACCTAAAGAAGCTGTATATATGCATGTCTCATTCCTCCATTTCTGTCTTGTCATAATTCTGCAAGTGCAATTTTTTTTAAAATAAAATTGTAATTAACTATAATAGATACAGAAGTTCCATTCAAAGAGAGATCTAGATCTAGTACAATGGATGAGCCTCCACGTGCATTTCTCACTTTGTCCCATGACCATAAGACATCTTACCTAGCAAATATATGTTGAAATTGAATATATTTTAATGAATTTATAACATTAATATCGTTAACGTGCGATGGACTATGTGCTATACAGGCCAGCATGGCAGGTACAACCACCATCTCCATTTACTAACCCTACATCATGCACTAATTGTTTCAACTTATGAAACATGGATACGTGCAGTAGATACTATATAATTAGCTCAACTTAATACCAAAATTTAATCAAACCCATCTTCTTTAATTACTTACTCCATCTTAATCTCTTTCTTTAGTGTAAGTTAAGCTTTATTTTTTGGTCCAAATTGCCTATAAATACATAAACTTTTCAAAATTTGTGAAATTTGGCACAAATCTAAAATTTGTTGGGTAATAACTCGATTATTGGAGTTCGTTTACCAATCCGAAACTACTGTAAAAAAATCTCTCAACAATACCTTTCTATAAGTACATGTGTCGTTGGGTTTCAATCACCGAAAATGGTAGGAGAACGAATTAAAAGACATTCTCCTGAAGATTTATATCTATATATTTTTCTTTGAATTTGGATTTATGTGTAAAGCTATCGTGGAGAGCTTTCTGACGGTAGTTTAAGATCGTCAATCAGATCCGAAGATTCGAGTTTTTATGCCAACCAACTTTGAAGTAGGTTAATTACCAAAATTTTGTACAGTTCATGCATTTCTTTTACCAAAATAATAAATTTGGTTAAAAACATAAATCTAGAAGAAGAAAAAAAATTGTGTATTTACAAACAATTTTTTTTCCAGGTTTCTTCGGAATGATGTAGTTTAATAGAATATGATTCGTGAGCTCGTAAATATATAAGAGAGATAAAACATGTATATTAAAAAATTAATAATGATTAGTACAAGATATTAATCGACATAGATTGGTTGCTACTCCATGTAGTTGCATGTTTTTAAAATTAATTGAAGAGGTTGACTAATTTCAAATGTCTTAAAATTGGCCAACGACATTGAATCCCTATTCTTAATTAAATTAAACTAGTGCGTAAAACAGTGACATTAATTGACGTAAAAGTCGGTAGTAGGAATCTTTGCTCCTTGTGAAAGTCGGTAAAGATGCAGTGAATTAGCTCAAGCATCAATCATTCAATTCATAAAATAAAATAAATAAAAATCAAAAGAATGGCATACAAATAAGACATTCTCGATTTAGAATTTCGTTACTTATATAAAACTATTAATAATTCTCCAATAATTTGGTTCCAAACCGCCACTTGCGGGTAATTATGTATCGGATTCGATTAATTAATCATTTTATGTTCTTATTTACTTATAATAATATTATTGAAAAATAAAATATAGCATGTAACTATAGCTTCTAGCTAGCCCTTTAGTCAATTAATAACTATTTGAATATGAAAGATGCCTTAGTTTCAGTGTTAGCAATTAATTTTCATATTTCAACTTTCGGTTTTCTTGGTTATTCCCTATTGATCAAGTAAGAATCTTTGTTTAGGGATCTAATAATCAAAAAGCAAGCATAATCATAATCAGCTCCCCATTAGCATGTCATTAACTAATCCCCTCATGATTTAATGAGTATTTACACACCTAATGATCGATTTTAATCAGGCTTAATTGTTGGAAATTTATTCAAATATTGGGCATGTGAAGCATGGTCCCTACAAAATTATATTTTTAGGTAGTGAAGTTGGAGTGATCACATCACAGGCTAGAGAACAAGTTCTCTCATGATAGACCACATTAGTTATCTAGATTCCATTAATTTCTTTACATATTATATATAGTGTAGCATGCCTCGACTAGTGGTATCCAATTATACGATTTGTGGGACACTCCTTTCAACTATGGCAAAATTTAAATTTAGATCATGGCCATGCCCATATATGTGTTTTCATTTTAGATTGATAGTTGATATGATTGTTGTTAACTAAAATACGAATTTGGCTAATCCAATGAGAGCATAACTCATTTTTCTTTCAGGTGGCGTTTACTTTTAATAATAAGATGGATCGGTAAAAATAATTCAAGTAAATTCAGTGTTTATTTTGATGAACTAATGATGGATTGCTTAATTTTGAACTAGTTTTACAATCTTATCCTTCAAATACGTAATCCTATATTTATCAATATAACTTATCACTCAAAGTAAACGATCAATGGTTTAGCGTCACATAGAAAGGCTTGGTCCGTCAGAATTCTTCGCGAACGATGCATGAAAAAGTCTTTTATTTCACCTCTACTTTTAAAGAAAAATTTAACAGAAAATTACATCAACGGTATGGGAAAGAGTGATATAATTCGGTCATACGGGCGATATATTAATGTGCAAAGAGTTTTTTGAGAGATCATCAAGTGTAAATTGAGGTCACTTTTAATAATTTAACTCTTATGACTATAATTAGTTTTGATGGAGTTGACTTAACTAGGATATAACAAGATAAGATGCAATCGGTTGCCCTAATCACAATCCAAGTAAGTGTTATTACACTACGGTTTTCGAGAAGATTCTAGCTTAGGTACGAATTAAATATGAATTCCTAAGCAAATGTTAGATATAATTGTATAGTGTTGATATTTAAATTGAGGGGTGACACCATTTAACTCAATAATTGGTGAAGGCGCCATAAATAAAGATTCAAGAATATTTCCCTTCGATTAACAAACCAAATATGGATGGGGTAGAAACAAAGGAATACTATTTTTTACAAGAGTGTCTCTGTCAATCAAAAGTTTGGCACAAAAATTGGGATTGGTGGAAAGAAAATCATGCAATCAACTATCTTGAATATTCATTGGGTAATTAGCAATTATAGATTGGTTAAAAAACAGCTTTGATCATTAGAGCTATTTTGTTGTCTTCCACGCTCAAAATTTGAATTATTTCCCTCTAGTTTTATATAGTATGTAGTCAGAATTAAGTTGGACGCATTATATTACGTGTGTTTGATGTATATTCTATTAAAAGTTGTATACTTTTTCCATGATTGTTGTCGGTGCACAGTAATTCCAAAAATACAAGCTCACCGTAAACATTTAACAAGGAGAATTACTAAATCTTAATTACCATTATCTATTTGCAATCTATTAAATAAAAGTGGGGCTCAATTTACCAAAGTCCAATATCAATATGACCCAATGTGATACTTAAAACTAACTCCTTATTACACAATCTCCTAATATGATTATTTTCACTTCTCAGTTAAATATTGCCACATAAACGAGCTGAGCTCGAGCTAAAATCAAGCCTTATTTTGAATATTTTTCGAGATTCTCACGAGTTTTCAGTAAGCTCGAGCTCAAACAACAATTAAACGAATATGAAAAGAGACGAACTCAAGCTTAAATCCGAGCTCGATATTATCGAGTATCACACTAGCCGAACTCGAATAAAAAAATAGAAGCTCGCGCCAAACTCGAACATACGAATATTTAAGTGAGTCGAACTAAAAAATTTATGATTAAGTGAGTCGAACTCAAAATTACGTAAACCAATTTCTAATTTCGTGACAATTCGTACATAATTAATTAGAATGTCAGCGCAACACCCAACAAAACCATAAATTCACAACTCCCTGCATTCGGACCACAAAACAAAGAATCCACAATTTCGGCGACTCCCATTTTATTTTTTAATAATTTATTTAAGAAATAAATTTTTTTTAAAAAATAATCAAGAATTTATTGCGACCACCTCGGCAGGTGGGGCCCACTCGATTTAGGGCCAGGATTTCGGGAGCGAAACCTCAGACGAATTCGTGGCCGTTGAAGCCCTATCCTAAACCGCATAATTAAGGATTAAGCAATAAATTAGAGGGTGTTTTGTGTAATAAATGGTGGGAAAATGACGTGGAGAAACGATGCATCACAGCCTAGTCACACTATCTTTCGGCGCCAAAATTTGGGGTTTGATTAGTCATTGGCTCATTGCGGCATTAAGAAGCAAAATTAAATTTCCTAATGATTTGATTTATTTTGGTCGGATTTTTTAGTCATTTCGGGATCCGTACAAGGTGTGCTTTTCTTTTTTCTTCTTCTTCATTCTTCTTTTTCCCCTTTTCCTTTTTATCTTTTGTCAAAGTGATTTCCAAAATATACTGGAATATATATAGAAAGATGAGGCAGAAACAGTAGATGTCTAAAGCTTATGAATAAATAGACGGCTATAATCGAATTGGCGATGCTGATTTTATATTTTAATTATTTCTTGGTCTTTATGTAGGCGGTTATCATTTTAAATGAATGCTATAAGAAGGAATATGTGATGTCTTTGTGAGATAATATGAAAAATAATTTTATTGCACTACTTTTCACCCTTTTAACATATTTATTGGTACAATAGATAATTTTTTCAGTATTATAATATTATAAGACTTGATGTGAAAATATTTCGGATGCTATAAAATATGAGCTAATTTAAGTGGGGACTACTAAAATATGATACTCGTTTTTCGACCTTTCTTATTCTTTTATTTTATGTGATAAAATTACAACTAAAGAAAATCCACTCTTACATCAATTATATATATATAAAAAAAATGTTAAAATACAAAACCTATATCCAAAGAGATTCACAAGTTGGACACTCAAATTACACCTTGTATATTGTAAATTACTGAATAAACATGTTATATTTTGTACCAATTAATGCAATGAGTAAATGTGATTAGTGACGGATCACATAGGACCTTGAGTACTGAATTGATTCTGAATCTTCTGATGATTGCAAATATTACTCCTACATTTTTTAAATACAAAAAGAAATTTATTACTATGATTTGTATTATTGGGATTTCTTTATTATTTTCTACAACTACATATACTTACAGTCGTACTGTCGTAGTTATATCTAACTGGGAGTTTCCATTTCGAAACTTTACTTCACAAAGTCAACATATATAATTCGGGAAAATATTAAATTATTTGGAATTTGACACATAAATTGAGTTTCAGTTAAGATACCCTCCACCATCATTCAAATTATGAGCCTTTATATCACGATGTCGCTACCAAAAAGACTAGATAAACTCGAGGAATATATATGAATATGATAATATAAATAAAAATTTATATTTTATTTAATTAGTCGGAGACCTATCTTGACAAATTAAAAAAATAAAAATCTAAGAAGATATTAGCAAAAGTAGGCCACTATGGGCCTGCTGCTCCAATTGGCAGTACTATAATTGGGCTTTTAAATATCGTAACCGCAGCTTTGAAATTTATCCATTCCATTTAAATGTGAAAGTTGGCGTCCGCGAGAAAAAGGCGGGAATGGAACTAGCGCCGTCTGACGCCGGCTACGAAAACGATGGGGCGTGAAACGACGGCCGTCAAAACAGACGGAAAAGCGGTTTGACTAAAACAGATGCCAACGGTTGTGCAGTTAGGTTAAAATGAATAAAATAAAATCAGATTCTTTGTTCACTTGATGAAGCAAAGCAGCACCGCACCAAGCCCTAATTTTTCATTATTTAGATTTTCCCTATCTTCGTATCACCGAAAGAAAAAATGTGTATATTGATTGGAGAGAAAAAAAAAAAAAAACGCTTAAATTTGGCGACGCGTGTGAAACATATTTTGTGTTTACATACTCTTTTTAAATGGTTCCCCAATTTTTCATAAGTTAAAAACTCACTAATATATCGTAAAACATTTTACATTATGATTGAAAGGTTTAATTGATTGTAAATATGCAAAAAAATTTCAAATTTTGATTTTTAATTAAATTTATTTTTTGGTAAAAAATACATAAATTTTACATAATTGATATTTAGTCCATTTCAAAATTTGTTGGCACAATAACTTGAACATTCGAAGTCTGATTGATGATTTTAAACTACTGTTAGAAAGATCCTAACAATACCTTTATAATGGTAAATGACACATAAATCCAAATTCTAACAAAAATATATAGATATAAATTTTTAGGAAAATGACTTTTAATTCGTTCTCTGGCTATTTTCGATAATTGAAACCTAACGACATGGGCACTGATAGAAAGATGTTGTCGAGAGCTTTCTGATGGTAACTTCAAATCGGTAAATGAACTCCAAATGATCAAGTTATTACCCAACAAATTTTAGATTTGTGCCAAATTAAAATTTGTAAAGTTTGTGTATTTTCTTAACCAAAATATAGTAATAATTTTGGTTAAAAACAAAAAATCGAAAAAAAAATTTGTATATTTATAGGCAATTAAACCTGATTTAAAATAATAATAATTCTAAATTAAATATTCTAATCGACATAAAATATATTGGGACATAGAGACATTTATATGCACGTGTTAATATTTTGTTGAATTAAGCTTGCATTAATCGGCATAAGATATTTTCCGATCAGGAAAGACAATTAAAGAGGACAATAATTTTTAAACATTGTATAATTAGAATCAATGTTTTTCCTCTAACCTGTTTCAGCAAAGTTTGTTAAATGGGAAAATAAATCAGTCAATTAGTAATAGACAAAAATGAGTGGATTATCCAATAAATCATGAGAAAAGGAAAATGAAAATTAAAATGAAGATTAGACAAGAGAGTGGGGACAGAGGGTATAAAGACAACAGGGTAAAAATAAAAATTAAAAATCGACATGTTTAGATTCCATTTGACTGGAATATTTCCAACAAATTATATATGTTTAATCTATTTGACTCAATTAACACTAAAATATAACCTCTTATTGGCGCTATAGTTAGTAGCATCAAATCATACTTTGTCTTTTTGTCGTTAATTTGAGGTCGGTATAATGACTATTTATTCCCTAATAGTGGTAATTAGTGTTGAACGTGTATTATTAATTACCAATAAATTTTCTCTTTACTCATAAATTATCTTTATATACGTTGGATGTGAATTGATGGGTGTCAAATTTGCATTTAGTTTGGTTCTATTATCCATGAATCGTGTTTAGTGTCGGATTTTTTTAATGAAACAAAACCATTACGATCGAGTTGCTTTATTTTGGGAAAATATTATACTTACCCATCACTAATTCCTAGTTCTAATATGGGATTTTGGTTTAGCTAAAACTATAAATATTGATAATTAGGCCTATGTGAGGCTTTTGATAAGATCAAACTCCTAAAAGGGTAAAAATCTCATGTTTTGTCAACTGTTCATGCGATTGAGCTAAATGTTTTGTTTTTGTTTCGATTAAACATTTTGAAACGATCAATTGTTTAGTTAAACACACTCAAATGCACAATATATATATATAATTAAGTACATATATCCTAATATATAAAAATTACTGATAACTATATGTTTGAAATGAAAAATCAATTTATTATTACAGTGTTTCGAGTATCTAACATGAATACTCGAAATGAAAACGCGATTTTTTCTTAATTCTTTTTCATTTTTGTGTCTTCATTTTTATGACTTTGGCTGCATTAGATAGCTTAAAATATATTATTAGACAACTTGGCGCCTAATATTTATATTAATTCTTCACACGACCAATGTTATTTACCCGTCAAAATTAGTTGAAACCAAAATCAAAGTGAGATAGTGACGAAAATGGGCAGACAACACAGCTTATAAATAGCTAGGTTACAAACCATGCAGCAGACAACTTTAGAGCACGCCATTTACTTTTAGGAAATATTAAAAAATATTACTTTCACCCCCACAAATTATACAGTTTGTGGTTTTAACCCCCAAACATCTTGTCCCTCGACACATTCCCTCCAATTTAATCTAATTTAATTTGGGGAAAAAAATGGTTAACAACATTAATTAAAAAAATAGAGTGGTTCTATTTGGTCACGTTATCGCATCCACCCAAGAGAACATTTTATTCTCAAGTGCTAAATATCAAATAAAATCAATTTATTTTAAAATTTGAATTAAATTTATACTCAATATTTTTATTTCATAGCTTGAATATCATATTAAAAATCATATTATTAAATTTACTCAGTTAAATGGAAGCTAGATTGTTAGTTAAATCAAAATCATATAATTAAATTTATAGAGTGAAGTAAAAGTTAATTTATGATAAAACCGATCAATCCTTAACTGAATCAATTTTTTTCTATATTGAAGCAGTAGTCAAGAATGTGGTTACATGTATTTATTCTAAAAAATAATATACTACTATATATATTTCAAGTGTAAAAAAGTTTAATGAGAATTTAAGGGAAATTCCACCAAACATGAGTCAAACATTGTAGTCTTCAATTCTACAATTTCGCGCCTTTGCATTGAATTTGGCGCATCTGTGTTTGCAGCTCGAAACACTAGAGACCTTTCACTTTGAGTGTTTGCGCTTTGCAATTAATTTGATTTTCGTGCTGCAATTTATTGCTTGAACTGTGCCAATTCAATAGTTCAACAAAGGACCTTTATTATTGGATACATGTAATTTATGTCACGCGTTAATTAATAAGATTATTATTGGCATTTGCAGTTGATTTCATCAATATGTTCTACTTACTGAATCTGTACACAACTTTCTTTCTTTAAGATAATGTACAATAAAGAGCATATATGGATTACCATGATTAGTGAATAAGCTAGCCACAATTATCATATTAGTATATAATAAATTAATAATCATGGGGAGAGTTGGAATTTTATAAAGTGACGGGATAAAATTACATTTTTGCACATAAAAAATTAGAAAAATACAAAATACAGGCGAAATATAATATCCTCAGCACTGACGAGCTTTTTACGTTATTTTTTGTGCACGAGATTTAAGGAAAATAATGTAAAGTGGTGATAATGTGATATATAGGAATATATAAGTTGTGAGTAATAAAGACGTTTTAAAATAAAACAAAACAAACTCACTGCAACAACCCGAAAAGGAAAACATAACAAATTCAGCAGGACGGAGGGATTAACATTCAAAAAATGGACGGACGACCATAATCATCCCCCACTCTATATGTGCCACTGTATATAACTCAATTACAGATCTGTATGCGTATATTATTCGACTACACGTATTTCAAGTGAAATAGTCAGATATTATGACATACTTCATTTCTTGTACGTGTTTATTTGTCAACACGTATAATATATACTCTATCCGTTCCATTACAGTTGACCCTAACTTTTTGGGCAATAAGATTTAGGAAAGGCTTTAGGAAGATATAAAATTTTAAGGGTCCCACCTACTTTTTGTGTTTTATGTGATAAATTATTGCCTTTTTTAGAAGGGACCAACTGAAATAGGACATTCCAAAACGGAAAATGGCCAACTGTAATGGGACGGAGGGAGTAGTATATTTGTATATATTTGAAGTGTTGAAATTTAGGAGGGAGTGGAGTGGCACTATAAAAATAAATGGGGACCAAAATTACCCCACGCTTGGTGAGACGTAAAATGCAAAATTGCTCCATTTTGCGACAAAAAAATATATATGGTGTGTGATGGATTTGGATTTTATTGTAGCCTTTGCTTTACCTCAAAGCATATGACTCATGAAATTATCCGATTGACTTATCAAATTTTATTCGATTTTATCTTCATTTTGTAATGTACAGTTTTAGACTGTAGGAAACACTTATTCAAGGTGCGGAATGTAGTGATTACTAATAATACTTTTATTAAAAAAAAAAAAAATCACTTGATATCGGCACCATTACGTTATGCAATGAATTGTTTATGCAGTTTCAATATAATATTTACCATAAAATAACAAAAAATTTGCCATTAAGAAATGAGACAAGACACAAGGAATAAGCTATAGAATTTGGTCTCCTTCGCCCATCATTCCTCACCAAATGATATATGATCCCGAATAATTGAATCCATATCTTTGGTTGCAATATGAATTTGAAATGACATAACTCATAACTCACGAGCACATTTAAGGACTATATACATACAATGTTAATCAAATTATAGAATAAAAATAAAATTGGTAACACTTGTACAACAATAATAAGTAGAAATTGGACGTAAGATGCACCGCCCACGTTCCGCATAGATCCTGTTTAGACAAAAGAAGACACTCTTTTACAAAATCAATTCAATCTTCTATAGAAATTTTCCCTTTCTTTTAGGATGACATCAAAACATATTACTAATGCAAGATTCACAAATTTAAACACCAAATCACTCATTTTTTTTTTAAATACAAGTAATACAATCAGGACCACTACCCACACGAAAGTGAAAAAAAATACACTCATACGAGATATGAATTTAGGACCACTCGCACAGGAGAGTCTCTGAGATGGTGAAGGATTGGCTATTTGTGAAACTATGAAGCTTACAATTGAGCTCGAAAAGAAATAGTACATCATTGTGGAAACTGAGTGTCAAAACATCTATTGGAAGATCGTTCATAACCAAGCAGGCTCAACGAACTTTTTGGATCGCGTGGAATACAGCTGGACCCCGAGGGAATGTAATGGTGTTGCCGATCATTTAGCAAAACATGCTTTTAGTTGTTCATTGCTCTTCTAGTTTCGGTGAACTTTTATCGATTTTTGTGAACTCTCTTATTTTGTGGTTGAATTTTTCTTTTGGATCTCAAAACACTAGATCACTTTACTAGTACAACTAGTAGCTCTGCCAAATAAAATAAATAAATAATATAAAACGACTTGAGCAAATATGGTCTTCAATATATACCTAAAATATTATACTAGTACTAAACAAAAAAACATTTAAATCTCACGAGGGGCATTCTCGTCCACATGCGAGAATTATGAGGGCAAAAATGTAAAGTGAGCAGGAAATTTGAAAACCCTAATGAGGATCCCCCGCCACTCGGCATAAATGAGCCACGTCGGCAGGAATGGATGGCGACAAGCGTACGTTACTTCCGCCTCCATCACTCCACCAATCGCAAAGGCGCCACCACGTTGTCACCACGCTGTTACCCATTCCCTCCATTTCTTAAATCACAATTTCAAGTACACCAAATACCCCATTAATGCTCTCATTTCTCCTTAATTAAGGGATCATTAACCCGCACCACTCTAATCTTTTAATTAAATAAATTTTTCGAACATTATTTTTGTGTATATATATATATATTTTATATATATTTAATTTAGGATTTGTAATGTGTTTTTGAATTTTGTATTCGAAGTTGGCGGGTATAGTAGGCACGCACGAAGCCAAGCATATGAGTTGCATGAATATTTATTGTTCACGCACATAGACACACATTAGTTAATATATTTGTGAATTGAGTGATGCACGCTTGATTGTTGAATAAAACGTATAGGTTCAATTTATGATTCATGTATCAAAGAGTCTATAGAAAATGTGCCAGTAGAAATATTTGAATGTCAAATAAAATTTATTTATTATATAAAGCTCTTTTGTTGATAAATTAACTTCTACTCCTAATTTGCTCATCTATTATTCATAGGTACATTTTTAATTGCCAATCGCGCCTGTCTCTTGTTTCAAAAGTTCAATTATACTCCATATGATATACATGCATGGTAATAATCTACCAAAATCCCTTCTGAAATTATTATTAAGATCCAAATATAACTTTAGTTTGAAAAAATATTATATTATAGATGAAAAAACATGCTCATAATCAATAAAAAAAGAGAAATTATCACTTAAACCCCAAACTATCTTGTTACTATCAATTATATCCTAAATTATTGGAAATAATTTTTTAAATCCTAAACTATTGACTTTGTATCAATTGTACCCCGCTTCAATTTTCCGGCTCCGGAAAAGTGACGTGGCACGCCGGAATGACACGCTGTAACTTTTTATTTCTTAAAATCCGACATGGCATAATCATATTAGTTTTATGACTTAAAAAAATATTTAACTTAAAAATTAAATAGTCAACTTAAATTGAAATGTATATGCTTAAAAGTTCAAAATTAAAACATTTTTTCATTAATCTATCACGTTCCACAAATTTTAAAACAAACATAAACACGTCTCACTAATTTTCTGAAGAGAGAAACGCTTCAATTGTTCTTCTTCTTCATCCCATTTACTTGAGAAGGGAATTTCACCAAAAATTAAACTTGTCTACGAGGAATCATCAGAAGATATATCAAACGACTTCGTGCGAACAGTAAGTGTGATTAATGCATTGAAGATTTCAAAGTGTTTTTATATAGCGGTGGACGGTGGTCGTCTACCAGCAAGAACGTCAATTAGTGTTGTTTTTCTACTCGACTTCTGTAGTTCCACTCGTAGTTCTGTGGTTCTACTCGACTTCTGTAGTTCCACTCGTCTACCATGTCAGATTTTAAGAAAAAATAAAAAATTACATCGTGGCATTCCAGCGTGCCACGTCATTTTTCCGGAGCCGGAAAATTGAGGCGGGGTACAATTGATACAAAATCAATAGTTTAGGATTTAAAAAGTTATTTTCAATAGTTCATGATATAATTGATAGTAACAATATAGTTTGGGGTTTAAACTGATAATTACCCTTGAGATAATGTTGCAACTCTATTCTTTTTTCTAATGGGTTGTAGGAAGTTTCCTTCTTCATGGCAATTACCTTCCACCTGCCATTTAAGATATGGCTTGACATTGAACTAGTTATTTTTCAAGGCTTTTATAATTTTGTCGACCAGATGCTCTTCCCAGATTAAGAAGTTGAAAATCAGAGACTTTTAGACTGTATTTGAATGGTTAGTGTTTCTAGATCCTCATATTCACTACTTTAGGAATATAGAATTCTCTAATATTATCTTCTTAAGAATTCTCTACTAACCTATTAAATCTATCCACAAATTACTTAATGTAGCTAAGTTTCTCTAGATTCTACTTGAATACTATAATCTTGATATATCTAGCTAGAATATACATAGCTTCTACTAATATCTAGATAAATGCATCACTTCTTAAATAGGTTCAGAGAGGCTTCGGTCCGGCACGAGTGCACGACGTCCGACCCATTCGCCTCCGGCAAGAGGCCGATGGAGTTCACGGGATTAGTGTGAGATATCCTCTATTGTATTTGTATGTCAATGATGGATATGTGACGATAACAATAGAAGATCTCATTGCATCAGCCACGCCAACAGCAGAGCTAAGCGTATAAAGTAGATAATTAAGCTGGATAAATAATTATGCACCGCCCTTGAAGGTGAAAATTGGAGAGTTCATTTTAGCAAGACTATAATTGATTCTTTAAATTGGATAGTACTCCCTCCGTCCCATTTTACATGGCTCGTATTTCTTATTATGGTGTCCCAATTTACTTAGCCTGTTTATTTTTAGAAATCTTTTTGTATTCATATAACTTTAAACAATATTCCATTCCTCATCAATTTATACAATTTTACTCTACTTTTCAACACTCCTTTAAGGCCCTGCCAAAAAGAAAAAGGCTAAGTAAAATGTTACGGAGAGAATATAATTATACAATAATGTTTATTATACGTGTCCCCCAAGCTCTATCCTTCATTTGTTCTCCTTAAGTCAACTCTCTCCATATATAATAATTGAACAAGCAATTAACATTTTTCAAATATTTTTCTCAAAAAAAAAAAGAACATTTTACAAATATTGATTGACCAAGCTTGGGTTCCAAGGCCACCTACCTATATTATAAACAACGCAACATTTTATAAATATCGATTGCTCATCACCACCACATGCATATATATATATATATATATATATATTCTCATCACCAACAACAAAACCAAGAAATCATCCACCAAAATGGCAGCCAAAAAACACAAGCCCAAGAAATCATCCATCACAAAAGCCGCCGCCGCCGCCACATCACGCCGCCGACGAGAGTGGCCTTGGTCGGAGCTTCCTCCAATTACCAACTCCTCCCTCCATCCACTTCACCTCAACCTCGCCAGCGGCCCCGCCGTCACCAAATCACGGCCGCCGCCGCCGACGCGCTGCGACGCCGCCCAACGCCCCCGCCCCCGCCTCCGCCACGTGGCCACATCCAATGAGAATCTCCCTTTTTACCACAGTCGCCACCCTCCGCTCAGTCGTTTCCTCGCCGACGGCTCCACCGTCGCCGACGCCGTGCGCGACTTCCCCGGCGCCTCGCACTGGTGCTATCTGAGATCCGGCCCGAACCCCGAACCCGGCCCGATGCCCGAACCTCCTCCCCGCCACCTCTACAACTACACTTTCCTCGGCCCGAATCTCTGGCTGCGCGGGGTCTCCCTCGGCCCGAAAGCCCCCACCTCGGCCCTCGCCGTCCACTACACGATCAACCGCGCCGTCACTCGCTATTTGTGCTGGTAGTGCTACGCGCCATCCCTCGATATTCGTGTTGATACTATTTGGGGGCGTTTGGTTCGATTGATGGGATCAGGGGCGGAGCCAGAAATATAGCTGGAAGGGTGATAATATAAAAAGAATCTGAAAATTTTAAATTTATAGTGCTAAAAATACATTTCTTTTTGGCTTGGGGGTGCTTGAGCAATGAGCACCCTCTGGCCCCCTTTGGCTGTCCCTTGATGAGATATATTAGATTGATAGAATAAATAACTATTGGATTGTTTGAATTATTAACCATGCATGTGTTTGCATTGTTTGATTGTGACGTATGATAGATTATGTTATTATGACCAAGATATTGCATAACACCAAGATTATCCTTTCAATCCATTTCCTTGCTTGATTATGACTAAATAAAATAGTAAGGATAATTTTGTAAATTCGCGTTATGAATTGAAAGTTTGATTAATAATCAACCCAATTTTGGCTTGATTGATACTCAAGCAAATGGATGATTACTTGCAGGCCACATAATCTATCACTGGCCCTATCAATCAAGGCTAATCAAGGAAACCAAATGTCTCCTTAAAAAATGGAAAGGTTGTGAATGTGGTGAGTGATTTCAGGTAAGTGATGTAGAAGAAAGTTTGGTAGAAGAAAGTTTGGTATTTCAGTGTGTAGAATGTAGAAAGAAAATTAGAAAGGAGCTCTTTTCTACAAAGAACTTAGATTGTATTGGAATGGATTTTCATTACAAATGGTTAGTGTTTCTAGATCCTCATTCACTACTTTAGGAATCTAGAATACTCTACTTAATCTAGTTAAGCTTCTATATATTCTACTTGAATACTATAATCTTGATATATCGATCTAGCTAGAATATACATAGCTTCTACTGATATCTAGAATTCTGAAGATAAATGCATCACTTCTTAACAGGTACAAAGAGGCTTCGATCCGCCACGAGTGCACGACGCCCGACCCATTCGCCACGGGCAAGAGGCCGATGGAGTTCACGTGCTTGGTTGAGCTTCGAGGGAAGCACTACGCGACGAGCTTGCAGGGAGCGCTCGTAGTGATGGAGGTGATCGACACGCGCCTTAAAATCACGGGCATGGGCGAAAACAGAGGCGTTCCGTCTTCGGATTCGAGGTTTTTCAAGGAGTATTTGTGTGTGGTGAAGGGGGAGATCTTGCTGGTTTTCTTGATTCATGAGAGATCTCTTGATGTTGTGGATCGTGTTGAGGTCTTACGACTCGATTTGGATAGGCTTTGTTGGATTAAGTTTGAGAGGCTAAATGGGAAGACTTTGTTCTTGGATGAGAGGTGTATTTGGGTGGATTCGGATAAATTTGGGTGCAGGGATGATCGTGTGTATTTCACTCAAGGATTGGAGAAGAGTTGGAGGGCTTATGATATGAAAAGTTGTTGCATTTTACCGGTTTTTGGAAATGAAAATGGACCAAACAATGATGGATAAATAATTTAAAAGTTTGTAACTTATGCAAATTATTGCATGTATGTTCGATATGACTGAAACAAATGACACAGCAAATGAAACGCGGTCTGTTGATAAGATATTTCTCTCCAACATTGAGGTATAACGGGTTCGAGTCACTTAAAAGTTTGAATGTATAAAAGTGGTTAGGAGGTTCGAGTCATCGTCCGAGTCGTAATGTTCAAATAAAAGTTCGTATAAATTTAGATATCTAAATATGATTATTGAAGTATTTGAATGTCATATAATTAATCAGTCCATCTTGAAAATTATTAGAGTATTCGAATATCATATGATTCATATCTCACCTATTTAGTTAGGGAATGGGCCAAATGAACAATGCGAAAAGGAATGGGCTGATCGGCCCAGCAAGAATTGTCGATCAGCCCAACAACAAAATATTTTTAAAAAAAATAAAAAATAGTCTATCACTTAAAATTAAATAACACGCGACTTGACAATCATTCGTAAATAATTAGTTATTTTTTATCTTTCTATATTAACAGGTCAATTTTTATCTTTACTATTTTAAAATATCTATCTTAATAATTGCATCGTCTTATATGTATGATTGGAAAACATTTTGCATCATTAACATGTTTTGATTTTCAGTCCATGAATCGTGTGGAACTAATACTTTTGGGCTGTTGTGACGTTGAAATTTAATTTCATTTTCAAGCGTTACGTAATTTATCGTATACTAGCTGCTTCTATTGTGACATCTACCACGGGAACTCATATTATTTTATTTAAACTTTCCATAAATAACAAATTAAAGTTGTGATACCGTTTCGTCCCATTTGTTACGAAGTACTAATAGAGGTGTTCGAGAAAGATGTATATATGCATATATTTAATTGAGCAAGCTGAATAATATTATAGGTTTCTTTAACGGCAAATAATATAGTAATAGGTTAGTGGTCGCATTTTGCGCTAGTCATTTCCTCTCCAATTATTTTAAATTCCCTCAATTTTAGGGGGGGAAAAAGGAAAGGAAAAAAAAACGTCCATTATTTTAAATTCCAATTTTCTTTTTACTTTTCTTAATGATAAATTTAATACAAAAATTTTAAAGATTGCGTCACAAAAGATTGGAACCTGAAATGTTTCGTGTATTAACTCTCTACTATTACCGACATGCACACACTGAATTCCAAATTTTGGAATTTTTTAAATAGACGAAAGTTCTAATTTTGATTGCCACTACAAAAATCTTGCTTCGAAAAGCTAATCTCACATGAAAAATGTATAATAAATGAGGCGAAGGCTGAGTGAACTTTGTAATTTGCAGTTTTAAACTCCTCCATTTCAATCAACACACAGCCGCCCTTATTTATTGCATGTCACACCTAAATCCAGCGAGCTGATTCATCATTCATCTTTCTTTTATCATATTTTTTTGGATAAACTCAAAACTTCCCACAAAATTCTCTTAAAATATAAATCAAAATGAACAAGACTCCAAAAGTTGGAACCACAGATTATTATATTAAAACTTTAATTAATATACACATCATGTAATTAATGTATGAATAAGAGGGGACACAAGTGATTCCTTGCCAGCTACAACATATTCCAATATGATTAATTGATTGTGCACAAACCAATTTCATGAAAAATGAATATCCCTTGAAAACATACCCTTTTCTTTTTCTCCTTTTCTGAACACTATTCCATTACAAATTTTTACAATACTGTACTAATATTTTTTAAGATTTATTAGCCTCTAAATTACTTTAACTCTCATCAAATTTTCGTTTTACATACCAACTTTAAAATCCGCCTATAAATTAATAATTTTTTTTTTCTCATTTTGTTACCTATCATAATTTTGACTTTAAATAATGCACCTCTAATTGCAAATAATGATGTCATTTCCACCACACCTAAGAGCACGATGTTGTCCCTTATTGGTGCGACAAGTTTTAACCTTTTTCCCGTCAATTTTTTAATGTTCTATATCATATTACTTAGTCTGAAATCCTAATCGGTAGCAAAATGAGAAAAATCAATAATTCGGTAATTTACAGGCGAATTTTAAAGTTGAGTTGCAAAATGAGAATTTGACGAAAGTTTAGTAATTTACAGACCAATAACCCTTTTTTTAAAGTTGAGTTGCAAAATGAGAATTTGACGAAAGTTTAGTAATTTACAGACCAATAACCCTTTTTGTAATCACAATTTAATTACAATCACTTTATACAACAAATACCCCTAAAATGGAAATCTTCCTTCGCCTCGGGATAGAAACAACGTTACATTTCTTAAAACCCGTGCCCGAAGAAATGAGTATGTTTTTACGGGACGTTTCCAATCAGGTGAAAAAGCCATGATTACATCTCCCAACATCCAAAGCATTCAACAACACAAGAGCAAACTCCTTCTCAATCCAATCATCCTCCTCCTCCGCCGCCAGCCGCTGGAACTCCGCCGCCACCTCCTCCGGCACCGCCGCCGCCCGGCACAGCGGGCACGTCGCCGCGAAGCCGTGGAGCCACCGCTCCACGCACCGCCGGTGGAACGCGTGGCCGCACGCCGCCAGCTCGCACCACTCCTCGGAATCCCCGGATTCCGACAGGCAGACGCTGCACTCGCCGGAATCCGGCGGCGGCGCCGCCACCTTCCGCCGGCTTTTCCTCACCGCCGCCGCGTAGCTCCGCCGCGTCGTGAAAATTTGATAGTGCTTGAAGAAAATGCACAAAGCTAGTATGCCTAAATGGATCAATTCCGGCAGAATTCTGAAGATTATAATTGAGAGGATTTTGTCGGGATAAGATAGCAGTTTTGCGATCGCTCCCATGATTAATTCTAAGACGATCGAAAACTATGGATTAGGATATATATATATACATATATAAATATGTGTGAGTAAAAAATGTAATTAAAAATGATTTGATGGAATCTTTCTTCAAGAAGTAGGCAGGTTTGATGATGAAGATAATTTGTGTTATAGAATAATATTAAATTTGATGATTAATATATATACATACATGTGAAGTGGAGGGTTATATAGAAAGGGTTTTATTTTTTATTTTTGTTTTATTTGACTTTGTGAGGAGAAGTTTCTGGGTTGTGTCAATTTATACTATGATAATTTGGGTAGTTTGATTGTTGTTGTACTTATTTATTTATTATTTTATTTTTATTTTTTGGCATTTTTCTCGTGTCCAAATACAAGAAGACTAATGAGGAGCAAAGTAGTTGCAATATAGGGTGAAAGGCGATTTGTTGGTGTGTTTTTGGGTGGTTTTAGCTTTTGATGAGATCGGCTTTCTTTTGTATATTATTGTGCGATTTAAAGAAAAAAAATGAGTCTTTAATTAATGGATTTTAGGAAGCGAGAAATTTGTTGATTGCACTGCACAAAAGGTGTAAACTGATGTTAGACCATCAAATTATATTCGATGGATATCCGTGCCGCAAAGCACACGAAATCCGGTAATGTCCATGGTGCAAGGGGTTGTATTACAATCCCCTCTCACTGTAACAATATTTAATTAATTAATTTAATTAATTAAATATTGCTACAGTGAGAGGGGTTAAAAAACCACGAAATCCTCTTTCCCACTTTTAGTGTCCAAATTCATATCGTGCTTTCTATTTTTTTCTAATTTTTTTCATTTTTTTTCTTCAAATCTAATTTCTTACATATTCAACCTAGAACATAATATTGAATTTCAAACTTTTCAACGACAATTCAAAATCGACTTCTTCGGCCATCAATTATAAGGGCCACTTGGAAGGAGGATAGCAACCTCGATTTTTGTTTTGTCAATATCTATAATATATTTCGACTGTGAAATATCAAATATGAGATCTTTATTTTAAATCATAAGATATCGAACCCAAAAAGAAAAAAGAAAATTGAAATTTACAACATAAATTTACCTGTAGTTTGGAGCTTCTTAAACAGAAATTAGAGTATATTTTATCATTACATAGCGGCTAAAATTTCTCACTTAGTTTCACACCACATATATAAATATAGAAAATTATATAAAAAATAAGAAAATGGTTTAGGCAAGGAAAATTGCTTACGACAATTTAATTAATGCAGCTTTCAAACTGTCTACGTTGATCAACTGAAGGCTGCTAAACGTTAATTAACCATTTCAAACGAGGCTGGTAATTATTGGAGGTCAATTTTGTCAACCTTATTTCTCGAATTCGCACCCTAATATTTCTTTTATATATAATCAATTTGCTACAAGTGTTAATTAGGAAGAACAATTAATTAATTTAACTTAGGAACCCGATTATAATATTTCGAAATCATTATATTAATCCAAATCTTTGCTAAAAATTGATAGCGTAGGATTTAAAATGTAATTTAGCTAGTAGCTAGAGATCGCAAAATATGTACAATACCATTATACTGTATTAGTTACTGCTAACGATACATCAATGGACACATGTGCATCAAATTAATTATTTAACGTATTGTATAGTTTTTCCGCAAACAATAGATGGTATTTTTGTGTGTCAATCAATAGTACTAAATTAGAAAGTTGGAAGGATTACGTGTAATTTTAAGCCAAACAAAACAGGTATTGTTGGCTAAGTTGACGATAGTCTTTCATAAATATATATATATATATATAGAGGGGATCATTTAGGATCCCTCCTCAAAATGTTAACTAGGATCCAATCTGATCTCTTGATCTTGATTGATGGACGGTCAAGATTGATTCTCCAAATTGATGA
>JAYJMF010000030.1:3838311-3854678 GCA_036873715.1 Salvia sclarea
TTATATATATTTTATGAAATTATAAAATCTATATTATATATAAACGGGTTCGGGTAGCGGGTACCCACGGCTAATTTCCCAAACCCGACCCAAACCCGTCACGGGTATTAGTCTTCAAACTCATACCTGTCCCGAACCCATTTCGTACTTACCCAAACCCGATCCATCAGGGTTTGGTAAATGCAGGTACCCTCAAAAACCCGACCCATTGCCATCCCTAATCTCAATGGCTCCAATTGTGGAGAACACATTTCCATATTATTATTATTAGGTAAATCAAACAACTAATTATACATGAAGAAATCAAACAAATGCCCATTCTTGCCCACATTTGTCAGAGAATTCATATAAAATAAGCTGTAACCAAATCGTATGATATATATAATTATGTCTAAAAAGGACATTCGAATTATAAAATGACAAAAAGAAAAGAAACAGTCAATTAATAACATATAGAATTGAGAGATAAACACTGAGATTTGATTGAGAAACAGCCAATGGGTGACTTTTTGCAATAGACAATAATATTTTATTTTATTACTACATTACAACTTCTTTGATGGCCAACTCAAAACGGTTAGGTAACGAAGTTCCCCCTAACACCTATTTTTCAATTACTTTTTCGAATTTCATCCAATGAAAATTTCGGATGATTTTGCCCACGCAATCCTTCGAAAGGGGTTTAGCTCTTTTATTTATTAAAAAAATATGTTTCTACAGTTTTCAACTAGGTGAAGAATTATATTTCCTCACGCCATATGAAAGAAAGTTTATAGAATTTTTTTGTTTAATGAGAAAGAAAAATGAAGACATTTTAGTTGCCGACCCTTTTCTAGTTCATTAGCAGTAGTATAAATAAGTGACTTGTGTTCTTCATTTTATGCATAGATCTCTCTAACTCTAAGTTTGAGAAATTTTTTTCTTAGTTTCAATCCTTTTTTAAAACATTTGGTAGCAATGGATCGCACTTTGATGTTTTTAGCTTGGGTTCTGGCTCTCTTCGTTAGTTCGTCATCTTTTGCTTCTGCTGTTATCGTCAAGCACACATTTCACGTAATTCTTTTATCTCTTTTACTCCATCATAAAATCCGTCGATGATTCTTTAATTTCTTGTAGTGATAGAGCATTGTAGTTTTAACATTGTCACCTTCTATGGTTCTTTAATTATATATAGTGTATATAATGAGGCATAAATAATAACTATTGTTTAAAAACATTACAAGTGAATTAATAACCTACATTCTTCATATACATATGCATTTACATGATTTTAGATACTTAATTCGGAATATTTGTATTTGTATAAATCATTACTTCATAAATGTTTAGCTAAGATTGATTAATTTGTTTCTTGTCCTTTTGTTGTATAATATAGGTCATGCACGTAAATTACAACACGTAACTCATTTTTGAGATAGCATAACCACAAACTATACACCAACCCCCAACCTCCACCGTCCAATCAAAAACTAGAAATTGGAAAATAAAACAATAATTACTTTCATGAGTTTATTACTTATTATTATTATTCCTTTTTCGATAATTTTATTTGATTAATTGCAGGTAAAAAATCTTACTGTGACCAAATTATGCAGAAACCAAGTTATAACCGCGGTAAATAGTGGGCTTCCAGGGCCAACTATTCGAGTTCATGAGGGAGATACCTTAGTTGTTCATGCGATTAATGAATCACCATATAACCTAAGTATCCATTGGTATGTCACTCAAAAATCAAAATAAAGCATTTTATATGTTATAACTAAAAAATATGAAGTTACCATCCTTTTCTCTTTATAACTAAAGTTCATTCAAATCATGTCGCTTTACAACAAAAATAAATCTTAGAAGTCATATATCCAAGGACTTGGTCTAGCTAGTCCATATTATTTTTGATGGACTATAATTATCCTTATCTCAAAAAGTATTTTTTATTAAGACCAACATTTTTAGTAGTATATTATTGAATTGAATATTGCTAAATTAAAAATTATGCAGGCATGGTATTTTCCAAACTCTTAGTGCGTGGGCTGATGGGCCGGAGTTTGCAACCCAGTGCCCGATCCGGCCCGGTCAAAGCTACACTTACAGATTTAATATAACGGGTCAAGAAGGGACCCTTTGGTGGCATGCACACGTCGGATGGCTCCGAGGGACGGTTTATGGAGCCTTGATAATCCGACCCAGATCCGGCCATTCGTTCCCATTCCCAAAGCCACACAGAGAAATTCCTATTGTGCTTGGTCAGTAATATATTATATTAATTTCATACCAAATAATTATAAATTTATTGTTTAATCTAAATAAAATTTTCAATGCAGGGGAGCTGTGGAATAGTAACGTTCTTGATATAGAGAACGAAGCCTTTGCAATGGGTGCTCCACCAAACCTATCCGATGCTTACACTATCAACGGCCACCCGGGAAAGCTCTACCCATGCTCATCAAACGGTGTGGTTATAATCGAACATTAATTAATTCGCACGAGATTCTCTATTCCAAAATTGAAACACAATTATTTTTTAAATTAAACATGATCTAATTTTTAATTTATACAGATACGTTTAGACTAAAAGTGGTGCCCGGGAAAACGTACCTTCTACGCGTAATCAACGCTGCACTCAACAACCAGCTATTTTTCAAAATAGCGAATCACAATCTCACAGTTGTAGCAGTCGACGCCGCGTACACGAACCCCTACCTCACTGACGTGGTGGTGTTGGGGCCGGGGCAGACCGTCGACGTCCTCCTCACGTGCGACAAAACGCCGGCGAGGTACTACATGGCGGCGTCCGCCTACCAGAGCCTCACCGGCATCGCGTTCCCCCACGTCCCGTTCCCCAACACCACGACCACCGGGATCCTCGCCTACGACGGGGCGGCGCCGTCCACGCCAATCATGCCCCGGCTCCCCGTCTTCAACGACACGCCGACGGCCCACCGGTTCCTCAGCAACCTCACCGGGTTGGTCTCGAGCCGGTTCTGGTCCCCTGTTCCCCGCGACGTGGACGAGCGGATGTTCGTCACGATCGGGCTGGGCCTCTTGCCCTGTGACCTGCGAGCGGATGTTTCCCAGAACGGGACCTGCGAGGGGGGCCTGTTCGGGCAGCCGGTCTTCGCCAGCATGAACAATGAGTCGTTCCAGCTCCCCACCAAATTGTCCATGCTCGAGGCTTTCTTCAGGGGAGTCCCCGGGATCTACACCACCGACTTCCCTGATAACCCGCCGGTGCAATTCGACTACACGAATTCCACCAACAACTTGAACCAAGCGTTGCTCAGCACGACCAGATCGACCAAGGTCAAGAACCTCAGGTTCAATTCCACGGTGGAGATGGTGTTGCAAAACACGGCGTTGATCGGAATCCAGAATCACCCGATTCATCTCCACGGGTTCAATTTCTACATCTTGGCGCAAGGCTTCGGCAATTACAACGCCGCGGTGGATAGTAGGAAGTTCAATTTCGTGAATCCCCAGGAACGGAACACCATTGGTGTTCCCGCCGGGGGATGGGCCGTCATTAGGTTCCGCGCGAATAATCCGGGTAAATTTATATTCTTTTCTCAAATGTTACATCTCGTATTTCATTATATACTATTGTCTCGTAGTTAATAGTCTAGCACGATGTGATGTAAATTATACTAATGTTTTATTTTTTTAATAGGTGTGTGGTTGATGCATTGTCATTTGGATGTGCACTTGCCGTGGGGTCTAGCGACGGCTTTCGTGGTGGAAAACGGGCCGACGCCGGAGACGACGCTGCCTCCGCCGCCGCCGGATTTTCCCAAGTGCTAGTTGTGTTGGAGTGTGTATGATCTTTTGGGGGGATTTTGTTTTTGTTTAATTCCATAACGTTTTTCTCTATGTTCCAATAAGTCTATAATTAGTTATTTATTGGATTGGTTTCTTTTGATTTATTTTTTTCTTTTCTTTTGGGAATTCTCTATTCTGTTTAAAATGTTTCATAAAAATGTTAATCGATATTGTAAAAATTTTGTATTCAGTCCTCACTCCCCAAATGAGCAATAAGATTATTCTTTAAAGAATTCAGTACTACTATTACTTTTTCCCCCTACAAAGAACCTCGTAGTTTTTCCTTTTTGGTGGGTAACATATTTATATAAGTGATAATTAATTAAGATTTAAATTCCCAAACTAAAACTCATTGTAATTAATTTACATTCAGATAGGAACCAAATCAAACCAAGATAGATCGTGCTCATAAATTCATTTTCTGGACTTGCCTTTAGGTATTTTGGGAGAGGGGATCCCAAACTTCAATTGGTTTTGTTGTACAATATATTGTTATTCATTCTACTAAGTGGACTTTATTGTGCCTAGGATGAAGCCCAACTCCATAGTTCCAAATGGGCTTCTTCATATATTCGTCAACTGCAAATAAAGAATTGTTTATTGAGAAAAGAGTATGCCTTCTCAATTCTAACGTTTAACCCACACTACTCAAAATTTAAAATCCAAATCTTTAAGAATTCGAAGAGAGGAATAATAACAAGGAATCTTATAAGCAAAGGGATGAATAGCTCGTAAAATTATTTATTGTATGATGATTATAAATGAAATGCCACGAGAAAATTCGGACCCGGAAATCCGACCGAAAACAACGAACAGAATCGTTTCCTTCTCTTACTCAAACTACCAGTACAATCTATACAATAATTCAAAGAATTATGAATATTCATATAATATTGGACGAATAATTTAGAAAAATCCAGGGGCAGGAGCAGGAGCATCGACAACGTAATCGGCTGCCGCCGCCGCCGGACCAGGGGCGCCGCCGCCAACGCCACCAACGGCACCACCGTTGCTCAAGATCTCCAACATCGCGCGGTGGGGATTCGTCTTTTGCTTCTCGCACAGAGCTGGCAAAAATACTCCTGCAGAATACAATTTATAATTAATTAATTAATTAATTAATTATATATTCCTAATAAGAATGTGTGTGTGTGTGTGTGAGTATATATATTCCTTGATTGAATTACAAGAAATTCTCAAGGAACAAAAGAGATGGTGTCGGACAGTTTCTCTTTTTTTGTCTAGATTTGTTTTAGTCAGAAAAAGAATAGGAAAAATTAGCAATTTAGAACTCTATATTGAGGAACATAGAGATCTAAAGTGTTTTGTTTACATTCACCAAAGCAAAATAAAACATCAATATTTACTTTATAAATAAACTATTTCCTCTCATTCATAATGTTCGTCTTCCTAAACTCCTACATGTATATTAAGAAATCTATCATTATCTTATTTAATCTTAATTAATAATAGGTTCTTTATACATTATTTCTGTACATTATCTAAATCATTCCGTGTAATAATTATGACCATAAATGATATAATTATATAAAACGTCACATTTTATAAATGATTTGAATAACCAAAACGACAAATATATTGATTGAGAAGGAGTATATTAATTAACTAAGCAGACATGCAAAAGAGGAAAAGAAAATAGTAGGTTTAAAAATATTCATTATAAAATTGTAAATTCGTATGAATTCAACCAAGGCAAGCTATGAGGCAAGCTATATGGATTGACATTACTTCAATGATTAATCCCAACCAAAAATAGGCAAAAAATGATAAAGGCAAATTAAAAGCAAATAAAATTACCTTCGCCGGCGGCGAGGTTGAAATAGAGGTCGACAATGTTGGGGCAGTTCTGGTAGCACGACGGGGAGCAGAGGCGGGCGGTGAACTCCGGCGATAGGAAGGCGTCGGACGAGATTCCGACGAATCCACGGTCGACGCCGCACGATTTCACGCACTGATCCGTCTCGATGTATCCGGACATCCTCTCCACCACCACCTCCGACGTCTTGCACGTGTACTCCACGCTCCCGCCGTCGTTCCGGTAGTTCTCCAGCACGCACCTCTTCCCCGACGACGCGATCGCGAACGCGCACAGGTTCGTCGGCAAATTCTCGCAGATCAGCTCCCCTAAATCGATTCCAATTTCAAAAATCAATCAGATTTCATCAAATTCGATCCAATTTCAATTCGATTTCGATTTGAATTGCAATTGCAATTGCATGCAGGCGAATTGTATGATGAAATGCGTACCTAATATTCCTTGGACAAAGAGCGAGGAAGCGAAGAAGAAGAGAATCAATGACATTTTCGTTGCAGAAACCATTCTTTCCTTTGGAAGGTTGTTTTCCTTTGCTTTTTCTTCTTGGCTTTATTTAAGTTTGTTAGATCAATTTGGGAATGGCCTCTTTATATAAGGGCGATGAGAGAGGGAATGGTGATGAGAGACAGAGGAATATTGAGGGATTTATTTATATAATTTAATGAGTTTATGCGAATTAGTGTCCGCATAATTTGACGTAATTTCTCTAAATTTAGGGGTATACTATAAACCAACTGGATTGTAGGAAAATTGAGAGTCACAGCTTGATGGAACCCACGCGTTCAAATTTAATTACTAATACTAATTTTTTAATTAGTTTATCTCATAGGTTTTGTCTCGTCGAAAATTCTTTGAGAAAATTAGTCATGTACAATTGATTTAAAAAATTATTAATTAATTAATTAGAAAGGTGGCATTTGGTTTCCATTTGTTGGCTTACAATTGTGAAAGCGTGTTGGAGTCCTGCACGATTGAATTTTAATTGGAAGGTTCTCAGTTTTCATATTGACGGGGTCACATATTTAAATTGAGACTTTTCATTTTATTTCTAGATAAATTCTTCTCTACGTTTTTATTTGAATTTAAATAAATTTCGGTGTAAAAGTTAGTTAAGTAACGAATGTTGAAACAATGTGTCATGCCGATAATGACGTAATCATTATGCATGGACAAAATAAATATATGAAAGTAACAGTAATTGAAAATCTGATGAGAAATGTTGATAGTTAATTATAGGGTTTGCTAATTTCATAAGTAAAATATAGGGACAGAAATTATCGTTCCGTTTAATTTGGATTTATGTTTTGGTTGAGGATTTGTCGTTAATAATTTTAGAGTCCTACTCCTCCATATAAATGATGATTTTTATTATAATAAATTAATTAAATAATTAAAAGCCTAAACCTGATCGTTTTGAAGGAAGAAACAAGCAATTTAATTGAATAGCATAGAATATCCACACATGCATGCATGCATGGGTACATTGAACCTCGGTACCAAATTGAAATTTATAAATTTTTATTATCTGAATAAAAATTCTAACAATTGTGCTTATATGTTAAACATGTACTCCCTCCATTTCAAAATGTAAGTCTTTTAACCATATTTTTTTATTTTCATTATATAAGTAGTATTGGCTTAATTCTACATTAATGACCTATATTTCAATGAATATTAATTATAACTTTATTACTTGAATGGAATATTACATTTGTTATTTAAATAAATATTAATTTCAAATTTATTACTACCATATGTGTTGTCTTTTTATTGGAAGATTTTGGGAGGAAGATGATGTGTTAGAATAAAAGTGTGAAATTCAATAAAATAAACTACTTCATTAATGTAATTAATTAAGGTTGAATAAGTAGAATTTTTTTTTTAATAAATATGCTCATGCTTAGGAAGACTTATATATTTTGAAATGGAGGAAGTATATCACAGTAACACATAAATTATCGTACAATTAATTATTACTCTTTAAATACAGTACGTAGACAATAAGAAATCTCAATACACAATAAGAAGTCTCAAATGAAAACCTAAAAATAGTCATTTGGCAACGAGATTTCATAACATGTTTTATGTACTTTTACATTAAGAAAGTAAAGATGGGTTAGTCCAATAAAATTCAGTTAATTAATATTTAAATCAAGGGAAGAATTGGTTACGTAGCTGCTAATTACTCAATCTGCCGAAGACTTGGAAATTAGAAGCTGAAGAGTCAACCGTCAACATGCATAATTTCTTCATCGCTTGTTCCCATTAAGCGTTGACGGATTGCGTGGCAAGATTCTATTGGCCCAGGCTTTAGTTGTGGAAATCCGCTTGTATTTTCGCGGAAAATTATGAGAAGACGCATCCCAACACTGTTAATTGTTTCTTCAGTTTATTTCACCTTATATATTCTTAATTATTTCATATTCATAATTTCTCGTTATAAAAATCTGGAATATGAATAGTCAGACTAATGAATGAAATTAAAAGTTGATTCAAATTATATATATTTACTTTCTTTATTCATAATTGTCCAATCGAAATATGTAACGCGAACGCGCAGGTTGACTAACATAATTCAACTTGTGTAATTTTCCAGAATTTTTGTGTCACGAGATTTGCACCCGAGATAATTTATTAGGGTTCATTACTGAAAAGTAATTAATCTCTTATTATTTTACTTACAACGCAAATGATTAGTTTTATTATCTAAAACCGCAGGATTCATAGAGTTTTCACTTTTCAGCAGCAATATGTCAAAGTCGAAATTAGTGATAGAGTGGCCCAAATACACTCGCTCGTTATTTGTTTTGGTGTAACAGTAAACTAATTAAAAATAATTAGAAGTCCTTTCTTAGTGTGTCAGAATCTAGAGAGATGTGGTTTTGGGCCTCACAAGTATTGCTTGAAATGATCTAGGTCCATTCCAAATCCCAATTTAAAAGTAAATTCATACTTCTCATTCCCAAATTAAGTAAATCCACCTTTCCATCCATAGGCTAATAAGACATCCATTTTAGTGTATCAAATTTTAGCCTTATTTTAAATTTTATGTTACAGGTTAAACATTTCTATATTTTCAGTGGAGTAGTATATTAGATGCTTGTGGCTCTCCTTAACCGCGGTAAACGAACATAGCTAATGACGAGCTTTTCAGATCTTGGTATCGAAAAAAAATTCGTTCGGAGCTCGATTCGATTATAACCGAGCCGAGTTGTAGCCTCAGTTAGAGCTCAACAAAATTACCGAGCCGTGCTCGAGCTCTATGATGCTCGGCTCGTCGGGCTCGCGAACATGTTCGGATTCGTTAATAATCGAGCATGTTTTTATGAGTACATGTTTTTAAGCCTGCTCACGAGCTCGTTCGCGAGCCTTGGATATTCAACTATACAAAATATTATATATTAATTGAGACTTAAATTAGTTGAGCTCGAGCTCGAATCTAGGATTATTAAAAAAAATTGAGCCTATCACGAGCTTTTACCGAGCTCGACCTTGAACACCAATGTAAACGAATATCAGACGAGCGGAACTCGAGCTTAAGCGGGAGCTCGACATCATAGATTATCACACGAGCCGGGCTCGAATAGAGCTCGAACTTGGTAATTGGGTGGCGAGCCGAGCTCGAACAAGAAAATAAGAGCTCGAGTTGAGCCCGAACACCGAATCTCTAAACGAAACGAGCCGAGCTCGAGCAAGCCGGTATTCGGATCGGCTCGTTTACAGCCTTAGCAGTTAGCTATCATGCCTTCAAATGAAAACTGAAATGCTGAGCTTCATTAATTCAGCCCAGCAAATTACTATAGTAAGAGTATTTACTAAGAATTTGGGCCACAGTTAAATCCAAAAATAGTAATGCGAATCCCAGGCCCAAAAATCCCGGCCCACCCACCACTCCCTCCCTCACCAAGCTACAATAAGCAGCAGTAGCAGCAGACGAGGATAAGTGGGTCCCACGCCATGAAACAGAAACCGTTGCCAGCCTCTCAATTCCATGATAAAAATCTCACAAATCAAAACAAAATAGAAAAAAATGGTATATTCTCATCAACCACCGAGACGAAAGGCTTAAAAAGGAAAAACAAAAAAAAAAGAGATAAAATAAATTAAAACGAACCCCCAAAAAAAAAAAAAGCCATGGTTTCAGCCGCAGCAGCCGCCGCCACGGCAACATCCTCCCACCGCCTCTTCTCCAGCTCCCAATCCATCTCCCGCTTCTCCCCTCTCCACACGCTCGCCTCATGCTCATCCCGCCACGGCGCCGCGCGGCGGCCGCATCTGGCCGGCGGCGGAGTGCGGTGCATGGCGGTGGCGGAGGGGACGGGGACGGCGAGGAAGAAGAGCGGGTACGAGATCGAGACGCTGACGAACTGGCTGCTGAAGCAGGAGCAGGCGGGGACGATCGACGCCGAGCTCACCATTGTTTTATCGAGCATTTCAATGGCGTGCAAGCAGATTGCGTCGCTGGTGCAGAGGGCCAGCATCTCGAACCTCACCGGCGTGCAGGGCGCCGTCAACATCCAGGGCGAGGATCAGAAGAAGCTTGACGTCGTCTCCAACGAGGTATTTTGCTTAATTTGGATAAGATCGAAACGTTATCAATCTCTCGCCGTTTTGTCACTGAAATACATTGGCGGAAAGGGTGTATGTATCTTGGCCTAGTAGTAGCTGGCTAATGTATGACGTCAAAGATCTTGGTTCGAGTATTCGGGCTTTAAATAAATTAAAAAAGAAGAAGAAGGGGGAGGGATTAAGATCAAAACCTTATCTTCACATTCTTTTTTTACGTAATATTGACATGTAAATAGTTACTCTATTTTGGATAGTGAAAGGTAAGGAGGTTAATGCCCGAGGCCAAAGGTCTTGGATTCGAGTCATCCGTGACGTGGACTTTAAAAATTTGTGCATCAAATTTATCAAAAAAAAAAAATGATTCTAATGACAAAGATAAAAGTATATTATTTCTAACCATTTCCATGAGAAGGAAGACACTTATGCCCTTTGTAGAAAAAAAATGATGCAAAATCAAGACGCGACGCTTATTAGTGTAGTTTTCACAATGAGGCGAAATTAATACCCAATTTCGCATCTTAGTGTAATTTTCATCATGACGTGAATGCTCAATTTCGCGTCATTGTTTTCGCATCGTATACAAAAATGCTGTTTGGGAAAAAATTGTTAGAATCATTGTTTAGTTTTATCTTTGTGGTTAGAATTATTTTAAGTTTTTACTTATCCAAAATGGTTACTTTCATTACTGAGCTAGCGTCGTTAAAGACCAAATCGACAAAATTGTCATGATTTATGGATTCAGCTTTTTGATGTAGTAGGAAAAGATATATACGATTAATTTAAAGAATGTGTGATTTGATTGTTAATTGGTGAAGACTGGATTGATAATTTTTGTGTAGGTGTTCTCTAACTGCTTGAGATCGAGTGGGAGGACAGGGATCATAGCTTCGGAGGAGGAGGACGTTCCAGTGGCCGTGGAGGAGAGCTACTCCGGCAACTACATTGTCGTCTTCGACCCCCTCGACGGTTCATCCAACATCGACGCCGCCGTCTCCACCGGCTCCATCTTCGGCATCTACAGCCCCAACGATGAATGCCTCGCCGAAATCCCAGAAGACGGCACGGTGAGACCGCCTAGCTCTCCTTTTTCGAGGCACATTCCCGTCCTAATTAGACTCAATATAATAGATACTTCTATATCGTAAATATAAAAAATACTCATGTTAATTGGGCTTAATTGAGATATTTAATACTAAATTAAGAACCAAGATTATATTTGCCCTATTTAGGGGATTTGTGAATCCTAGTTGGATGGATGTACGCTGGGATGCTTCCCTCTCTTTTCTTATTGAGCATCTCATGACTTACCGATTGTGGACTAGAGGATCTCATCGACACTCTGTTCCCTGCAGCTCGACTCCGTGGTGCAGAAGTGCATCGTGAACGTGTGCCAGCCGGGGAACAACCTCCTAGCGGCGGGCTACTGCATGTACTCGAGCTCAGTCATATTCGTCATCACAATCGGCAAAGGCGTGTATGCATTCACACTAGATCCGATGTTCGGTGAATTCGTGCTAACGCAAGAGCAAGTTCAGATACCTAAATCGGGAAAGATCTACTCGTTCAACGAAGGTAACTATCAGATGTGGGACGACAAGCTCAAGAAGTACATCGATGATCTTAAGGACCCCGGCCCGTCCGGGAAGCCCTACTCGTCTCGTTACATCGGAAGTTTGGTCGGAGATTTCCACCGGACTCTGCTTTATGGCGGGATTTACGGCTACCCGAGGGATAAGAAAAGCAAGAACGGTAAATTGAGGTTGTTGTACGAGTGCGCCCCGATGAGCTTTATAGTCGAGCAAGCCGGCGGGAAAGGGTCCGACGGGTCACACAGGATTCTCGATATCGAACCCACCGAGGTTAGTACGCATATTTGATGTATTATCTTTAACGCAAGGCCAGATTAATAAAACATAGGATTTGATTTTGATAAGGAATTCCTATTAATTTATAAAGAAGTCATCATAAATATTAAATAGTCAAAGGTAAATCAAAAGTGTAATGTGATGAGATTGACCAATTTTTGGTGTTTGTGTGCAGATACATCAACGAGTGCCATTGTACATTGGAAGTGTGGACGAGGTGGAGAAATTGGAGAAATATTTAGCTTAAAACAAGATTGTAATTGCGGATGATTTTCAGTTTTTACGAACATAATTAAGCAATATTATAATGTTGGTTGATTCATGGTTCAACTGTAAACAAGTGTCAAAAAATCCTGTAAAATTTTGGGAAATTAATGAAGAAATTTCTTATTTATTTGATGTGGGAATCCATTTTGAATTGATTCCGAGTGTGGCTGCAAAATGATATTCTACTAGTGTTGCCAGTTTATCCATGAAGAGCTGTTAACTCATCTGTTTTGACTTGATACTGCTTCTCATTGGAAGTTCATTTTGTTTTAATCAAACATCTATTTTGTGAATTGCGATAGTATGCTAATTGATATATTATTAGAACAATTTATATATAGTACTGGTTTAATGCGGATATAAATAATTTTTAGGGGGAAAAGCTTATCTAAAAATATTGATCATCTAGGGCTGCTTATTCGCTAATGAAATACCCGTCCCAAACCATCACCCGCCCAGGAGGATGCCCGAAAATGAGTACTCGATATCGTTAATTACGGGAACGGGAACAAGTTTGGAATTGGGTTTTACTTAGTTTTTTACGGTAATCGGGTATTACCCGTTTTACAATTAATTTATAATTAATAATTATTTATTTTTATATTATCTGAATATATGTTAAATCTAAAGACTAATTTCAAAAGTCAAAATCAGCATTTCTAATTTCTTTCTTTCTTTCTCTCCCGCTGCTTTCTCTCGCCTGTCTTCTCTCACCCGAATCAATTACGCTATATTAATTTATGTTTATTTATTTCTTTTTATTCGAATTGGGGGTCAGGACTTTAGTTTCAATTTCATATACGTTCTGATTTCATTTCACTTTTCATCTATTCATCGCATCTCCTCAGTTTCTCTCTCTCTCCGTCTCACACAGCGGCACGCCGTCGCCATCACAGCCGCCCCCACACAGGCAAGTGCGCCGGCAGCCGGCCTCACACAGCTCAGCTGCCTCAGTCTCCTCCGTCGCACTCCCCTCTTCCTCCATTGTGTAAGCATCTCCTGAATGAATGGATTCGAATGTTGTTTCAGATGTAATTTCAAATTAGATAGTTTATTTGTTCGAAATGGTGGTTTCTACTAACCGTAACTGAATAAGCAGGCATAGATAGGTGTTTGATCTCTGCACATTAATCATTTCCAATTTAGGTGAATTAGATTTTATGGTGAATCGCAATTCGTATCAACCACTTTTTTCAGTAAGTTCTTCCATTGATTACCTTGCATAGCGCGAGCGCTAGTTCGTCCCTGCAAATATCTGTCGAGCGGATTCTCCAAAGATCTCGGCGAAATCTACGAGAATTCAATTTTCCGGCGGCACTTCTCCGTAATGAGGATTGTCGGACTGACCGGCGGCATAGGATCGGGCAAGAGCACGGTTTCAAATCTCTTCAAAGCTCAGGGTATTCCAGTCGTCGATGCCGACGTCGTTGCTCGCGTATGCCCTAGTTTATGCACAAAATTTGTTCGTTTTACTGATTATGAAAATCGTAGTCTTCTTCATGCTGTTTGACATAGTGAATCTTTTCCTTGTGGAGTTGTAGAATGTTCTGAAGAAAGGAACCGGTGGTTGGAGGAAAGTGGTGGCTGCGTTCGGCAACGAGATTTTGCTGCCCAGCGGAGAGGTTGATCGTCCGAAGCTAGGCCAAATTGTCTTCAGTGATCCTGATAAACGTCAGCTGCTTAATAGGTAATGTTGATGCTCCAGTAAGAGTGTTTATTTGAGATTTTGGGTAGAGTTTGATTTGTAGTTCCAATTTTGATGAATTGTTTTATTAGATAAGTTAATGGTTGAGTATTACTGTTATTTAGTAGAATTCTGTACTGAAATTGCTAGCTCTATTATTTTTCGAGTTTAAATGAGTTTTACTTTTTGGATGTTGTGTTTGTAACAATGGAAACTCTAGTTGTGGTTAGTTTGGGAGAGAATGAGGTGAAGAATGTAAGATGCATTGCAACTTTTAGTTGAGTTCAAATGAGTGGTTACTTCTTGGATGTTGTGTTTGTAACAATGGAAACTCTAGCTGTGGTTAGTTGTGGTTAGTTGAGGCATGAGAGGATGGATTTTCATTTAGATTGTCTTTGGATTTAGCCGTTTAGGTACTCTCTGGATAGAGGTGGATCGTTGGAGATTGTTGTTGAGATGATAGAGATATGGGTGAATAGGCTACCTTCTTGACTTTTCTTACTGAATTTAGATTTTAGATACATGTTAGGGGCATTGGAGCTTTGAATGTTAGTTGTTCTGTTTTCAACTCTAAGTAGATGTAAGTTTGAAACCATGCTTTTCTTTCACTTCTCAGTTTTCGCTTTGTAAGCCTAAGTTTGCATTGATAAATGTAAGGTGGTTATTTAGAGGTGAAGTTCGTGCTGATTTTATGCTTCGTTTGAAAGTTATAGAGCTCTTTGTTTGATTTACTGCTTTTGTTGCCACTGTATAGCTAATGGATTTTCCTTTGACTTGAATGACTGATAGACACTGTTGTGATTGTGAAACTTTCTTCTTCTAAAGAGAGAAAGATTACGTTATTACGTTAGTAAGCAATGCTATAAATTAATGTATAATTGAGCATAGAAGTGAAGTTAAATTATTCAATTTTTCAGGTTGCTGGCCCCTTATATCTCCAGTGGGATTTTGCTGGAAGTGTTCAAGCTATGGATGAAGGGCAGTAAAGTCATTGTCCTCGACGTCCCACTGTTGTTCGAGGCCAAAATGGACCGGTGGACTAAGCCCATTATCGTGGTCTGGGTGGACCCGAAGATTCAGCTCGACCGGCTTATGTCGAGAGATGGAACAACAGCCGAAGAGGCCAACAGTCGGATCAATGCTCAGATGCCGCTGGATTTGAAGAAGACGAAAGCAGATATTGTGATCGATAACTCAGGGTCACTGGATGATCTGAACGAACGTTTCAGGGTAGCGTTGGCCGACGTCAAGAAACCTCTGACGTGGACCGAGTTTGGGCTCTGTAGAGATGGAGCTCTTGTGGCTTTTGTTTCCATTCTTTGCGGCGTTATCGTATGCAGGAAAGCTTCTCTTTAGTCTCTTATAGTGGTTTTTTATGTGCGAGTGATTGCTCATGGAAAGAATATGTTCAAGTATAGTAACTCTAGAAATTTCTATATCTGCCTTGTGTATTGACATATAACAAATAGGTAAAGCTCATGCATAAAGTGGAGTTTCTCTTTGAGGATTTCCAAGTGAGTTTTGTAGGTGTATAATAGCAAACCTTTCTGCAATGCCCATATTTTCTTAGATTCTCTCAATTATTATTTTTTATTATTTTCATAATTTTTTTTAAGTTATTTCAAAAGTGATTCGCTTGATTTTTGGTTGCATACATTCTTTCAAGTTATAATCGTAGTTTGATCGAGGTTTTTCTGCAATTATACTAAATAGTACTCCCTCCGTCTCAACGAAAGTGTGGTTTTGGCACAAGAGTTAAAAGAGAGTTGAAAAATAGCGTAAAGTGGTGATAGAAATATATACTCCCTCCGTTCCTCAAAAGTGTGCAAGGGAGGGAGTGATACATTTTTTAATGCAAAATAGTGATAAAGTGGTGTTTAGAGAAAGGGTCCCACTTTTTAGTAATAAAGTTATGCAAAATAGTGATAAGTCATGTCACTCGTGTGAGTGGAGAAAATGTCTCACTTTTTAAGTGATAAAGTAATAAAAAATAGTGATAAAGTGATGTGAGTAGTGGGCCATGTTTGGTTTTTTGAAAAATAAAGTTGAAATAATGAGGATAGAAATTGAAATTTTTTTGGCCAAAAATGGATCTGCACACTTTTCAGGGATGGATGAAAAAGGAAAAGCTTGCACATTTTTCAGGGACGGAGGGAGTATTATTTAAAGTTGTGTGAGTAATAAAAATATCTTAAAAGGGAAACGTAACACTTTCGTAGGATGGGGGGAGTATCTTATTGTAGATGCACAATTTATTCTAAGGGTGTCCACAGCAAAGCCCTCCAACATGGAGGGCTTTGCCTAAAAAATATAATATTTTATTAAACTTTTGCAG
>JAYJMF010000030.1:3854778-3866673 GCA_036873715.1 Salvia sclarea
CGCAGCGCCCGCGGGCGCACCACCGCCGCTGCGCACACTCTAAGAGTGTTCACAGCCAAGCCCTCCAACATGGAGGGCTTGGGCAAAAAAAGTATTATTATTTTAATAAAATATTGTTGAGCCCGCAGGCTCTGCATTGATGACCTCCATATTGGAGGGCTTAGCATTTATTTTTTTATTTTATTTTAATTTTTTAGCTTGTAATTAATTTAAATTTAAACTATATAATTAATTAAAATAAATAAATTGTATTGAATATTTGGAAAATTACAATAAAATTTTGGAAAAAAAAAAACTAATTTCAACGACCGAAACGCCTCCACAAAAGTGAAGGAGATTGGTATAGAAATGAAGAATATTGGAGATTGGTGTATGAAATGAAATGGAATGGAAAATGAGATATTTATAATTGAAAATGGGGATTTAAATTAAACAAAAAAAAAGGAAAAATCAAAAAATTCAACGGCTAGGTGACGTGGCAGCACGGGGGTGGCGCCGCGTGGCGGGCGCCCGCCTCGCCTGGGCGGTCGCACCTTCGCCCGCGCCCACCCCGCCCGCCTGGGCTCCATCAGTCGAAAAGCGGCGGCGTCCGCGGGCGCCACTGCGAACGCTCTAAAAGTATAAACATTTATCCAAATGCGCACCAAAGAGTGCGACTAAAAAATGAGAAACAAAGTTTAGCACGGGCAATCAAACAACAAAATTACATTGGCTCAAAGTAATGGATTATAATCCAAGCACCCAAACCAAAACAAGGTCTACAAAGGGATTGAGAACCACAACTACATTTTAACCACTAAGTTAGGTCATCGTAGTAGCTCGAAGAATTCTTGAACAAAATCTCAAGAGATGATTCCATAAATTCAAAATAACACAAATCCATAATGCTTTCCACCACTTGGGTGCTCCTTTCTTCCTTAAAAATCCCATATGTTGCTTAAATAACATACCGGATCAATATGCACGATATAATTTATACTAAACCAACTATAGCAGCAAACTCACACTTTATATGCACACGAGCAGGTAAAAAACAAATATTCAACAATTTTACGATATAACAAGTATTTGTGCATGTGTATTTCTTATTATTATTATTATATAAAATGGTAAATTATTAGCCCAAGTATGGGATTCAATAAAAACAAAAGGAAGCCATTTATGGAATCATGATAGAAATTGAAAGGACTACAAGTTGAAAGATGCACAAAAAAATCCACTTCGCTGCGAGACAAAAAATGCTTCAAATATTAACACTGAAATCAATATCTCATACACGACTGCAGTCTGCAGCCAATGTCGACGCAAAATTTACAGTTTATTTGATAAAATTCTTAAATCAATCTCCCAAATTGGCACCATATTCACACAATTGGCACTCCACTGAAGATAAGCACGTCCAATCATCCACACACATTTACTCATTTCCACACAGAGAGAAAATGGCTGAAGCAGTTCCCAAATTACGGTGGAACAGCCTCAGCTCCGCCTCCAATTCCACCAACCGCCTCTCTCCTCCTCCCCACCGCCACCGCACACAACAATCCGCCGCCGCTCTCCGCACTCACAAAATCCACTGCAAAGCCGTCGAGATCGGAACCGCCGCGGCGGCGGCAGCAGCTCCAACACCGGAAACTGCCAAATCGAAAAAGAAATACAGATACGAAATCGAAAACCTAACCACATGGCTGCTGAAGCAGGAGCAATCCGGCCACATCGACGCCGAGCTCACCATCGTCCTCTCCAGCATCTCACTCGCCTGCAAGCAGATCGCCTCTCTCCTCCAGCGATCCAGCATCATCAACCTCACCGGAGCTCAGGGCACCATCAACATCCAAGGCGAGGATCAGAAGAAGCTCGACGTCATCTCCAACGAGGTAAACTTTTTTCAATTTCTCGATTTGCTCAATTTTTTAGCAGGAATTGGTAATTTTGGGGATAAAATTGAAAAAATTGATTCAATTCAGTTATTCTGCAACTGCCTGAGATCTAGCGGAAGGACCGGGATAATCGCGTCGGAGGAAGAGGACGTGCCGGTGGCGGTGGAGGAGACGTATTCCGGCAACTACATTGTCGTTTTTGACCCCATCGACGGCTCTGCTAATATCGATACGAGCATGACGACGGGCTCCATTTTCGGAATCTATGGCCCCGATAAGCAATTCCTCGTCGACCTTGACGATGATTCCGCGGTAAAACTTTCTTCCATTTTGCAATTTTTTAATAGTAAGATATTTGAATCGTTGCAATTATGGCCTTAATCTTTTTATTTGTTGCAAAGTTAAGTCCCTTAATTTTTTCGGTTACGTCCAAAAGGTTAAAATATCGAAGTCATTCTGCTGTAATTTGACAATGCCAACTCTGGTGAAGCATGAACGGAGTCGAGCTGAATATTATCGTGATCAAGCTTGATTTGTTTATATATCGAATCGAGCTTCGAGTTTTGTTCACAGAATGCTTCGAGCATCACAAACTTCCAACTTAGTCGAGCCTAAATGGACTTATTAAATTTGGTTTTATGTTTAAAATATTATAGTAATTATTTTCTTATCAAATAGTAATAGATAGTTTTCTTGGCAATAATACAACATGGTATTAATTAACTTTTTTTTATAAGAAATAGAATTAATTAGAAGTTTAATACAATTATTACTAATTACTACTATAGTATATATCATATAAGCAGCATCCACTAATAATTTATATTTTCAGACTAAATCACTTAACACTCACGAGCTACCGATCGATCCAAGTACTACCATGCTCAATTTTGCTTCCTTTAACTGACGAGCTTCATCGAACGAGCTTGAACGAACTTTTATCGAAGCAAGTTCGGAATAGCTCACGAGTTGCTCGGTTCATTTACAATCCTAGACACAAGACTAAAACTTTTCGGTGACGGATAAAAGTTTTGGGGATGTTACTTTTGCAACAAACTGAAAGGTAGTAATACTATTGCAACGTTTCAATGATTGTGTTAAAATTACAAAATAAATAACAATTCGTGCATTAGTTAGCAACTAACCCTTCTCATAATGTCTAATCTTAGTTACAACATTTGTATGTTTTTTTGTGGGTGAATTTTGAGTAGCTCGACCAACAAAATCAGAAATGCATCGTGAGCGTTTGCCAGCCGGGAAGCAACTTGCTTGCTGCAGGCTACTGCTTGTATTCGAGCTCGATTGTGTTCACAATCTCCATAGGCAGAGGAGTCTATTGCTTCACATTAGACACTGCCTATGGCGAATTTGTGTTGACGCACGAAAACGTCAAGATTCCGAGTGCTGGCAGAATCTACTCCTTCAACGAGGGTAACTACGATTTGTTCGACGAGAAGCTGCAAAGGTATCTGGACGACTTGCGAAAGCCGGGCCCCAACGGGAAGCCGTATTCTAGCCGTTATGTGGGTTGCCTGGTTGGTGAGATTCACAGAATGCTGCTGGTGGGTGGAATCTATGGGAATCCAGACAATAAAAACAGCAAGAGTGGGAATCTGAGGTTGTTGTATGAATGTGCACCCATGAGTTATTTGGTGGAGCAAGCTGGGGGGAAGGCCATCGACGGGCATCGGAGAATACTGGATATCACCCCTGATCAGGTAATGAAATTACACATTGTGTTGGTAAATCTATGAAAGTTTCAGGCCATGTTATATAATCTGCAATAAAAGTCATTTTTGAGCGTCGTTACTCAGTGTGCAAGTGTCTGTCACTATAACACGGTGCACAACATCCAGTTCCAGACGAAACAACACTTTCATTCTTGAATTCGGACTCATGATTTCTCTTATTTGCAGATACATCAACGAACTCCTATATACATTGGGAGCCCAGATGAGATTGACAAGCTGGTGACATACTTGAATGAGTAGTATAGTGTAATTTTTGTATGAGGTGAGAATCAAATCTAAATAAAAGTGATTTCATTCATTTTCCCTATACACTGTTAATGTTTCGAAGCAATTAGAGTACTTACTAGTTACTACATCTATGGATAAATTTAGTGCATTTACATAAAAGCAGTAGCAATGAATCAATTCTAGCAAAAATCTAGAGAGGAAGTGTGAATGTTGGTGGTGATGATCCGTTGTAGCTTAGCTTGTCAGTGTATCAGAATTCAGATGTTAAGGGTCTCATCTACTTGAGTCGATCATGGCCTATCGGATAAGTTATTCTGAGCAATGTTCCTTCTCTGGTTTTTAACTGCAAACACAAAGCAAAGCTATGCTTCAATAAAAGCAGCTCATGCCATCATGAATGGAGTTATGGAACTAGCTCAAATAGGGGATGAAGAATTACCAGGACTGACAATCGTAATGCTTCTAGTTACAGACCGCGTAGCTGAAACCGAATCTGTGCCTGCTTACGAGTAAATCACGAAAGAAATTCAGCATTTTTGTAAGACAAAAATAAGGTTATACTATAATTACACAAACGTTTTAACTTCTTACCAGCTAAGTTCATGTTTGAATCCCCTATAAGCCCTGCCATGGTTGATGAATATTCTGATGTGATTTGTGTAGTACCCATTTCCACGTTTCCGGAGGTAAGAGGTGACCTGAAATCGCCCCACAAGCAAACATTAGGTTATTGAGAAAACAGTTCGCTAATGAAGAAGATTCATAGAGAAAGCCCATGTAATTACCCTGAGCAAGAACCCGGTGAAGAATCTAATTCCTTTGAAGATAAATCCAAGTCACCTCCAATGTCAAAGTCCAGCAGAAACTCCGAAAGGTTGAAATCCAAACCAAGAGTGTCTAAGTTTGGGAAATCCAAGTCAAGCATATCCCCTTCTTTCTCAGATTCAGACGTTGAGTTGCCATCGGCTGTCTGATTCTCCATGATCATTGGCATCTCAGAAGAGCCAAAATCGAGCCTTCCTTTAACGTGGTCCTTCACGTTAGACCTCTTCGAATTCGACTTCATGGGCGAGCAAGTGATGTGGTTTTTCTCTATCGAGTAGTAGGCTATCTGCTTGTTAGGGCTCACACGGATGGTCTCAGAAGAGATTATCGTGCAGTTAGCAGAGATGATCTGTTGGGGAGTGACATCTTTACTGGAAGTAGCAGTTGAGATATCTAAAGGAGAAGTCGACTTTTCAGTTTGGGAAGAAGATGCCCGTGGGGGTGTTTTGGGAACGGATGAATTGGCTCGTGATGACGGACTCTCTTGATTGAAGAGGCATTTCACGACGTTGGACCCTTGAACTGGCGATCCATTGGTGGCATTACCACAAGCAAACGACGAATGAGCAGCAGAATTCATCAAGGTTGTTGCGTGATTCTTTTGGGTATTGCTTGATTGTGTAACTATGCTAGCATCTGAGAAGATTGAAAATACAACACATTTAACATCATTACAACTATGATCATGAATTTGCAAATTGCTACTACCATTTTTTTTACCTTTAGACTGTGTACTTCTACGAGATCTCTTAGAAGATGCAGGGCCATCTGATGCATTTCTAACTTCTTTTCTTTTGCCTGGTGCTTGATTTGCGAGTGAAGTGGTGAGATTTGTGTTATCTTTTCGAGTATCCGAGGGCCTCGACGTAGACGTCACAGCTGGTGTGTTGTTGTACATAGGATAGTAACCTGAAATAACAGATCCAGAGATTACTCTAAGAAAACTATGAATTTCAATCTGACAAATACAAATTTCTGAAGCATTTCTTAGTCAGCAACAAATCCAATATATTTAGATTATTAACTCAAATACATTTGATGAAAACAAATACCAATTCCTTGTTTTCATTGGTAGAAGGTATCCACAGTTTGCTTACGAGCCTTAATTATGCAAAATTGAACATATTTTCAACAACAAAATTACTACTACGCAATAATTTATAGTAACAAATAAAGCCTAATAAGTATTGTGCAATTTGAAGTTTATAACCAAATTAGGGCAAAATTGGTACCTGCAGGCCTCGCAACGGCCAAGTCAGCCTGAGAAGCCACAGCCACCGATGCAGTGGGCGGCAGCGGCAGCAGCAGCGGCGGCGGGGGAGTAACGGCGCTACTTCCGGTGGTATTATAAGCGTTCATCGCCTCCTGCATTCCGCTCAGCAGATTCTGAACACGCAGCTTCTCCTGCTCCACTCGGTGTCGCTCCTGATCCACCAACACCTTCTGCTCCTTCAACGTGATGTACTCGTCCAAAATCGCCGCCAAGCTCAACAAGCTCTTCGGAGCCTTCAAAAATTTACCAAATCACAAATCAATAAAAGGTAAACCTAAATCTCCAGCTAGAAATTAACCTAACCTAAACCGAGAAATCAACCAAATCAAATCGAATTACCTCTTGAACGGGGGATTTGGCAATCAGATGCGACGCCTCGGATCGGAAATTGGAGCGCGTCTGGATGTAATTGTTGTCGGAGAGATACCGATCGACGATGAATGCGATCTGAACGGGGGTGACTTTTCCTTTTCCCACGTATTCCTGTTTCTTAGATTTACTCTGCTTCCCCATTTCTGCTCCCTTCTCTCTTCCAATCGGCGGCGGAGCTGAGCAAATGCGATTAGATTTGTGGGAGAAAGTGAGGAGGTGGAAGAAATGGAGGGAGGAGGGCGTTGAATAGTGTGAGAGGGAAGTGAAAATGGAGGAGGGAGGCGGTGGCGCGGGAGCATTTCAAAAAATTTGGAGGTAACTTTGGAATCTTCAGCTGTTTGCAATGCGAGTTTTAGCGGTTAAATTCATTTTCGTTTGCTGTTTCCCTCCAAATTCATTTTAATTAGTCTTGCCGAATTATATATTTCATTTTTCAATTAATGAGTATTTATTGATATACTATTTATATTTAATTTTGTACCTCTTTTGGTTGTTGTTGAGGGATTTAATTTTGTCATCTAAATTTAAATTCGATTGGTCTTATTAGGTATTTTTATTAGTACCTTCGTCCCAAGCCAATATAGTCTAAATTCCACATTAAGTTGGATTCTACGATAATTTCTAATAATTTGGAAATAAAGTCTGGAAAAAATATAATCTTAAGATACCGTTGCGTGAATTTCCTAAATTCAGCTTTCGTGCCACACTGCCACTAATTCGAAGTATTAAAGATATAAATGGTAAAATCGGCAACTTTTGATAATTGAATGGTTTAATTAAGCGACAATTAGTCAATTAAGATGAGATCTGACCAAATTTTAATTTCTCGAACATAATTATATTCATAATAAAAGAAATGGTTAGTTGATTAAACATGATTCTTGTTTTGATTTTGCATATGCTTCATAAATTAATGAAACGATAACGTCATTTTTCCAATTTATAGCAAAATAACATATTTCCAAAATATTTACAATCTATACCTATATTATATATATAATATAATCATTTCTAAAAATGTTTTCCCTCAACTTTATAATCTATAATTAGTATCTTCAACAATTTATCTCTTTTACATTTTCTCTTTTTTTCTATCATCTATAATTATATTATTCATTTAACATACAAATATTTGGAGGTTTGAAAAATAGCATATGTGTATATAACAATGATTTTCTTTTTATGCACGTCTTTAATTTATAGGTATGCACTTAAGAGGTTAATGCCTAAGGCCAAAGGTCTTGGGTTCGAGTCCTCTGTGATGCGGCCTTTAAATTTCTATAATTTAATTATCAAGGTATGCACTTAATATAAAATATTTATATGTATACGATGAGGTCCTTTCGAAACACACCATCGGAGAACAAAGAAGAGGAGACCGGAGTAGGATCTGGGCGGCGGAGACGGGAGAATGGCTCGCCAGAGACCCGTCGGAAAAAGCAATAAAAGGAGAGATAAGAGAGAAGAGAGCTTTGTATATATTCGAAATCAATCCAATCTCTATTACAAATGAAACTACTCCTATTTATAGATTACAATGAAGGGTAAAATCGACATTCCGGATTCTCGTCGGGGGCAGATCCGACTATTTATAGAGCAATGAAAGGTAAACCTAACACTAATGGGCTCGATAGGCGGCCCATTAGTCTAAGCCTCATTAAAACCTCTAAGGCGAAAATCCATTGGGAAAAACACCTTACAGGAAAAAGAGTACTTGGTCTAAAAGATGCGATCTAGGTCCGGATCTAGAATTCTTCGGGTCTGACTTTTTTCGGGTCTTGGTAGTTCGAAGATCCCCGGGATATTTACTTTTCCTTCTTTCTGGAGATGAGGTGGTGAAACCGTCCTCATCAGCTAGTAACATACAATTTTCACGAATTCAAAACTTTGTTTGTAAATTCATTTTTTACAATAAACACATTTGAAAGAGCACAAAGCATGAAATTTTTGAAAAAATATATATTCTAAATAAATTTAAAATTAAAGAACTATGAGCATAATACATACAAATGATCTAAAAGTATAAATAAGAAAAGAGTAGCAGTGAGGAGGGAGAAGGATTAAATAAGAAAATAGAAGAAGCAGTGACAAAGGAAAAAAGTAAAATATATTGACTCGTGGTTGTGTAGATCTATTACAAGCCATAAGAAAACAATACATATAAATAATTTTCTTTTTATTGGTATAATCATTTTTTTTAAAAAAAATTTGGGGGCCCTAGGCAAATGCCTACTTAGCACTAAGGGAGGACCGAGCCTGCAAATAACCATGATTATACCCAAACACAAACACTAACATGAGCAGCCCAAACACAAACACCCTCATCACCAGTTTCCTCCTCAAATAATTCAAGAAATAAGCTTCAAGTTTAACAGTAGTTCACTAATAAACACAATCATCAGCAGCTCCTAATTATGCCAAAATCATTTGATTCAAGAACCAAGTTTCATTCAAGAAAGCGTAGAAGAGCAACACAAATCATATCATTCAAGGAATTCCATTTATAAATCACCTCATATCTATCTATAATTGGGTAAGTTTTCATCACAACAGTCAAGAAGACTTCGAGTTTCTCAATTCATAATCATACAATATACCACAACAATCTGTCACAAAATGCAATTTTATTAAAAAAAAAAAACAAATTAGGTTAACCCAACACAAGTCCAAAAATTATTCAAAACATAAGTACCAGTAAATGGAACCACAAACATTACATAAAAATAGGTGAAGTTATGCAATATGAATAACCTTGTGTAGAGAATGTCTCGCTGGTTTCAGCCTATTTTTTCGGTCTCTCGAAACAAGAACAAATCCCAATGCAGCTGCCTCTTATCGGGGAATTTGTATTTGCAATCAGTGTTTTCAAGAGTTATCAGTATAAATTTTGGGAAATTAAACAAAACTCCATACACCAGCTACCAATCTGGTAGCCTGTGCGAAAATTATTTGAAATTTGATTGAAATAAACCCTGAATTATCGATGATGAAAGAGACCCACGCGTGCGGAGGTCGAGGCACCAACTTGAATTGCAACCCTAAACTGTAAGAGAAGGTCATTTTGTTTAATGAGCAATATATTTTGGGAGATTAATAACAGAATCCATGAGCATAGCAAATTCAAGGATGGGCGAGAATTGATATGTTACAAATCTGGAAAATACTCACTGATTTATGTAGTATCTACAATCCGTCAATGCAGACGAAAACTTCGAAATCGACGGGAAATGGCTGTTTGTAGTATCTGAATCTATATCTCCTTCTCTCTCAACAACTGCGTCTTCACCTGGAATAGCTAGGGTTCGACGGATTTTTGGGGACAGAGGGAGAATGAAGAAAAATTCTTTGTGGTTTCAACATTTTTTTGGGAATTTTAAATGACGAGATCTGAAATCAATTTGAGATCTGAATTCAATTTGAGGGCATTTTTGGATTTTCGAATAATAGCGTCTCCCACTGTTCACGCGATTCAAATTGAATCTGTCCATCTGCGCTCGATTTAATTCTTATTGGAACAATGACAATAGGAGCGGGCCTCTGTTTCGCTGCGGGCCTGAAGGATAACAATATTCGCTACCACACAATTGAATTCGATAAACAATTTTCTCTTATCCAACTATATAAAGCGTATCAAACACGCCGTTAGTGAATGAGTTTTGAAAATAAATAGATTTAAAAAATCCAAAACACAAAAGATTTTCCCACAAATTAAGCTTGTGGAATTGATGGAATGCATTTAGAAGAAAACACACAATATGTACCTTTGCTTCATCGATTTCTGCAGCTTTGGAGAATTCCTCTTCATTTTATAGTTAGGCTGCATAGAGGGAAGCAATTAATCATCAAGATATCGGGTTTCTTTTTTATTGGACTATAACTGAAGGGTGAAAGGTGAGCGTAGGTTGCCGGAGCACTGGAGCATAGCGGAGATAATCGGCGGCTCACCAAATTAGAGAAGTGGCAGCAGATTTGGGGAGATTGAGATAAGAGAAGGGAATGAATTCAGGGATTGAGGAAAAAGGAAGGGAGTCAGACGAGATTAGAGTTAAAAAAAGAAGAAAGTGGTTTTATTTTGGGTTCATATATTGGGCCAAAGAAACAAAATATATAAGCTCATTATGTTAGAATAGTTTTGGGCCAACAAAAATTAACCAAGGGGTGGTTCTATATTTAGCCCCATTTTTACTCTCTACAGCCCCCAATTTAATATAATAATAAATATAAATACAAATATACTACTTTACCCTTATGATTATAAAACTTTTCATTAATAAGATATAACCCCCGATCTAAAGAAAATAAACGAATGTCATAACCCCAAATCTGTACATTATATTTACATCTCACCCAGTCTCATACATTCATTTGTTTTAATATATATTTATGGATATATAATTATTTGTTGCTGAAATCAATATTTGAATTATTGTTTGATCATCTATGGACAATTGTCTTGTTTGTTGCTGAAATCAATTATAAAAAAAAGGCTCTTTTTCCCATGCTTGTTACCGGACGATTAACTACTTTTTAAAGCACGATTTGGGTGAAAACTGCAATCCATGCAATTTGACGACTTGTGGATGGTTTAACAATCTCATTTTCCCACCAAATCTTCTGGATTTACCAAGATTTTTTTTCGATAATTGCATGAGAGAGAGAGAGAGAGAGAGAGTTGAAGATCAGATGTGTTTAATCGGGGGTTATGCTTTCAAAAGAAAAATTAACGGGGGGTTGTAACTTATGAGGGCAAAATTGTAAATACACAATTATTTTTATTATTATATAAAATGAGGGGATATAATGAGTGAAAACGGGGCTGTTTGTAGAGTTCCCCTTGAACAAGTGGAGTTTTATTTGGACTTGTTTTAAGGTTAGCCGTGGAGATAAGAATGTTGATTTGGGTCCAATTAAAATTTAATTTACTTAATTAATCTTGGTGCTAATCTTATTATTTGATTCTTGATTGAAGCTTAATCATTCTAACCGAATTATTAATTACGTAAAATGAATTGAAGTACGTCCATAAGCTTGTAATTTGAGGAATTGTCATTAATATTTGATTATTAAAGAATTAATAATTAATTAAACTTTGTTGATATTAATTTATAGATGTTAATTCTCAACTTATCTAATGTAAGTGAATGAAGTTGCATAATAAGTAACATTACGTGCTTGTATAAACTCTAATTTGCTTATTATATAATGTAAACATAAGTAGAATTTATATTATACTCACCCTATCTCACTACTAAATGACACATCACTTTTTGTACGTGGATTAAGAAAATATTTGTTTGTAGTGTAAAAGTAATATGGTCCCAACATGATTTCACTTGTTTGTGTGTTAATTGTTTACCGTTTTGGGAATATGCCAATTAGAATGAGACGAGCCAAAATAGAAAGTGTGTCATTTGGAGTGAGACGGAGAGAGTAATATTTTTGTAAGAAATGTATTTTACTAAACTCATATTCACTTTTTTTTTTTTTTAATAAGAAAAGCAATTTATTAGAAGATAAAGAAAAAGCAGAGAGGCACCAGAGGTGCCAAGATACACAGAAACGTCAA
>JAYJMF010000030.1:3866773-3891718 GCA_036873715.1 Salvia sclarea
TCTATATAAACACAAGATCAAAGTATTCTACACAAACAAATCATACACACAACATGACTTCCCATCTTAAAGGTGTGGAAAAAAAATAATGACCGATGAGATTCGAAGAGCATTATGCAAGCACAACAAAGAGAAAACAACACCGGAAGTTCTTACATGGTACGGAAAATTAGAGATGATATTCAATGTGAAATTGATTTCAAGAAAAAATAAAAACAATTGAGACATTTTTCAAAAAATCTTTATAAATCATTAATAATGTAATATGTACTTTATAAGGAATTATTAATTTATATTTTATTTGGGTTCTACTGAAACTATAAAAAATGTATTATCTTATAATTTTAGCGAGTTTATAAATTTAGCACCCTATCCCCGAGTTGGGACCGGCAAAAATTATTATTTTAGAGAGTTTATTAATTAATCGAGTATTAATTTATCGAGTTTCTACTGTAATTGCATGTGAATTTGTAGTACAATTTAGATGAATTAATGTAAGCTATTCATCATGTGATCATATCGATATCGGTACGATCCGTCGATAAAATCTAATAATAAAGTTTAATAGGTCGGCCTAACGGTTAAGCCAATTGTTTGCCGCTCCTATTTTAAGACATGAGTCGAGCGAAGGGGAGCCGAAGATGAATCCGGAACGAGCTCAAAGACAAAACTATTGCCGGTCTCATTATCTATATGTTAATTTGGCCGGCCCTAAACCGGCCTAACGTAAATGTGTCTATTTAATTAATTCGTATACTGTATAAGTTTATCTTATTTGATTTGATTTGTTTATATAAAAAAGAATGAAGTTTGATTTAGATAGACTCATATCTAATGGTATCTATCATTTTAAATACTATAAAAATAAGTCAGTTGAATGAAATGAAAAGAGATAACTAAGATCGAGTCCATAATTTCTCAATTCGTGGTGGAGTTGGTGAAAATGAGAATAGAGCAGTTTAACGAAAATCCACAAACATTATCGAACACACTACACCAAAACAACACAAATTTTTATTAGTAATACAGAAACCACAAAAAATGACTCCTAAAACAAATCTCAGAAATCATCACTCCACCGGAATCATGACCTCATTAGTCCGGAGCGGCGGCAGAGTCCACGGCGGATTATACCTCGCTAGCACATAATCCCCAATTACCTTATACCCATCCCTCTCCAATCCCTTCCTCAATCCCTCCGCCTTCTCCGCCACCACTCCCTCACTCGCCACGCCGCTGAACTTCACCACGCCGTACTTCCTCTCCGCCTCCTCCCTCACCACCACCCTCTCATCCACCGGCCTCGGCGCCTCCGCCGCCCTCGCATACTTCGCCGGCAGTATAAACGCCATCGTCATCATCTCCCCGCCGCCGCCGCCCTTCGTCACAACTGGCGCGGTCATCGCGATCTTCTCCGGCGCGGATCTGGTGATAACCGGCGCCGTCATCGCGATCTTATCCGGCGTCGAGTTCTGCGGATTTCCGAGCGCGCCGATGTAGTTCGCGAGGATCGTGAAGCCGCCGTCGCGGTCGGAGTTGAGCTGCGCAGGGTCGTAGGTGACCTCCGCCACCACCGCCGGCGGGTATTTCCGGATCTCGTAGTCGCTTTCGGCGGCGAGGACTTCGAATTTCGGAGTTTCGACGGTGATTTTGCCGAGTATCATCCCCATCGTGAGGAGGTTTCTGGAGAATTGGGTGATTGAATTATGATGGTGAGATGAATTGGTGATGAGATTGGATCAAATTAGGGTTTGCATATATAGGGATTGGGATTGGGATTGGGATTGGGATTGGGCGAGTGATGATTTTGCTTGGGGAAGGAGGAATATGGAAATGCTGAGTTGAAACACAGCAGAAGAAATTGTGAATTCTGTAACGCCACGATTTTTGCAGTGCACCACGTAAACCTCTACAGCTCAAAATCAAATTTGTTTTTGTTTATGTAAATACAAAATTCTAAATTATTTACTATAGATAAGGATTAATTATCGTAAATTACCTTTTTTTTTTAATATTTGGAATTACATCATCCCTGCTACAAAATTTATTTGATTTATCAATAAATAATTATTGATGACGTTATAATTACAAAAAATTTAAAACCATTTGCTATATTTTTAAAAGAGAATAAAATAATAAAAATAGCAATAGTTATTGAGTTTGAGCTCTGAAGATTGTAGCTTAGCTATCTCATAAAAAATGACTGTAGCTTTTTATTTTGACGGCCAAAACAAAAAAACAAATTACTGTAGCTTAATATATTCCTTTTGATAGTATTCAGTACGTGGGTAAGGGAATGATGTCCTTAAATAAAACTCACTAGTCAATTAAGCATTAGTTATGCTTTAGGATCACCGATTTTTCATAATTGCTCAAAAGATCTAAATTGTTTCATAATTGATATTTTATTAAGAGGACTTTGTAGCGTTAATTGACCTGTATTCAGCACTAAGTTTTGATGATATAAAATATTTGGACAAAAATCTCAAATCATGAAAAAAACACTGCACTTTAAATGAAAAAATCCACATATATTTGATAAACTCCAAAAGCCTCATATACACAATATATATACACAACACACATTAACAAAATCGACACTCCACTATTATTCCTCGCATGATAACTCACTTCTCCAACTTGTAATATACTCCATATCTCTGCATCTCTCACTTCAATCAAACCATCTCCATTTATACTTCTACAGCTTCAACCACTCGAGGCACGGGCAGAGCCCCCAGCAAAATGTCGAAGGGTAAGAGTCCTTCAAGTAAACCTCTCTCGCGGTTCCAATGATGTAGAAAGTGAAGGAGCCACGTCGGTGAGCCATGGTCACTCGAGTCACTGGAACGACCGAGATGGTGTGCCTCTCACAGATCACTCTTGCAGTCGGAGACACTTGAGCCCTCTCAGCAATGACTTCCGATGAGAACTTGTTGAGGAAGTACGAGTCAGCAAAGTAGGCTGGGGTACACTGGTGGGCTTGTGTGTTACACAGCTGCACTCCCTTCGCCCTGTGGAAGACTTCGTCTGGGACGGACGCTGCCCCACTCGTCGCGCTCACTTTTCTCGCTTCCAAGGTTTTCCTATTGAGGGAAAACATATAATCATGGTCGAGATGAGCTTAGGTCAGAAGGAAGGACTAATTTGAGTGAATAAAATAGACAAGAAGAAGCATAAGATGTCATTCATAATAAGAATCAAACAACTCGAAGCAGTCATATTCATTACTCATTAGCTAAAGCTTCTCGATATCTTACTCCCGTTTCCTAATTTCTTCTTCCTAGAAGCTAAGCTTTTACATATGCGGAGAGGGACTAATTAAATGGATAAACATAGCTAGAGTGAGTGATAACTGATACCGATACGTACCATCTTACAACGGCCACTTTGCGTGTCAAAAGAGAGCCACTACCTTCACACGTCTCACATTTGATTAATCCTCGAGATCCACATGTTGCACAAGGTAGCATACCCTTACCCTTACAGTTTTTACATCTGCAAATGGAATTTTAGACATATAAGTCTATGTAGAACACAAAGCCACAAACAGCTATCAGCAAAATGTAACAGTGATTTCTCTTCATTTTAGAACCCTATTAATAGTGAGCTATTCTCCATGAACTAAACAAATGGTGAAACCATTCACATCATTTAAGAAGACTACACGAGTAGTTCAAAATTTAAATGCTTACATTGAATCAGATCCATCCATATGTGCCAGCAAACCTCTCCCATGACAAGTTGAGCACTGAGTCATCTGATTCTCCTTGTAGAAACCAGGTTCTTTATCTGCATTACAAGTCTGGCATACAACATCTCCTCTTCCCCCGCAACCTACAGAAATGAAATTTAAAAAATCAAGGTGATTGTGCAATGTCTTGGTCTAAAATTTGATCATGAAACAAGGGAAACTCTATTCTTTGAGCTTGTTTGTACCCGAGCATTTCTCAACAGCTTCTGAATTAGGAACTATAATGCGCGACTCTTTTTCAGGAACAAACAGCGGAGGAAACTCTGATCTCAGATCCAGTTCCCATATTCCAAGTTCAGGACCCTTAGCTTTTCCATGAGCATCACCACCAAGATATGGCTCCTTCTCAATTAATATTTCCCGATCTTCTGCAAAAGTTTCCAGGGTTCCCACATACACATTGCAATCCTCCACTGCTCGAATAGTCCAAGTTCGAGCTGGCCGGCTACCCCAACAACAACGGTGACCAACGTGATCTAGGAGTAGTTCTCGTATTTCTACCTCATCCAGTATTTGCCTGTGTTGATATATAAAGTTATAAGTTATAACAATGAAACACAATTTGGCAACATATGAAGTTTATCAAAGGATTTGGAAAGACGGCAACACAAGCAGCATAACGATCCAAAAAAGTGATTTGACTTCATAAATGCGTCTATATTACTTTCAAGTTTCAAATGGTGCAACATTGAGTAACCACACAAAGAGTTTCATACCTGGAAATCTATCCCAACATACTCTAGAATATACTCCTATGCAATAACCGATTACTATTCCTTTATCATCTATAATACAATGCAGAAAACAGAATATTCAATACTAACCTTTGTCCATTTGGAGCATTCTCTCTTAAATTCCCGTAATAAGCATCCTGGGGAAGACCAACCACTTGTTCTGCTACAAGATTAGCAACATAATTAGATAAATATGAACATCATAGATCTCAATAAATTCACATGTATTGGGTTAGCAAGTTAAGCAAGCAGCTCATTTTGATAACAAAGCAAGCATTGATATACTTCACAACAGTGAAATAGCACCTTGCTCCTGTCTACGAACAAGTGCAGCCTAATAGCTTCTCTTTTAAACATAATCTGATTAATCTGAAGTAGAAAGCGATGGCAATTTTCTGATCGGATTCTTATATTCCACAGCTAACAACACTACCCATCAATCATGTCAAATTCCACCCCCAAATGCAACTAAGCAAGTAAAATCGATCGCGGTTACCAAATTTCCCCAAAAGCTATGCTAAATTAATTTGCAGACACATGATCTCATAATTAACTTCGAGTAAAATCCAAACAAAAACATCAGAATAGAAATTAGCTTCGTCAGTAATTCAATTACCAATGGGATAGTCAGGTTGCGGAGAGCTAATCAAAGCGGCATGAAGCGACGGCGGGTAGAAGTCGGAGGAGGCGGCCGCCGATCGAATTTCGTCGACGCTGACTACGCTTCCGGCGAGGGACGCCGTCGGGATGACGGAGCCCGCTCTCCCCACGTGCTCGTATGAGCTCCACCTGCCGCTCTCTGTTTTCTCTGCTCCAATTCATCGCAAAATTGAATAAGATATCGCTAAGATTGAACAAAAAAGCGGAAGAATTCGACGAGGATACTGGGGAATTACCAGCTGACAGTAGCGGCTGCTCCATTTTTGCTGCGATTGGGAAATGCAATTGATGATGAGATGATTGAATTTGAAGGTTTTAGCTTAACGAAGAAGGTGAGGAACGAGATTTCTTAACGCGCCTGGTCAGCGATTGAGCTGGCAGTTTTGGCGGTAGGTAGTGTCCATGTTCATATTTGGAGACAAATTTCAATGTTATCATTTTATTTTACTATAATGGTTCAAATTGTAACTTCAAAGAAAATAAGTTTATAGTATTAATTTAGTATAGATTGATATTCATACCTGAAATTTTAGCAAGGGTGTTATGTCCCATTCACATTGGAGATTTGGGATTAAGGAATGTAAATGTAACACGATAATTATGAAACGAATAATTATTACCAATTTTTGGAGTTCAGGTTTTAAACTCCAAAAGCAAATTTTTCCATAGAACGTTTTGAACGAAAAAAGACTATGAACTTTTTGATTAAATGTCTATAAAGTGTATAATTGATCTACGATGAATTTTATGAGAATGTTCTCTCTCACAAAAAGATTAATAGTCCATTCGTTTCATTTGTATTAATTTATTTTATCTCTTAATGTGAGCCAAGACAAATAAGACAGAATGAGTATCTATCAATCTTAATCACATAAAGAAGAAATAAATTCATATGAAATTATGATGTTTTCTTGTTATTCAATCTTACAGTATTTCTCACCAAATTGTTGGCATATCTATAGTCCAAACATGAAACATCCCTTGTGCAATTCAATGAGTCAAGTGTTTTCTTTGGGATGATAAATAAATAAAGGTTTAAGACTTCCATCAAGTTATTATTACTCAATGAACTTTCACATTTTAAAATTTTGTAGTTAAACATATTTTACCAAAATACATAATTTATTAAAAACTAAAATTCAGATAAAATTTGTCTATTTATAGACAATTAAACCATAAATAGATGCTATCATACACCATTATTAACACCAACACGATCAACACTAAACTGGATAAAACGTAATAGTGGGCCGCTCCAGGCCAGTTAAAAAAACCATAAAATGGGCCTATAAAAAAATAAATCAGCCCAATAACAGCACTAAACCCCCAAGTAAAATTAGGGTTTCTGCGCTTCTTCTCACAGAGCATTTGGGAATTTCGGAGCAGGAGCAGCAGCAGCAATGGTGAAAGGGAGGCAAGGCGAGCGCGTGAGGCTCTACGTCCGCGGCACAATCCTCGGATACAAAAGGTAAAATTACCAAAACACATTCATCATTTCCTCCGATTTTCCCATTACGCCGCGTTTGGCCGCCGTGACGAATCGCGCCGATCCGATGATAGATCGAAGTCGAACCAGTACCCAAACACGTCGCTGGTCCAGGTGGAGGGCGTGAACACGCCGGAGGAGGTGTCGTGGTACCTCGGCAAGAAATTGGCCTACATTTACAAAGCCAAAGTGAAGAAGAACGACTCCCACTACCGCTGCATTTGGGGCAAAATCACCCGCCCCCACGGCAACAGCGGCGTCGTTCGCGCCAAATTCAAATCCAATCTCCCTCCCAAATCCATGGTAACGTTTCTTCACCTGTTTCATCAATTGCTCAATCGCTTCGGAGATCTGTTTGATTTTCGATTTTTGAGCTGGCGCATCGAGATTGTTTATTCTGCATATTTTTGATGTTTTGAATTTGTGCATCATGCATTGTGATTTGTACCTTAATTTTGTTCATGTTTTCTCCAGAGCTATTGAAAGCTTTATTTGCTTTCCCCAAAAACAAATTATATTTTTTTGCATATTTATCTCTTAATTTTATAAATAAATCAATCTCTCATAATGAAGTTTTCTCTTATCTCTCATAATGAAGTTTTTTCTTATCAATCTCTTTATTTGCTTTCCCCAGAAACAATATTGCATTTTCAATTGATTATTAAATCAAATGTATGTAATGTTTCTTTTATTAACTTTTTCAGAATTGTTTTTAATTGTGAACAGGGAGCTAGAGTGAGGGTGTTTATGTATCCAAGCAACATTTGAAGTAACTTCTCAAGCTTTTCGCTGCATATGTAAGTGGAAAATGCGCGTTGTTATCTCAATCATGAACTTGATCTTGTTTTGTGATTATAAATACTTTTTTTATGGAATGTTAAACCAATTTTGTGACTTATAATTTTGTTCTTGTCTGAATCTGCTGCCGGCTGTGTTTTTGTTAGTAATGGTTGTTAACTTATTATAGCTTTCTTCTTGCTGTCTGGTAAATTTTTGATCAATTTTATAACTCCAACAATCTCAATCTGAAGATCAATTAGTTTCAAAAGCAAATTAATCCCTTTTCTCCACAAAAAAAATCTAAATTTGAATAGTATCTAATTTGGTTGCTCACCTTTTGTATAACAAATTGCCCAAAAGAATCTTATAGTATCATTTTAGGACGATCTTCATAAGTTAGACTTTCTTCTTGCCACTTTTTAACACAAATTTTAATGTTTTTTTCAATCTCATATAATTACTTGATTTTATCCCAAAATAAATGAAACTCAAATATCCAATACAATAGAACCGCCAATTGTAATTTTCAACTTATTAAGGTAAACACCAAGAAAAGGGCATGGTACAAAGTGATCCATACATTTATTAAAGTGTTAACCAATTTTTGGTGGTCTATCTACTTTGCCGGAGGAGTCGAGGAAGATCCGAACCCGATCGGTGCGGAAATCCATCGTCACAAACGAGCCCGACGGCACGACGAGGACTCGAGTGCCGGCGGCGACCTCTTCCTTAATCTTCTTCTCTGCTTCTTCACTTGGAAGCCCCACAACTTCTGGCCATGCTGTTTTTTCCGGTTGATGTCCGGATCCTCCTAAACCCATATTCACCAACAATCAATTTTATAAATAAAATAAAACAAATACTTATAAATAAATTTACATATAAGTAGATGATCACCTTGATTAGCCTCCTTGGGTTGGTTGGGTTTCTCCGCCATTAGCAGCTGTGGATGGGAGATTTTGTTACAAGATTTCTACATTAATTGGGATTTAGTAGTTGATATATAGTAGTAGTATGTTAGGTCAATGTTTTCTATTAGAAAATATTATTATTCTTGGGCTTACACGAGGAACTAAGTAAATATGTGTCAAACGTAGTATGGATGCCGGCCAAGCATATCGGTATTTTTTGACAATTTCGTTATTAACAATGCACGAGCCCTTTCAAGAAAGAAAAGTAAAAGAAAAAAGAAAAAAAGAAGAGATAAACTGGTCGGAGTTTCTTATGAATGGTATTGTAACAACGTTATCTTAGGAAATTTGGATTATACTAGAAATGAGTAATTATGGATAATTAAATTTATAAAATTGATATATATTTTGGGTAGCACAAGGGCTATTATTTTTTAAACAAACGAGAAATGCAAGTGTGAACATTCAATCAAAATCCATCTTTTGCTCATTATAGCTTAATATTTAAATAAAGACTAATAACTAGTAAAAACTAAATCTTGTGATTTGAATTTGAGATGATATTATTGTTCACATCACCACATCTGTATGTACATTAGTAGAAAATGTCAGAAAAGTGATACTACATCAAGTCCTCTGGAAAAGATGCATGAATAAGTATAAAGAAAACGAATAGAATCATATATATGAGGGTTTGGATATGCTTGCTTTTCCATCTCTCACTAGAATTCATCTCCCCTCGTGCTCGAGGTGTATGACGATGAAGAGATCCACACAGTTTGCTCAAAACATGATGCTGCATCTCTCGAGGAAGATGTAAGAACGTCAAGGGGCAGTGAAGGAGGTGAATTGCTGCGCGGTTGCCATATCAATGCAGTCAGATTTACCTCATCATCCAATTTAATTGCTTTTGTTTGATAATAAGCAGCTTCTTTTATGCTACTAACTCTATTGTTCCTCTCTTTAGACACTTATCTTCTTCTTCGATTTTCTCTTTTCCGTCAATTTTGTATATGGTTTGAGACTTTGTCCTGTTCACTGTTTGTGTTTATACCTCTAAATAGCCTATTTATTTACTATCCATCAAAATGAAAGCATACTAATTCTAGTCATTTTTATTGCAATTTGAGCAAAAATATGATACCAAGTTATTATTTATCGAACTTGAGCATAACGCGATTTTATGCCAATTTCACGCTTTACCCAGTTAACTTTCATGATGTGAAATTAATACAAATTTCATTTCTTAATGTAACCATCATAATAATGTGAAATTATACTCAATTTGCATTTTACACATGTAAAACTATATAATTGTTATTTTAATTCTTGCCTCGTAGTATTATTTTCTGTCAATTTTTCTTTTTATATGTACATAAAATTTGATAAAGCAAAACGATTTGATTTGGTGTCCAAGCACCAAACTGGAAGCAGAGTCTTGGTAACGCTTTAACATATCAAAAGTCGCCTTTCATCTTCTTTTACTAAACGGGGCGAAAAAATTACAATTGAGGGTTTCGACCGATTCTGATTTGTGAATTATCGGCAAAATTTCTCCAGCTCGATCGAGTCAACCGAAATCGCCAAAAAAAAGAAAAAGAAAAAGAAAAAGAAAAAGAAAAAAAGATGCCGGTGAGAATGGTGGAGAGCTCTTCTCCTTCTGAAGTTCCAGGTATTTAATCCAGTATTACTCTTGTTTCTTTCAATCTTGTGATTTAAAATGTAAAATTAAAAGTTTAATTGTGATTTATGAAGGTACAGCTACTGGAAATACTATGCCTCAGCCCTGTACACTTCTAAGTGTTGGACAGGTTATATCTACTCTATTTCAATCTTGTTAGCATTTAATGTGTTCTTTTGTATTTTGGATTAATTTTGGCAGTAATTGGTTATGGAATTTGCTAGAAATCCCTAGCAGTCACTGATGTGGAAATATACACAAATTGTGAATTTCCAAAGCTTTGTTGCAACAATTGTGTAGGAAAAGGTCTATAAAAGAGGATCAGACTTGAAATATCATGTTTTTTTGAAGTGCTTGTGTTGAATTTTGACCTAATTCTAGAGAAAACTGGAGGTTGATTGAGGTAGCACTGTCTAGGGTTGATAAATTGGGTGGATTCTTTGAATTTAACTTTAGGATCCATTGAATTTACTAGCTCAATCAGTGATTGGGATAAATGGGGATTAGGAGTGTTTGCGTCGTCGCTTGCTTATGCAACGTACTTCATCACAGGCTTTCTCGGGGACTCAGAATGTGTCGAGTTTACAAAAAGACGAAGCTTGGAGAGTGAATGTACGGATACAGGGCTATGACCACAGCCGGGGATATTTATGTGGCACAATGGAAGCTCTGAATGTTCCCATGGCAGATACTCCCGTAAGAACCCAATCACTATTAGTGACTATGTGGAATGAAATCTGAGCTTGATAGAAAGTTGAATTATGTTGCAATTATACTTGTTTATCGTTTTATTAGGTTGTTACATTTTGGGAAGGGGAGATTGTTGACACCAAGAACTATACATTCTACACTGGAAAGTGGGGAGCAACGTAAGTTCGTGTAATCCTTCTCGTTCACAGCAGACCCGAGAATTTATGTTTGATAAACTGTCTGTAGCTAACTTGAAGTAGTAACTATGAACAGGCGAGAAGATGACATCAAGCACTGGACAAAATTTCCATCATTTCCACCGCTACTGGTAAGTATTGTGCCGTTTGTTTTGCTTTGGTTAGCATTGCATCATCTTATCTATGTTCTCGATTTCCAGCCGAAAGTGGAAGCTGATGGAGGGAAGTCGTTGGACTTGAGCACCTATCCCTATATATTCATGGTATTGGCTTTTAACTCTGCAATTCCACTCTTATTCACGATCTCATGATACATTTTTCTAACTTCATCCTTTTCGATTTGGGCAGAGGTGGAAAGAGCAGCATTTTGTCAACGTTGGAACTGATTGCGGGCTGACAATCGCTGGCTTCTACTACGTCTGCTTCTCATGTATTGATGGCTCTATCAATGGATTCTACTATGATCCTAACAGCAGGTAAGTTTCCATGAATTTGCTCATAGAGAATCACCAGCTCTCTTCGTGTAAAAACATAATTTGTGTTAATGACTATTAATGTGGTAAACCGTAAACATACTATTTTGCAGCCCTTTTCAAAAGTTGGAACTGAAGTCGACTAATGTTGGAAGATCGGGGTTCAGTTTCTCCACTTATGAGCTGCAGTAAATCGAGCGTGACAGAAGGTACTGACGTTATGTTTGTGTAAGCGTTATTAGAAGGCGACTTTTTTCAATCATCGGCCAAGTTGATTGTGGTAGAATTTGGGAATGCTTTTCTTGAGATCATCAACAATTAGAAATTTTAGAAGTATATCCATTATACATATGTCATTGAGTGAATTTTGTAATTGTTTGGTCTTTCAAAATCAGTAATGCCACAAAATATGCTATGCTCACTTATGCAGATTTTGCTCGAGAATTCATAGTTAGATAGCTAAAGATTTTTTTTTCCAATCAATTTATTAGCATTATGTGTTTGAGGATTTTCCAGCTGAGTTGTTTATGTGGGCCGAACGCCCTATAGAGATTTGGTGGTTGAAGGAGGCCCAACTGCCCAAGTTCAATTGAAATTGTCTAAACTAAAATGTTGTGTTTTTCAATTTAGATTTTATTATATTTTTTGCAGTAAAATGTCCCAATTGAAACTTTACAACAATTATTAAAATTTGACTAATTAGTACGACGTTTCAACATTGTTTCATTAATTTTATGATGTCACGCTGTATCTTACGTGGACTTTTTTTATGCCAAAATTTGGATCTCATGAAAAAGTCGCTTAGACTTGATTTTTGGGTTACATAAAATAAAATTTGGATCTCATTACGAACTTGATTTTTGGGTTACATAAAATAAATGAGTCAAAGCTGGTCTTATGAACCTGCACCCAAATAACACTATTTTCATATCATATATATGTACCTAAAAATTTCATAATAATAATGTTGTATTTATTGAGATTTTAATTTGCTAGCAATCTGCGTGATATTTATGATGTGGAGGTATAATGTAGCTGGTCCCTCTCATGACCCTAAAACATTACTATCTGTATTTACAAAAATAATCTGAATTCTGATGAAAGTGAGCAAGTTGAAAGTGGAAGCTACCTTTTTCAGTATTTATCGAGCCACAGAGACAACTATCTTCATGCTTGGTTTTCTGTAGAAGTACAACCTCCATGTGTACGAATTTAACGTTAAAATAATATCAAGATATTTACAGATATGCACACAAGTAAATAATGAACAACTCATCTACTTGTTGTATTTATCTACTGCAACATTAAATGATACAAATGGTGAATTCGCCTATCAGGCTTAACTCAAACGTTTAAGTTAAGACACCCAGTGATAGTGACGCTTGGTTCTGGGTTCAAATTCCGCCTTTGTGTGGGTATAGTTTTCCACTATTGTGTTGGTAGTTGTCCCGTCTTTGTGCGGTATAGCAGTCCTGCTTGTGTGCGGTGTTGAGTTTTAATTTGTTATGATATTATATACTTATACCACTTGTAAAGCTAAAAAAATTAACAAGATAAATATTACATTTTTATCATCATAAATAAATAATACTTATAAAAAAAATGAGAAAACTACATATACATGATCACCAAAAATCTAATTTAAGAACATACATTTAAACAAAAATAATGGCATCCATTCTTTTTTTTTTTTTTTTTTCTCTTCTACTCTATATCATACCCATAAGCAAGGGCGGAACCGGCTGAGCATGCTTCGGTGATCGTCTAGAAAATATTATTTTATTTTAATATATCTAGATTATATTATATTAATCTTATTCTTTTATATGCAAATAAATAATCACATCCGTCCAAACTTATCAAATAAGATTTTCTATTACATTATGTATTACATATTTATTATATAAATATATAAACGACACATGACAAATTCTAAGATTTAAATTTTCAAGAAATTATGATATATATTTTTTTATATAAATTTTAAATTCTAAATCATTGATCTTCTCACATATTAATGATCAACAAACACAATACAATATGTTATTTAAAATTGAATAGAAGATTTCAAACTCCAAATTTACTTTTATACTAGAAAATATAATTTGATCTTCCATTTATAAAATCCTAGCTCCACCACTATTCCATAGACAAGTAATACATGACACCAGTGGTTCTATTTTTTCCACGTAATTTAGCAAGTAAATATTTTTCTTTTCTTTAAAAAGAAGGGCGAACACAAGATAAATATATCATGAAATATTTTGGCCCACATGAGAAAATTAAATATAGTATATGATAAAATATTTTAATTTAGGCCCACACAACATTCTTGATTCTTGAATAGAGTGTAACAAAAAGAGGGGAACTCCTCGTGCAATCACGCAATAGGTTACTGCAGTGAAAAACCGAATTGGGTGGCAAAAATTATTTGCATTTACCCATTTCATGAGAGACGTGGTGTGGCCCTACTATCTCAACCGCTCTCCCCACCAACCATATACTTTCCCACTAAAAAACTTGCATGCAATGATGCAATCATTTTCAATGGAAAGCCTGCTTTGCAACGAGGTGTTTGAAGAAGACGACTATGACGTCGCGCAGATTACTGCTTCATTTCAGGATTGTGAAGAAGCTTTGGCTGCTTTTCTACCTAAAGATTTGCCCCAATTAGGCTACACTAATCTGCTGCAAATTGATGATTTTGTTGCTAAGGCTAGGTTTAAAGGTGTTACTTGGATCATTAAGGTATTTAATTTGATTTTGCGCATATCTTAATCTGATTTTATGAGAGATTAATTTCTGTATTGATTTCATGTAGTCTCAAACAAGATTGGATCTTTGCGGCGAAACCGTTTTCTGCGCTGTCAATTATCTGGATCGGTTTATTTCACTGAATCAATGCCAAGTGAGCAATTAGTAATGAATAAGCTTTATTTATTGAATTTCGTGTAAATTAATTAATTATGATTTTACAGGGATGGAAAAATTGGATGTTTGAGCTTCTCTCTATTGCTTGTTTATCCATCGCCACCAAATTCCACGAAACATCTGCTTTTCTGCTGCATCAATTTCAGGTGATTTCTTGAAAAAACAATCAAATTCATCAAATGAGAATAAATGAATATATTGATTTTTAAAAAAATTAAAAAATTACAGGAGGATTTAGGAATGTGGTTTGCTCCGAGCTTAATTCAACGGATGGAGATAACGGTGTTGAAGAGCTTGAATTGGAGGGTGGATTCCGTAACGCCGTTTTCTTACATTCATCTCCTCACACACACCTTCAACAAAACCCTTGTTCATGAATTAACGCAACGTGTTACTCACTTACTTCTCCACCTTCTTTTAGGTAATTAATAAAAATTTAATCTCAATTTTGTTTATTTTATTCTATCAAGAATTTATCTTAAAAAATCGATCATTTTCAGACCGGAAATTCATGGAATTTCGGCAATGCGTGGTGGCGATTTCCGCCGTCAAAACGGTGTTATTCCCATCAAGAGAGCATTCTTCATCATTTGCACATATTGACACACTCATCTCTCAAGATCACAAGGTGATATTTTTTTTTATTTATGAATGAATGAATTAGCATTATACCAATGTTTTGGCAACAATTTTTAGTTACTTTTAATTATACATATATATTAGTCTTTTTTTTTGTAGGATGATTTGATTCATTGCTAATACAGTGTTTTCTTGCAGTGTGATACTTTTTTTTTTATGAACGAATACCGTTATACCGACGTTTTGGAAACAAATTTTTGTTACTTATATATAGTATTTTTTGTGTAGGATGATTTGATTCGTTGCCAAAGGCTAATAAGGGAGATATTGGTGAGGGATGAAGCTGTTTTGTCGTGTTCGAATTCTTGCAGCAGCCCTTCAAGTCCAGTAACTGTGTTGAATTTGAAAGTGAACTTGTTGGATTCATACACTCATTTCTCTCTCAAGATGAGAGCTATGAATGTGGATTTGAGATTGAGTAGGAAGAGGAAGAGAGAAGAAGGGGAAGAGGGGTTGTGAGATTATTTGAATTTAATTCAGATCATATGAAAATGTTGATTTTGTTGGTGTTATGATGTGGGGATAATAAATAAGTAGAGTAGGCTTATCCTGTGGAAGATAGGCATATTTTCCTATGAGCTAAGCTTTGGGGAAATGTAAGTACATAATTTCCATCAGATCTTAATTAATTGACTATCTGAAGTTCTTCTGATACTGAATCACATAATTTAAATGACTTTCGCAACATATAACCATGCATCTTTTGTGAAATTAAACTTCATCTCTTTCAATATCAATTATTATTACTACTTATTTTACGTACAATTTAAACTACTCTTTAAAATTTATGTATGTATTTTGTTTAACATGGAAAAATATTAGAGGAAAACTATACTAACCACTTTGGATCGTGAAAAAATGATTCTAACCATAAAGATAAAAAATAATAATTCTAACCATTCTTTCTCAAATTGCCCTTTTGTATATGATGCAAAAATAGTGACCCAAAATTTTTCAAGATAGTGAAAATTACTTTAAGACACAAAATTGGGTATCATACGAAATTGCGTATTACTTTGTATAATTGTGAAAATTAAATTAAGATGCAAAATTGGTATAATTTTGTAGTATCATATTTTTTTTCCTAGGACATAAGTGTTTTTTTCATGGAAAAGGCTAGAATTAATATTTTTATCTTTGTGATTAGAATAATTTTTTATTATTATCCAAAATGGCTATATTAAGGGGTATTGTCACAAGATATTAATTAGGCTTCAAGCGTTTGTATCATTGTATATTAACTTGCGCACAAAACTCACAAGGAATTATGAAAAGACTATGAAAACTCACAAGCAATTATGAAAAGTCTAAAACTTCATATTGCGGTTTTTTAGAGCTAATATCTTTTGGGTTTTATAAATTTTTAATCTGGAGTTTTGTTGTATTTTTCTTAAAAAGGGTTTGTGAAATACGTAATCAGACAAAATGATTAGAATTTCTAATGGGCCTAAAAAAAGAAGTACTAATTACTTTGTAACGAGTTCCTATGCTTACAATTCTTTTATTCATCCAGCAAATTGTAAAAGAAAAGATAAGACATTAGCTACTACATATGCCCAACATCTTCACCACTTCAAAAGATAATAAAACAACACAACCATCAATACAATAGACTCAACTACAAAATTAAATAAACACATGTTTCAACTTCTGTACTTCAAAAGCTTGATCATCAAATCAAGAAGTGGCAATTTAGCATTGAACATTATATTTTACATTCCACCTTCAATTAGAGACATTGGTTGCCTCCTTATTCAGACAGTAGTAAACCTCAAAATGAACATTTTTTTCCATTCCAAAACAAAACAGCAACATAACTCCACATGTTAGAGCTTATAACCATATATATTCTGTACACGAAACTACACGGCCCTGCATATTCGAGTATCTATGACGGGCACCTTAGGGGAAGATTCCGACAGCTCCAACGCTTCCCCCAGAGACATCCACCGGTTCCCCCAAGCAGTTTCCGCCCAATGCTTCAATCTCTCCCCTTCTGCTTTTCTCGACTGCTGCACAAGAAGCGTTTCTGCATACCCCCCTTCACAAATATAGACAAAAATCGCACGTAAATACAAGCAAAAGCATATTAGCAAGCAAATTAACTCGGATAATATTGAGGCATACCTCTTGCTAGTGCAATTATGTCTTTTCTGCTAATGAATTGATCGGCACCTATCATTAGAAAGAAATAGCCTCAATAAAAAAATAACGCCTAAGTTTCAAGAAAGGCGAGTTTTGTGAAGATGTTAAGCGATTTCGTACCACCATCAACCTCCAAAGGTGGAGCTTTAAGCAGTTCAATTGCTCTTCTGAAAAGGCCCTATCAACCATATAAGAAAAGAATAACTTAACAGATTAAATCCTAATTGTGATTAATTTAACCCAAATGGAGAGTAGTGAGCCCTAATTGGATGGATGCATGATGTGCACAACTTTTTGCCGCATTTTGAGAGGGAAAAGCAGTACTGAAATCAAATTAATTCAAAGATTTGCAAGAGCTTTTTACTAGAAACTGAGTCGAGCTACGATGCAAATGGATACTCATACATGTATGTGGATCGACCGTGAAGAAAAGTGAGCAAAGAACTGATAAATCTGTCAATTTATCGTATTGGCAACCAAACGAACTTCCATACCTCTTGAATTAGAAGGGAACTCGAGCGTTCCGCCATGGCCTTTAGTCTATACATGAGAGCAATGCAGGTCAACACGACGCCAACTTTGGGGTGTTGAGGGCCTGCATATATCAGCAAAGGCACCATAACGCAAATGCATTCATACACGAACGTGCTCTAACCAAAGTTTCCATTTTTAAATTAAAGTAGCATACCATAGAGCTCTTCCACTTGCTTCAATGCTGCAGTCAGTATCTCCTCAGCATCAGTAAAATTCCTATAGAAGGAAAACCTCACATCAACACACGAGGATCATGAAAACACGGGAAATTGATTGCAGGCTATAACAATCTAGAGATGAATTACCCCACATGAGCCTCAAGCTGCCCTAAAGAGCAACCAGCAGCAATTGCAACTTCCTGTGTCGTCATGTTGCAAGCTCCGAGGTTGTTAGCATCGCCAAAATCTTTGATGTCGGACATTGCTTTTTGGTACATTTCCTTTGCAGCGGAAAACTTCCGCATCCCGTGAAGGAATTCACCATAAGACAGGGCAATATTGGCTACAGAAAACAGTATTGATAAGTCACAGCATCGATTTTTTCCAATAATATTACTGATAAGAGTAAAGCCTTACCACTCGACAATCCCTCTCTTGGAACTCCCTCAAAGGCTGACTGTGCTGCAGATTAGGGTTCAAATTCAGACGCCGTGAAGAAAAGACACCACCAGACATACAAATCGAGCATACGCACCAGATTTAGTGTCGCCACATATGAGCCCGATCAGACCTTTCAGAGCTTTGATTCGGGCTTCTAGGACCTCAACACCGCCCCCATCGCCTAGTTCGAGCCTGATTGAGCCTAGGATTTGCAATGCCACATCTGCAACAGCTGATGCAGCATCCTCCTAATGATTTTGAATGTAAATTAGGAAACAGAGAAACTAAATAGCTAGAGATTATTCTTATTATTACTGTGACATACTCGATATATTTCTAGGTAAATTCCCACTAGAGCTTCAGAAGCAGCAACTGCACAATCCCAACACAAATTTCACCATTTAATTTAATAATAATAATAATAATAATATAATACAAATTTCAGAAATAGAGAAGAAGTAAATGAGGTAGTTTTATCACCTTTGATATCAAGAGAAGACAAGCTTAAATTTTGAAGCTTTCCTAATCCCTCAATTGCTGCCTCATGGGACCCTCTAAAATAGATTAATTTTAGCCAAAATAACATCTTTAAGATTGAAAAAGTAATAAAAAAAGGCGATTAAGAAACAATAATATTACCTCTCAAACAATAAGGTAGAACGAGCAAGCTCAACCAAACCCTTGGAATTTTCATCTGGTTGAGTTGATTCGCATTGCTGCAACACCAACAACCCTCGCGCGTAAGATTCTTCTGAAATTGCGATACCAATTCAATCAATTGAGGATTTTTTTTCGATGTTTCGAGAAGGATCCTAATTCCAAAGCTAATAAAATTAAAAATTTGGCACCTGTTTTGTTCTCGCGAGCAAGAGAGGTGGCGTATTTTATCATTTCAACTGCAACTGGATTAGGCGTGAAAGTGGCGCTGCTGGCGGAAAATTGCCTGAGCGGCGGCGCCGCTGCTCTGGAAGGCGGTGGTTTCAGCACTGAAACGGAGCCTATTCTAATTACATTTCTCACAGCTCTCGAAGCTTCAGCTGCGAGCCTCATCATCTTAATTTTAATTTTCTGCTCCAAAATTATCTCCTTCTGATTCTGCTTTGAGTGAAGAAATGAAGAAAGCAGAAAAGCTTCCTAATTGCTGCTCTTTTTTCCTGATTTTTCTCTCTGTTTCTCCAAAATTTGGCATTGTTTTTAGAGAGTGGAGCTAAAATGGGCTGTATTTGGGCCAGATGGGCTTTAAAGCCCATGGAGAATTTTCTGTTAGTGAAGATGAAAAACACACGAATTGAAGCTTCAAATTCGTTCCTTACATTTAGCCATTGATTTTCATGGGAGACGATGAGCTACGTTCAACGTCATCATCTGATGCTGTATTGCCACCCTGCGCCGCCGAGGGCGGCGGAATGACGGTGGCGGAATGCCAGGAATTCATCCAGAAAAGCTTCGAAAATAGTACTTTTCTGTTAAACCTTCGCCACCTCTAGGGTTTAGGGTTTTAGGAGCCATTCTCATTTCTACAATTTGCAGATCCAAAGGTGAGATTTCTGAAGGAGAATTTGGAGAAATCTGGATGCCATATTGGAACCAATTTCATCAAGGCTGTCAATTGCAATGGAAGATTAACCAGTCGATTCGCCAGAGGAATTGGGGTAAAATCAAAACTTTGATGCTTTTTCCACTTGCAGAAATTCCTAATTTTTATATTCCAATCGTTATTTATGTGTGCAATTTCACGAGAATTTGGAAAATTTGGGGAAAATGAGCTCATGCTAGTAGACTAGTACTGATTGTGAAGCTAAGAGATACAAGTTGAAATGCTGTTGGATGCTACATTGAATTGTGATGCATATAATTCTGATGCTATATACAAAATTGTTCCTTTCATTTCATCCTAAATTTTTGTTTTTGTGCATTAGATTCAAGTGTGTAGCAATAACTTGAGAGTTGAGGCTGAGGTTGTGCAAGTGGTGATTCACGAGCTCGTTCGTGCATATGATGAGTGTCGTGCTGCTAACCTCGACTGGACTAACTGCGCTCACCACGCCTGCAACGAGGTTGAGATTGCTCGTTTATTGATCTAAAAGCCTCGCCATGGTTTCGTTTTCTTGGTTATGTTATGCATCTGCTATTGGTGTTTCGTTGGAGCAGATTCGAGCTAACAATCTGAGTGGCTATTGCCATTTGAAGCAAGAGCTTCTCCGCGGCCATCTAAGGATAAAGGGTCACGGCCAAGTGAGTCTCGTCTTCCGTTACACGACTTCTGCATCTCTGTGAAAATCGCATTCTTGAATATCAGTGCTTTTGTTGATATTGCTTGCTCGACTGCGCAGGAATGTGTCTGGAGAAGAGCGTTGAAGGCGGTGAAGGGAAATCCGTATTGCTTGGGAATAGCAGCAGAGGATGCTATGGAAGCTGTTTGGAGCACTTGCTATGACGACACCGCGCCTTTCGACAGAGCTCCTTGACTTGCTTCATCATCATCGCCATAATCTCTTACTTCTTTTTAGCAGAAGAATTAGGTTACTTTTTGGTAGTTAAAGGCTTCATTGTAAATTCATATGATATGAAGTGCACTATTTTATCTAAGTTTGCATTCTTGAGTTTATTATTAGGGATGTCAATGGAATCAATCCACTCATATCCAACATTTGCCCTCAATTTGAAATTATAGTGTTTTGTTTTTTATGTATTTTATGTTTGTAATGTATGTGTATATGGAAGTAAACATAAAACATTTTTATTTAAGCTAATCACTAATATGAATCTATAAAAGTTGAGGTAGAAAGTTAGAACTAGTAAAATGGGCTGTATTGGGCCTAATGTGCTTTGAGCCCATGATTCTCTCATAGACTCTCGCTGACTCACAACGGCGGAGCTAAGTTCAATCTATCATTATATAAAAGTGGAGTAGTTTTTTCACCCCAAATACATACACATTCACCCATTTTCCCGCCAATCTCATGCCCATTTTCGTCATTTTCTGTACTTTCGCATTAAATGCACTAAATCATCATTTTGTGCATTGAAACAGTACCAAATATTGTGTAATTGCGTGTATGTATGTTGGCTTAGTGGTAAGAGGTTAATGCCTGAGGCCAAAGGTCTCGGATTCGAGTCCTCTATGACGCGGCCTTTAAATTTCTGTAATTTAATTATCAAATATATCTTTGTATACAACATCCATAGAAAGTCTCAAAGATAGGATTTCGGTGGTAATTTTTATTTATTTATTTAGATTTGCTTCAATAAAATACTTTGTGGGGCTCAAGATAGATTCATGATTCAGTGTTAAATACAATATTAATGGCATTTAATATAAAAGTAAGATATGGTCTATGATCTATATATATTTGCCTACATTGCATTTAATGCAAAATCCAAGATACTCCCTCCGTCCCATTCTTCTTGTCCCTTGGGTCGTCCCATTCTTCTTGTCCCATTTCCTTTTTTGGCAAAAATTTACACACAAAAAATATATGAACCCCATATGTACCTATACTCTCTCACACTCATCAACTCCACTTTCTTAATCTTTGTACCCAAAGAAAAGGGACAAGAAGAATTAGACAGAGGGAGTAGTATTTTAGGCACTATTGAGTATTTATTCTATTGAAATATGTAGAATGTATATGGGAAGAAACTAAAGGTATGCGTGCGTGCATGTATTAGATGTGTGTGCTACTATATATATATACATTGTTATTGTTATGGAATTAAAAGCAAGAAATTATTTACATAATGGATACTAAATGAATATCTATTACGACGAAGTGAAAATAAGGTTGAAGTTTGCATATGATTGCAGCCTTTTTAAATCCTTGATGGTGCACAATTAAGATAACACAGCCTGCAAAAAAAAAAAAGATGATTAATGTGGGATATTATTACAACAGTATTAATATATAATATACAATATATAGTATAATATATAAATTTCAAATATATATACATTATACATATTATTATAATAATAATAATAATAATAATAATAATAATAATAATAAATGTAAAGTTACAAATAATAGATAAGGAAGAGATGAGTATGACTAAAACAATATTCTACCTCACCCTTATTCCTTGATGAGAAATGAAATTAAATATTGAAATTGCTATTACAACAAAATAGAATACAAGGCTGAAGTTGTATTTGTTTATGCAACGGTAGCAATTCTTGCAGATTTGGTATTACTAGAAACAAATAACCAAATTGGGAGAAAAATAGATTAACAAGATAGAAAGAAAAAACAGAAATTTTTAGATATATATATATATATACAGTAGCAATTTTTGCAGCCCATAGATATACGCATAATGTACATCAAGAAGCTAGAAATGAAATTTGCAGCCTATATTCTAAATATATATATAAATATGTATATGTATCGTATATAGCAACCTAAATAGTACATCAACCTCCTAAGAAATAGCAACCTATTCGTGTATAGGCATCATGAGTTTGTAGAAGCTACAAATGAATACAAAGAAACTTACACTTTCTGCACATATTTTTTGCTATAAATAGCAGTGCATACCTTCTATCATCATCCAAAAGTAAGTTCCTTCTTCTCTACTTCGATATTCTGTTGCAGCTGTTATGCACATATTACTAAAGAAGTTATGTTTTATTTTGCAGGAAATTGAAGCAGAAATTGAGAGAGAAAGATGGATCCATTGGTTTCTCATAACAAACAGCTTCACCCTTCACTCAATTTCCTTCTTCTCTACTTTGATATTCTGATGCAGCTGTTATGCACATATTACAGTAATTCTTATGTTTTATTTTGCAGGAAACTGAAGCAAAAATTGAGAGAGAAAGATGGCTCCATTGGTTTCTCTTATCAAACAGCTTCACCCTTCACTCAAGTTGATTTCCCCACTAAAATTTGGTATTCAAAAATAGCTTATATTGAATAATTCTACCCAAGGCCCGATTTTTGTTTTATTTGCATTATTTTTAGATCAAACCATTTCTTGAAATAGCTTCATGCCACATAATTGTTCTATTTCAAAAGGATTGATTATTATGGATGTTTGCAGATATTATAGTGCATTAACTTGATGTATTGACTGGAATAATTTGTGAATATTTTTATTGTAGCTCCTACACTGAAAATCTTTGCATGCATTTTTTAGTTTAATCTTACATACTTCTTATTTTATCCCAGGACATGTTCATCAAAGAGGGGAACTGAGGAAATTGATCAAATCATGCAAACTCAGTGCCAAGAGATCCAATGAATACAAATATAATATGCGTCCTATACTTACTATTGATGCATTTTCTACAGCGTAGAAGCAATAATGGAGAAAGACTTACCTTATTTTTTCTTCTCATCTTTTGATGGCTTATCTGCAACAAGACAAATGAAATGGTAAGTTAGTATGTAAATGTAATTTATCATTTGTTATGCTCTTAGTATTTAAATTTTTCTAGCAACTATAGATAATAAATCACCATACCTTTCAAGTTGATTTAGCATCAATTTTTTTTTTTTCAATTCCACGCTTCTGCAATATGTCCATAGTATTACAAAGTTCGATTCTGAAACCTGTAAAATAGGTTATAAGAGTTGTTACATTATACAGTTCAAATAATTTTATTAAAATAAAGTAGTCAGAAATAGAGTATGGTTGTATTGTTGGTTTAGGGAGCTGTTTGTTTGAGGAAGCCACGAATTTGTTCATTTATATAGCTGAAACATCAATTATGTAGCAGAAACATCAATTATGGGTTCATTTATATACATATTAAATCATGTAGCAAAAGTTGAAAGGCAGTGAGAATGTAATTCTTCTAACTTTCACTTTCTCAGTATGCAGATACGACGGTGGGCACAAGTTATAAAGATAGAAAAAATATCTAGAAGTGAAAGTTGACTTGCAAACGAAGATGCTTTGGATGATCTGTTGGTGCTTTATTCCAGAACTAAAGTGAAATTTCTTCTTCACCAAATTCTAGATCTACGAATTCAAGATATAGATCTGCGATTTTAAGCTTCTAAATTTCACTCAAAACATAGAAAAATTTGTTAGTTATAAGTATGCAAAAAGAAATAGATAAAGGGTTCATAAATATCAAGGGGAATTCGTTGTAATAACCTGTTAAGGATTCTCTTCTTCGGCTTTTCTGCAATGGGTTGTTCTTCTTCTGTTATTTCCGAATGGCTTCGACTTCTTGTCCTTTTTTGCAATTGAATTAAAAGGAAGAAGAAGCATATTAGAGAAAAGAGAGATGGAAGCGGCATAGGCTGTCTGTCGAGAGAGAGATAGCGGCGGAGGCGGTGAGAATAGAGGAAGAAGACGAGAATTGAAGAGAGGTAGCGGCGGAGGCATAAAACTATTAAGTTAGGGTTGAAATATCTTTTTTTCATTTTAGCTTCGGCTTCTTGCTTCATTTCATTTAATCGAGGCCCAATATATATACATACATAAAACAAATCTTTGCCAAAATATTTTCCCGTCTAAATTATATGTTATTTATAATAATCTTATTTTGAGCTTTTATATTATGTTACATATAATAATATTATTATATTAATATTAATTACATAAATAATTAAAATTATATCTTTAGTAAATAAATCTAAAGTCAAACGTGTGAAAAGAAATTATTAATTGGGCCTTATTAATTAATTAACACAATTATAAGCTCTGATTAAGGAATTATAACAAAAATTCAGCCATACAGAATTACATGGAAATAAATGTATTATTTGCATTAAAACCAT
>JAYJMF010000030.1:3891818-3918270 GCA_036873715.1 Salvia sclarea
CCCACTGCAGCAATATTTTAATATTATTAAAATATTGCTACAGTGGGAGGGGTGTTGTGCACACCCCTTCTCCATGGAATTTACTAGTAGTTATTTAAGTTGTGGAACTCAAGGTTCCGTAGAAAGATTGATTTCTATATTTGGTAAAAGAATAACGACATAAACGTACGTACATTTGGATGTCGGCACATGAGAAAACAAAATTGAACTAAAAAAACAATCCACAAAGCCGGTAAAAAGTGAGAAACAGCCACGTGGTTATTAATAAGTCTTTTTGTTAAAAGATTATTATATAAGTTCTCTATATGCGTTTTTCACCCGTTTAGGTATGTGAAATGACAATACTATCCTTTACTAAACAAAAGAACATAGTTGAAGAAATGGATAAAAGAAACTTCCCCACAAGAAAATCCTTCTTAAATTCACGACTTTTTTTATTTGTATTCTTTGTTTCCCATCAAATTTCAGCAAATCGTAGTCAAATCTATTTGGCAAAAGAAGCAAAGTAAAAGTGCTTACCACAAGTATATTGCGACTTAAATTAAAGAACGACAACAAGAAAAATGACATTGAGAACTCAAAAGAAAGAAAAGTTTGATCTTATTTTAACTTTCGAGACCATTTTATTTATTTATATTATTCTAACTATAAGTTTGGAATGAGTGTTGGTGTGATATAGTTTAGTTTGGGTTTAGATTTGAATGTTTTATTTTCTCCTTAACTTAAAATCTTTTACAAAAAATGTGTCGCAATTTCCATGACAAAAATAGTCTCATTTTTCTTTTTTTAATGTGGCGGTACGTAGAAGTTTATGGCCATAAATGCTTGATTCTATCTTGAAATATATACACACTCAAAATATTTTAGTGATATTTCAGTTTAAATGTTCGACTTAATAATATTTTAACTATACATATTATAATCATAATGAAATGGTAATAGATGAAAGTTTTAATTAATGTACTTTTATATTAATAATATCTAATAAAACATACTGCATGAATCGAAATAGAAAACACGTGACAAAGTCACAACTTGAGCATGCAATAAAATTTAGAGAATGAAATCTCTTCAATCTCTCTCTGCTCTCTTCAAATTAACCGCAAACAACACTCTCTTTCTCTCTCTAAATGAAGCTGATTTTTCCATATAAAGAAAAGAAGAGAGATAGAGAGAGGCATAAGAGGAAGAGATATAGAGAGAGAGGGAGGAGAAGGAGGCAATCTTCTTCTCCCAACGAAAAACAAATATCTCTTCCTCAATCCTCTCTCGTCTCGTCTCCTCTCTCGGAAGCGGCCCCGAGCTTCCAAGATGAACGACCTTTGGGTAAATTTCCTCTTCAATTTTCATTTTTTATTTTGAATTTAGGGATATCATTTGCTTTTTCTATCTAATTTTTGGAAATGCAGGCTAATAGGAAAAAATAAATGCATTGAGATTTGAGAGATCAAATGCGTATATATATATGTCTGTTTCCATTTTTTTGGCGGGAAAATTTATGTTGGTGTTGATGAATTTAGATTATTTCACAAGAAATCATATTGTGGAAATGTGAAGAATTAATTGATCGATGCTGAGGAAATCTGGATTTATTTATTTCCATATGAGCTCAATATATATATTCTGGCGATTTAAGCAGAAAGTGTTATGTAGTGAATCATTTCTTTTAAATGTGGTGGGATTGTGGAAATTTTGAAGATGTTGATTGTAAGGATTGCCCGTCTTTGTGCAGGATTCTATTTCGCTCCCTCGGGGCCAGTCGAGGAGACAGGTGGAAGACATCGAAAAGGGACCTCAGAGATCGGGGGAATTAGGGCTCAAATTCTTCTTTGAAAAGGTGAGCATAAAACGTGTCGATTATGAACAAGAATAGTTACTTTCACTTCTCCAAAGTGTCTATATTCTGCATTTTCCAGGTTCAAGAGGTAGACGAACCATATGAAAAACTCTCTACACTGCTGAAAAGGCTTCAGGTATGTTTCTTCATTTTTCATGAACACGTTTCGTTTATCACTTAAAACTGATGTGTATCAATTTACTGCAGGATGCTCATGAAGAATCAAAGGTTGTTACAAAGGCTTCAGATATGAAAGGTATTACTATAACCACTTGAAACTAGTTGACCAAATGATTACTTTGTATTCTCACTTAATCATTCTATGCAACCTGTAGCTATCAAGCTTCGAATGGCAAAGGATATTGATGAAGTTGGGATCACTGCCCGTTTTATCAAATCAAAAATCGAGGAGCTTGACAGAGATGTGAGTTATCATATTAAGTTTGAGCATTTGGATTCCCATGAGAATGACATTTCCTGAAGAAAAAAAAAATTGCTCTTGAACAGAACTTAAACATTAGAAAAAAGCCGGGATGTGGACAAGGATCCGGGGTAGACAGAACGAGAACAGTGGCAACAGTGTAAAATCTAACTTTCCTGTCAATGGATGTTTTGAGTTTAACATGATGTTCATGAGTAGCTTTTTTATAGAATTCTTTGGTATAATATCATTATATTCCCATCTAATATATCTCCATTCAGGGCTTTGAAGAAGAAGTTCAAAGATAGGATGCTTGAATTTCGGGTATAGGGTAAAATGCATGTTGAGAAATGGAAGTGGTTTTAATTTCTTCGAATTTCACTATCATTTTCTTATGTATCTCCTGAAAAATCACTTGTTGCAGATTTTAAAGGACAATATACAACAAGAGTATCGTGAAGTTGTGGAGAGACGAGTATTCACAGGTGAATGCTTCTGCTTACTTTACTATTACATTTCTCACGCGCATTGTTCATAATCATCTTAACGGATTTTATTTCGCGTACTTTTCTAGTGACGGGATCAAGACCTAACGATGAGGTAGTTGTTCTTTACTTGTTTCAAAGCTTGACTTTTTCTCTCTACGTCGTCTCCAATTGAGAAAACCATTTTTTTATTCAGATGATCGATAAATTGATCGAGACAGGGCACAGTGAGCAAATCTTTCAAACAGCGCTTCTTGAACAAGGACGAGGCCAGGTACACTTTCCTTCACCTCAGCTTGCATTTTTCTCCCTGAAATTTGATTCGGGCAATGATTATTGCTCTTGTTTCAGATAGTCGACACTCTAGCAGAAATCCAAGAACGGCACGATGCAGTTAGAGATATAGAAAAGAAGCTTATGGATTTGCATCAGGTTTAATATTATGAGTCATTTCCTCTTTCTGCTTATTTATCTCTCTCTTATATAATATGTATAAATATTGTTGTGTGCAGATATTCTTGGATATGGCAGTTCTTGTGGAAGCTCAAGGAGACATGCTTAACAACATAGAATCACAGGTACATATAGTGAGAGGATCAAATACAAACCCTTTCCATATATTAACTAAAGAACCAATCTAGTTCGTTGATGATCTTGATTAATGGATGATCAAGATTGACTTTTTAAATTCGCTATGCTTTTTTACGTACAACATAATGCTTCATAGGAACCAATCTAGTCCATTGATGATCTTGATTAGTGGATGGTCAAGATTGACTTTTGAAATTCGCTACTTACGCACAAGATAATGCTCCATGCGATGTTATGTTTTTTTTGTGTATAAAACAATGTTTTTACTGATTCTTATATTTTAAACGCATAACATAATGTTTTTACTAGTATTTTTGCTCTATGTTGGGTTTTAGGTTCCTCGAAGGGGGATGGTTTTGACCAAATCCCACCCGATATGTATATACCTATTTATTGGGCTTAACGTTTCCTCATGAGACGACCTAACTTGTCGTTGGGGTTTGATTGTCAGGTCGATAGAGCAGTAGACCACGTGCAGTCGGGAACCACGACCCTGCAGAGGGCGAAGAGCCTGAGGAAGAGCTCGAGGAAGTGGACATGCATCGCGATCTTCATATTCTTGATCATCGTGGCGATGGTTCTCGTTAGCGTGTTGAAGCCCTTTCGGATCAAGAACGGTGCATAGCAGCTCGATCTCTCTAGGCTAGATTGAATAATACACAGTGTAGGAAGGAAGGCAAGGCAAAGCAAATTTTGTAGTGTGCATCTGCTTCTGCCCTAATTAACTTCTAATTTTAATTTATTTTCAATCATTAATTATTCTTTTTCTTCGTGCATATTTTTTGTTTGCACGCAGTCTTGTAATCAGCCATATCAGATTTTAATGTTAGTTGTTTGGTCTTGTATTCTAACCATGTAATTTATGAGATTGAGAAAAAGACAATAAGATAGTATAAATTTATTTTTATCATTCTTGAATGAAATTCTGGTCAATCATGATTGGAAAGTGATACCATACAATTTAGTCATTATGACTAGGGCTGTCAAAATTTGCCGAAAAAAAGGTATACCGTACTTACCATGCCGAAAATTACCAGAAAATACCGAATATAAGGTATACCGAATTTTCCGATGAGGTATAATACCATACCGAACTTTTTGGTACGATAAAGGTATCACTTTTCCAAATACCGAGGTATACCGTTGTATACCGTACCGCGGTATATACCATTGCTTCAGTATATACCGTCATACCGGTATCGCGGTATATATCATTATTTTAGTAAGTACCGGCATATCGGGTATATTAATATTATTAAATATGTACATATTCAATTTCAATTATAAAAAGAATAATTTATTCATTAATTTTAAATCATAATTAGTAAATGTAGTAACAAATTATAAATATATGAGTTAATTTTTTATATACCGCCATATTTCGCAAATTTTGACATGACCGGTAATACTGATAATGTGTGGTATACCGTGAAAGAGAGGTATGCCGAAGTAAGGTAAGGCATATCGAAAAGAAGGTAATGTATAGGTATATAAAAATTTCATATCGAAAGTAAGGTATACCGAACCAAGGTATACCGAAAAGTATGGTAGGGTAACGGTATGAAATTGTTCGTACCGAAGACAAATGTAAGGTATAAGGTATGACCACTTTAGTAAAGTATACCGTACCGTGCCACCCCTAATTATAATAGGATGAGATCTCATGTCCCACTGGGTCCTACCATCATATTCCGATTATTTAAAAAATATTATCTTTGTAGAAAAAGGTCTATTATAGTACTATGAATAATAGTTAACTATTATTTCAAAAATTCAGAGTTCAAAAAAATTATATACTCTAACTTCAAATTTATTAATCCTAAAAGTGAATTATTAATCATTAAAAGTAAAATCAAATAATAAAATATAATTATATACACTAACCATATGAAATAAATCCTTATTAAAAATTATATGATTAAACTAAAACATATAAAATTAAAATTGAAGAAAAGAATATAAAAGAAAATAAATAAATAAAATTAAAATGTGACATAAAGTGAGACACCAAATGTTGGAAGTTGGATCTTAAGTGATTAATAACCACTAATTAATTAATTGTTAACATTAATTGCCTAATATAGATTCTGGCAGTTAACAACTTCAAAAAACGGTACAACTCAAATAAACACTTTTATAAGCAGAAAGAAACTCATTATTGCTCCTAATTATGGATTTTCCTTTAAATAGGATTCACACACTGTTAATGGTGAATTTAAAAGCTATACAAATCTTTCTATAAATCACAAGCATACTAGCAAAAAATTCAAGAGATATTCTATAAGAATCCCCAAAAGCATGTGGAAGTGAAAAAAAAAAAAAAAAAACACTAAGATTTAACTCTTAAAGAACTTCGCCTAAGCCATAATTCATACATAACCATATAAAAAGCATCATAATCAACAGGAGAAGGATTCCACAGAAATTGTTTCCTTACCTTCATCACATTATCTCTCAAAATCGAATACTCCTCGTCGCTTATCGCTTCGAGGATTCTCTTCAGGAGAGGGATATCTAGCGTTGCGACGATGATCGAGAAGCTTCTCCAGTTCAGTATATCCTGAAACGGGAGATCGTAGTGATTGGCGATTATCACAGGAACGCAGCCGTAGTATAGTGCATCACCAATACGGGCCGTGTTGACCTCGAATCCCTTGACGTGGAGGCAGAATTTGCTTCGTAGGAGCTCGTCGGAGTAGGACGTGTTGAGGTGGCCGAAGTGAACTGATATCTCGGAATCATTTTGCCACACTTGAAGCAGCCTTTCGCGCACTGGCGAGTTTATTGAGCCGGCGAAAAAGGCTAGTTTCGACCTGAAATTGTCGAGAGATGAACTGTCAAGATCTCGAGCATATCATATCAAGTAGGCTTCGGATCGAGTGCAATTGAAACAAGAAAGTAATCAGTATAAAGTTTCTCATGTACTATGCTAATTGTTGATGAAATTTCATAGCTCCTACAAAAATGTAAAATTGAGGGATAATAGTCTGTAAAGTACTAAACTTTGGCTAGATTTTGGTTTTGCTGAGCTTTTAGTATATTACAGTATGATTTTGCAATCGGGATCAAATTGATGCAAAACATGTCCGTCTATAATTCCGAGGGGGCCATGTCAGCAACAATTTGGGGGTAAAGCAATCTTTAGTCACTTAACCAGAAATTGGTCAAAGTTCGGAAATTTACATGCTATTATCCCTAAATTTTACAATGCCTATCTCGAAAAGGGCCATAAAGCCATCATATTTATGAATCATTCCAATGTATAGATCTATAGACATACAAATAGTTCGATGCAATTTGACTAAAGCAATCTATTGAGTTCATAATAGTAAGATCAAATGGCTCGGAATTAATGCAATTAAACGCGAAGTATTTACCTTTCGCGTGCAAGATTTGGGGGATCGCCTTGCCTAGGCCAAATTTGTGGCAGGGAAGCATCTTTGTGAGCGACATAGGAGAACACATAGTAGCTCGACGAGCACACAATTTGGATAGCATTAAACTTAACCGCCTCCGCTTTCTCCATGGCTAAACGTCCAATCGAGTGGCAAGCAACATAGAAATGATCGGCGCCACCACTCTCATTCCAATAAGAATACTCATGACTAAGGTTGAAGACGTAATCCCTCACGAAGTCTTGAATCCCATTAATACCCACGCGGGGGTCGTGCCTCAGCCTTGCAATCGAGAAGGGTAGAAAGAACAAATCCGCCTCGGAAGGGTCCTCCGTCACGAAATGACTGCTCACTAGAACCTTCTTGAAGTAGCTTTCACTGGCGTAGTTGCCACCGGGGTCGGACTCCACGGGCAAGAGCACGTTGGCGAAGGGGTTGTCTCGTCTGTGTGGATAGATATAGACCTTTAAGCTTGTGTTCATCTCCTTGTAGTTTGCAAGGAAGACATCTCTGTCATGGAACAGCTCTTTGTCATTACCTATAAATCAATCATTTCAAGAATTCAAATGTAAATGCAATCAGCTCTTTGAGAGGTATGACTTTGCCATGATTTAGAATGTCACCATCCAAGATAGGATTTTTAACAACATACCCTCGAAGAAAACCCAAAATATATTAGTAACATTCATTTTTTCCCCCCATTTTGTGGCCTCATATCAAGCAATCCAAATGTCCAATTAGCAATTATACTCTTGATCACTTCATAAAATCGTCTAAATTTTAAAGAGATGCATAAAAACACACGATCAAACATTGAAAGATGAAACTTTGGCTAACATTGAAGTCATAGCAAATGAAAATTCTTCAAAAAAACAACACTCATTTTTTTCAATATTGTGGCCTCATCTCAAGCAATCCTAATATATTATTAGCAATTATACTCTTGATCACTTCATAAAATTGTCTAAATTGTAAAGTGATGCATACAAACACACGATGAAACATTGAAAGATGAAAACTTTGGCTACATTAAGGTCATAGCAAATGAAAATTCTTGAAAAATAAAATTTCGAGAAAACATAATACGAAAAATGCAACTTTCTTCCATATGCAGATTGAAATGAAAAATATCCCCAAAGCAAAGTGTGACTCAAAGAATTAAGCGAAAATCAAAATATAGAGCTAAAAGACTGAAACATCAAGCATTACTCTTCCACATATTTTTTGCAACACAGTACTAAGTTACTAACATAGCAAATGAAAATTCTTGAAAAATAATATTTCGAGTAAAGACAGTATGAAAAATGGAAACTTTCTTCCATATGCAGATTGGAATGAGAAATATCCCCAAAAATAAGTGATTGCTATAATCTGACATCACCTGTTCCCATTTTATTACATCTTCAATTTTCTCATTTTCAACATTCACCAATTAAACAATATCATCATCACACTCAAAAGAACTAAGCAAGAATCAAAATTTACAGCTAAAGATTGGAAATTTAGACTAACCACGAAGGCCCAATTGGAGTCTCAAATCAGTCCAATCCTCAGCCTCTCCAAAAGCTCCATTCTTTCTCTGAATTTCAGCAAATTTGAGAGGGGGAAATTGGGAAAAATTGAGTGAAGCCCCAATTTTGGGGTGGGTTAGTCTTAGGGGGATGTGATGGCCGATTTGGGGGTGAATGAAGAAGATATTAGAAGTGGAGGAGATGTAGAGGAGAATGAGGAGAGAGGTGGCGAGAGCTAAGGTTGTGGGCATGTAGAAGAAGAAGGATTTGAGAGAGGGGATTGAGTCGCGGCGGCGCGTGAGGAGAGTGTGGAGCACGTACAGTGAAGACGCCGCCGCCATGGATGGAGGAGGAATATGCGCAGAGAGAGTAACAAAATGGATTCTGATGGAATTGGAAGTTGGAGCATTAAATGAGTGAGGATGCAAACAAACACATTATTATGATTACTTTACTAACTATCTCGTGTGTCTTATTTTGGAGCTCATTAAATTAATTTAAATAATAGTAGTAAATGATTTTGATACTATTAATTATATAATGAACCATCAAAAAATACTACTATTCCCTCCGTCCCATTTTTCTTGTCTCGCTTTCCTTTTTGGATCGTCCCATTTTTCTTGTCATATTTTTTTTTTTGATAAAAATTTACACACAAAAAGCACATGGGTCTCATGTAAGTCTCACCATCTCTCATTCATCAACTTTGCTTTATTAATCTCCGTGCAGAAAAGAAATGAGACAAGAAAAATGGGACAGAAGGAGTGATACTTTTTTTGACTCATGAATTATCGATTTTGTATCAGCTGCGCGTTCCTATAGTTTTTTGGCTCCTGAAAATTGACATCGCCGAATTGCAATTAATTTGAAAAAGACTGACGAGTGCGATTATTATCATTCAAGTATAGATTAAATTATATAACCAAAGTAAATAGAATTTACCATCCATACATTGGTAAAACTTGAAGCAATAAATGTAAATTAGATCATACTCAAACGAATGACTAAAGTTGATAGTACAAGTTGGATCAAATATACAAATAAATGAAATTATGAAAATACAATTCACATGGTGATCCTAATACAAGAGAGGTTTTGATATTTCAGTTTTGTCACCTTAGATTTTTCTCTTTTTTTAGGATAAGAGTGAAACTTGGATGCAGCTTATTGTTATTAACGTTTTACAACCAAACAATAATCCAAACTTGACAAATTTTGACGGAGATTTACATGTTTTAGGTCGCAAAACTGCAAAATCGACAATATTTAAATATGGAAAAATAGAATAAAAGAAGAAACTTGAAGGATCGATGAAACGATTGATCCTCTAATTTAGTATGTAAATCATTCGACTGATTTTTACCACATTTACACTGATCAATGTTTGGGTAATTCGAATATTTATTAATATATTGCTTCTAAACTTCACCGTATTATGCATGTTTTTTTTTTCAGAACACTGTATTATATATGTAATGTTGGGACAAAATCACAAATGACAACTATGGATAAGAAAAATATCAATTTGATGATTGCTTCTACAAAAGTTATACAGAACATTGCTTTAATTGGATGAGATCTTATCATGATTACCTAATTAAACCTTGCAAGAATCTCACTTTTGATATTCCACTCGTGCCTTATTTATTATTCGTTCTTCTTTTTCTTTATTTTTTCTCATTTTCTTCAAATATCATTAATTCTATGTTTAATTCAACATTTTATAATTATTATTCCACAATAAATTTGCATTAAGAGTTCATAATTGATTGCTATAGTTGAATATTAATGTCATTAAATAATAAATGTTAATTAGAATTCATTATATAGCAATAATTTTTACTTATATAAACAAGGCACGATAGAACTCAAAAAATTGCGGCACCGGAATCCTCGTAAAATTGCCCATATACACATTTACATCCAATTACTATTGACATATGTCAATCCTAACAATTTAGGATTGCTAATTAGAGCAATTATTTTTCTTACGCAACCCATAAATATAATAAACCCTAAACCCCTAATCTTAATATTAATATTGTCACATGTAAATAACTAACCCAAGAATGAAATAAGCAATATCACACTACAAAACAATATATAATCAGAAAATGGAACTTTACAAACACTGTACAAACTTATTAATTAAAACAAAAAAATTATAACCCCTCAAATGTTGATTCTAACATGACTTCTCCTGAGCCACAGCTCATACATAACCATGTAAAAAGCATCAAAATCAATGGGCACACTATGCCACTGGAAATGCCTCTGCACTCTCACAACATTCTCTTGCAACCTCACATACTCACCAGAAACAACCATCTCTCGAAGCACCTTCTTCATCGACGGAATCTCCGACGCTGGCAAGACGACGGAGAATCTCTCCCAATCCAAGATGTCGGTGTATGGGAGATCGTAGTGATCGGCTAAGACAACGGGCACACAACCGTAATATAAAGCATCCCCTATTCGGGCCGTGTTTACCTCGAACCCCTTGGCGTGGATGCAGAATTTGCTCCCGAGGAGCGACTCCGAGTAGGGCGTCTTGAGGCGGGCCCGGTGGACGGATATCTCTGTGTCGTTGCCCCATGTTTTTACGAGGGACTCGCGGATGCGGGAGTTCATTGCTCCCGCGTAAAAGGCGAGGTTCTGCCTGCGGGAGATAAGAGTAATTGAGTCGGGAGTTGGTGCAGTTTGGATATATGTAAGTGAAAATAGTGGGACTGGTCGTTATGGAAAGGGTTAATAGTAGTTTATGACCTCGAATTTTTGGAGTTTTTTATTGGGGGGAAATTTGTGTGCATCTGCATGCGCGGTGCATTGACCTCAATTAGGTTTGTCAATTATTAGATTTTAATTAGAGTTTATTAATCTCTAATTAGAATTTAATTAGGACGAATGCACTAGAATGTGCCTCGTTTTGATTTGTGACCTCAACTTTAGTTTACCTTTTAAATATCTTGAACTTTGCAAATTAGTTTATTGTAAAAAATCGTCAAAAATCAAACTAGGCTCACCATAAAACATGTTTCCCGATGCTAAAACTAAAACCATGTTCCTAATGAATAAAAGATTTTTTATGCAAAGTTCGTGGTATTTGAAAAAAAAATTAAAATTGAGGTCATAAACTACTATTAATCCTTAAGGAAAAGGGCCACTATACCTCTTGGACGGGGGCCGCATTGGCGGGCTGCCTTTCCTAGGCCAAATCTGCGGTATCGAGGTGTCCTTGTGGGTGATGTAGCCGGTCAAGAAGTAGCTCGAGGAGCACACAACTTGGATCGCATTGAGTTTCACCTGGACGGCCTTGTCCATGGCCGTCCTCCCCACGGAATGGCAGGCGACGTAGAAATGGTCTGCGCCGCCTGTCCTATTCCAAAAGGGGTACATTCGGCTAATTTCCCTAACGTAGTTCTTGATGTAGGTTTGAATCCCACCAACGCCCACTCTCTTGTCGTGCCTGAGGCTTGCGATGGAGAAGGGGAGGTAGAAGAGGTCGGCCTCGGAAGGGTCGTCCGTGAGGAAGTGGCTGTGAAAGAGGGCTTTCTTGAAATAGCTCTCGCTTGCGTAGTTGCCGCCTGGCTCGGAATCCACGGGCAGCAGCACGTTCGCAAAGGGGTCGCTTTTGTTGTGTGGGTATACGAAGATTTTCATGCTCTTGTTCATTTGCGTGTAGTCTTCCATGAATAGGGCTTTGTCGTGGAACGCGCCATTATTTTGCTTCTTGTTTCGTGATGCTGCATAGATTGTGAAATTGTGTTACATCTCGTGTTTCATATATGACGATAATTGCACATGTATATAGCAAAAAAATTACCTAGAGGGCGAAGTAGCCCAAACACCCTCTAGCAAAAGAAAATATTTTTTAAAACTAATGTATTTTATTTTATTTTAGAATATTTTTTTGTATCAACACCTCTATGATTTGATTAAGTTTTAATTTTGGCTCCTACACCAAACTATAAATCTGGCTCTGTGCCCAGTTGTGCACTCACATATACAACCAATGTGGTGGACAAAATTGGAATACTATTCCATTGTAAATTTGCATGTGCAATGATATACTAGACAACAGTAGGATATATATGCTTTTGGTAGGGTATGGTATATATTAAACTAATAATTTAAACTTTAAAGTATGTGAAATTGTGAATTGTAACGTGTATATATCTATATATATAATGCATGTCTATTGACCAATCATCACCCAGCAGCCAGTTTTTGACGTACATGATGAATGCTATATAACAAAATGAAAGAAGAAAATTCAAAGAGTAATTAGAGATAACGACATAAATTAAAGCAGCCTATTCCAATTTCCAACTTGTAGCAACTAGCAACGATCAAGACTACTCATCAAGGGCCACAATACATATATAGAATGTTGAAAAACGTCGCCAAATTAAGTAAATATCAAATTCGATCAAACCGAATTAAGCAAAGTAATTAAAGGTCAACATGAATATTTAATTAATACTAAATTAATTAATTACCAACTGATTCATTAGTCGACGTCGGCAACGGCAATGGCGCCGCTTCACGATCGCCGCCGCCCGACGCCACGGCGGCGGCGGCGACTTCCTTCTCCGGCAGAACAACGTCAACTTGCAGATTGAGTGATTCATGAGAAATGAAAGGGTGATTTTTCACTATGATTGATTTAGGAGGGTGAATTAGGCCTTCGTGATGATAAACATCGAGTTTGAAGCTAGAAAATGAGTAGAAAAAGAAGAAAACCGAGCTTGTTATGAGGAGGAAGAATATGCCTTTGAAGGAATATTCCTTCTGCTGCAGGCGGCGGAACGGCGGCGAGGGGAAGCCGGCGGAGGCCGCCATGCCCTGCGGCGGAGAGAGAGAAGTGAGGAAAGGAATTAGAGAATATGATGAGTGTATGCAATGGAATGGAATATTAATGCAATAAGGGTTTGGTTATGATGTATTAATTGAAATGAAAGAATAATGTGCCAATTTTGATTATTCCACCCTTTTTTACTAGTTTAAATCATAAGTTGGTGTTTGGCTGCTTTTTGTTTGTTTCAAAGTATATGGCATATTTTTCTTTCTATTTTTTCTCTGTTGGGATTTCGAAAAGTAAACAAAATTCTTTTGGTAGATGATTGTATAATCGAGTAGTATATAGATGAGAAATAAAATAAGATCTTGACATGTTGAATGTAGCAATTAACAATATTTATACGGATAAAGATTGTTAATTGATTTTAGAATAAATATCACTTTAAACCCTAAACTATTTTAACACTCTTAATTATACTATGAACTAGAATTTGCACCCGTGCGATGCACGGAAATATTTGTAGATTTAGTATTTATATAAAATAAATATTATATTAGAAAATTAAAATTATAATGAAAAATGAAATTTCTTTATAAATAATTATTTAGCATCTTATAATCCCTTTATTAAAAAGAAAAATCAGCTATAATTCATTATGCTTTTTTATTCTTGATAAATTTTGTTTTTTAATTTCATTAGATAATATTTGTACGACAATGATATTTTAAAGCATTATAATGCTATTCTTTAAGCATATGTGTAAATTCAATCACAAAAAATACTCTCTCCATCCCTTATAAATCTTCCCATTTTATGTTTTTTAGTACGTTCCTTGTAGTTGAGTTTAATTATTAGCTAGTTACATAATTAGTCACTCATATAATATACGGATACTAAGTACATATAATAGACTAAAAGTGAAATAACACAAGTAACTAAAATTAAGCAAAAGGGGAGAAAAGGAACAAAAATCTAATTGTAATGGAGAAATGGAAAATCAAATAAAAATAAGTACTAATACTTAATTAGGTGTGGGAAGTGTTTATCTTAATATTAGAAATAAAGTTAAAAACCAACCTTTATTTTAAAATGATAATAATTTTATAACTTGATATTAATTTATTATATACTCCGTATTATATATCAAATTAAATATTTTTCCATAATCTTCAATTTGATATACATACTAAATATTTCTTTTAATAATCAAATGATTCTAAATATTAAAATAGAAAGAGAAAGTGAAATGAAGAAAAAATTTGTAAATCAGCTCTCCAGTTCTCCATACCACAAGCACAAATAAATTATTTGATGTTTTTTACATTTTAAATTTTTAAATTATCATAACTTATTTATTTTAAATTCAAATTTTACATAATGTATATCAAAATTAAAGCTCGTATTGCGATCTGTAATTCGAGATATATATTAAATATATTTTTTTGAATAAAATATGATAATTTTGGGGGAAAACAAAATCATGGTGAAAGAGGAAAAAAAGAAGGAAGTAAATAATCAGTATTTTCCCACGTACACCACATATGAGAATCTCATTAATTGCAGTTTTAACTAAATTAATATATCAAAATTATGAAGTATATAAAAAGATTAATTTTTGAAAAACTACAATTTTGTCATCAAATTGATTTGAAAGTTACAATCAATTTGCAATTGATTGTAAATTTCAACCTCCCATATTATATATTCCATATAATAGATTTATCTATTTTTTTTTTCAATCGGTGAGATAATAATATTATAGAATTATAATTGATAAGTGAACATAAATTAACTTTAAAAAATTGATGCATTTATTTATAAAAAGAATTGAAAATGAGAAAAAGGGATCAAAAGGAATAAAAAATATTCCATTTCTAAAGAAAAAAAAATGAAAAAAAAAACTTACGAAAAGGAAAAAAGCAAATCGGAGAAAAGATTGTACATGATATTTAGGAAGTTTTTTTATATTACAACTTTTTTTCAGAACCAACATATTTAAAATGATAATAACATTCGTAATTATAATTAATTTATTTTATATCACATATCAATTTATATATATTTTTACGATCTTCGATTTAATATGCGTATTGAATATTTTATTATAATTAAATTATTTTAGTTTCGAAAACAAAAAAATTAAAGAATGTGGAATAATAATGAGTATAAAATTTTGAATTAGCTTCCTCTCTCTCTCCACCCCACTCACTCTCATTCCACGTACAATTCAATTCTTATACAAAAATTATAACCAAAATTTGCATATTATTTACAAAATTACCATTTCAATTAATTTGAAATCAATTTGAAATCTTGAACTCCCTTATTATATATATAATAGATTATTGAAAATAGTTTGTTAAATCCTGAGCTATTAGTTTATATCAATTGCACTCTCCTTCCGATTCCAAAAAAAATGATGTGACTTGATCATGATTTATTTTAATAATTTTCTTTCTCAAAATCTTAAAACTAACGACATAATTGTGCCTTAAAATATTTCAAAATAAGTAGATCTTTTGGAATCAAAAAATGGAAAAAGGGTACAACTGATATAAAATTAATAATTCATGATTTAAAAAAAAATGATAGTTCGGATAATTTGGAGTTTAAAGTGATATTAACCCCTTTTTTATAATTGCATATCAAAAACAGAAAATGTTTGATTATTCTACTTAATGTTCGAAGATATATTGAAGTCAATGTAACAATTAATGCGTGGATTTTGGGGGAAAACGTACACGTAAGCATGAAAGCAACATAATTCAATCGAAAACAGATTTGTTGAATAATCAAGCTCATATATAGATTAATAATATATTGAGGCATGAATTTTGATGTAAAATATTGCCTATACTATACTCTGTAATTGATTAAAGAAATAGTGGGATAATTGATTAACGTGGTGTGACTTAAATTAATTTAATTATAACTTCAACGTAGACATCTCTCCTAACGTGATGAGACCTTAATAAACGGCAAACATGGTAATTCTCGAACGCTCTAAGGCAACGACTAATTAGGGAACAAAAATTTTCAGAAAATAATACTACCATTTTTAGAAAAATAAAATTTCTCCTATAATTTTGCTTCCTCCCTTATATTCTCTAATGTGCAATTGATTTAGAAATATATAAAACGACAATATTTTCAAACGTGGAAGGATTTTGAAACTCAACTTTTTGGCGTCATCTCTTGAAAAGTTTTCGGGTGGAGCTGAAAGAAGGGTTTGTCGATTTCGTGCAATATTACTATTCTACCCCTGAAACCAATTGTAGTAACGTAGTAAATAGGATTAATATGATATGTGCGTGTTTTTATTATTCGACCGCTACGATTATATAAATATTTATAAATTGCAATTGCGCAAGCAATTAGCTTAGCTTATACTAATTAGCTCACATGCAATATTTGCAAAATGTTGCCAAATTGCACCGATATTTAGCTATAGTTCGCTCAAATGAGTATATATTTAGCAACATGTTGCCAAAACCGCTCCAACAATATGTATAATAATCAGACAATAAGAATGACGTGACATAAGTTAGAGGTTAGGAGTATTTATTAAATTATAATGGAGATATTTATCTACGAGGGGCATTTGGTCCTTTCAGTTTCTCGAAACTTTTAGTATATTATTATTGTTTTCAAAGGAGGATATTCTTAATTCTTAGTATATTGATAAGTAGTATTATTATTTCTTTATAGTTAAAGTATGGATTTATAGACGAGGATTATCTGAGTTTGAGGTAACTTGTTTTAAAAAATAGTAGTAGAATTTTTTGATAATTTTTAAAATTTATACCTTTTTTTCCAAGTAGGATCGATGTAGTACATGCTACATATGTACAAAGGCGGACTTTCAGTATGTTTTAGGAACGCACAAATACCGAATTTTTTAAGTAATAAATTTACAAATAAGAGATGAATCGTATCACAATTTTGTCAACATCTATTACGATATTTCATAATGAAAATAGATAAATATAAAACAATATATTTCACTGTTGCTACTATTTCAAGACTTTCATTATTTATTTATTTATTTATTGATAATTAAATTACAGAAATTTAAAGACCGCGTACAGAGGACTCGAACTCGAGACCTTTGACCTCAGGCATTAACCTCTTACCACTAAGCCAACACACGCACACTTTCTTTATTTATTTATTTTTAATTCTAATGGTGTGCTTTGGTATCTACTTTTTTTGTGGGTTACTTTGTCGTCTAACTTTATACACAAGTTCCTTTCAAAAAAAACTTTATACCACTTAGGATATGTCAACTTTGACCAAATTGAAATACAAGTTGAAAAAAAAAAAAAACCCCTCCTCCACATTCCTATTGTCTAGTCTATCGACATAACATAAATGTATACTCATACATTTGTTTACATAAGTAATTTTCTCATAAATTTGAATCGAGAATTGGTTTATAAATTGTTAATAATCAACAATTAAAGGGGAAAAAATGATTAATTTGAAGAGCCTATCAGCTATCATACCCGAGACCTCCAGCTCAGCGTCAGTTGTTTATAGTAACGTTGACTGTGTAATTTTTAAATCAGTGCAATATATAATTAATCTTAATTAGGCGACAAATAGTTATGATCACTAATAAAAGTGGCATTGAGCAACTTCAAATAGAAAATTTATTTCCATTTCAAACTCATCGTCGCGTTTGGGGTTGAATGATCTGAATTTGGTCGATTTCGAAATCGGTGAAAAGTTTTATTACTTTTTCCAGACCTGCATCGAAATTTTTTCCTTTGGTAGAATATGTTCTATAATATGCAATATGAATATCATTCACGTTTTTCTAGTTTGTTGCAGTTTGACTTGACTCTTCTTGAAGTAATTTTAATACAATTTCTCAAACAAAATCCACAGTGTTTGGATGAATTTTATATACGCGACAATCTCATCAGGATATATCTTGCTAAAAACTTTATGTCGTGAATTCCAACCAAACTACAATACTATTTGGAGAAGCAAAACCACGTCATATTAAGCGGAAGAAATAAGATATTATGATGAAAATTTAGCACTGCTTAAATCCAAGACAAACATATAAATCTCAATTTAATATTCATAATCTTAATCAACATAAAACGACAAAAGTACATCAAAATATTAATTATTTCATTTTCGATTTGAATAATTAAAATGTAGGGAGTAGGGACTACATAGAATTCCAAATAAATGATATTTGGCTTTTACTTTAAAGGAAAATACAGTAGAAAAAAATCATGATATATTTTTTCAAACTTAACCGTAGGAACTAGGAAACACTTTAATATCACCACACCAAAAAAGAAATTAATCAATTTAGATATATACCAAAACAATTAGGTTTCGTACCTTAGAAAGTCGATTCCCCAATAATGGAGAATGTAGAACTATCGTCTTGATAATGTATTGTAAATTGGTAAATTAGGGAGAATATTGTTGAGAGAACAAAGCCTCTATCTATAGAGTGTTACAAAAAATTAGAGTTAGGATTTGAATATTATCTATACAAGGTAAGTCAATACCATTTCATAATATAATTAATATTTTATATCAGGAACATTTTAATTGAGCAATAGATTTTGTTATGCTTTAAATATGAGCGTAATTGAAGAGGTTTGCAAGTAAAAAAGAAACCATAAAAGCAACATAAGAAGAAAAAATATACTATATTGAAACGCAAAAAGAGAAAGTTAAATGGAAAATGGGAAAGGGATTACAAGTTATTTCGAGACAGGGCAAAAATAATAAATTTTGGTGCGACAAAGTAGTAAACTGCAAAGGTAGGATTTTGACTTGCATAAACTACTATACTTTGAGAAGAAAAATATCTCTCGATTGGATTATGTAAACACATCTTAACTACGAAGGAAAACTTGTTAATATATACTTATAATTTGCCTTGAATTAATACAGCTAGGACCACATTTATCAAAATCACACATGTATTATTATTATTGATCCTAACTAGACAGCTTTCATATATCCCCGAAGCGTTGGCTACGACGTAGTTTAGAGTCGGCTACTTAGCTTGGATGAATACAAGTCAAATTGTATTATTCACATAAATAGCTGCAGTTGGGTGGATTCATTCAAGTACAGGCTTATTTATTATGCTATAAATTAATATAAGAACTTACATAAATATCGAGGCTGAAATATGGGCTAGTTTTGTAGGAGACTTCACAACGAGGACCGGGCAATGGACGTGATGCACGCAATAGTTGCTAACGCTTCCTAGCAATGTCCTGTGACAAATACTTGTGTCGGTATCTAATGTTTGATGATGTATTTTTCTAGTTTCGAACCTTTTAATGGTGCCAAGGCCACGACTACCGATGACTACGAGATCAACGTCGAGTTCCTCTGCTGCTTCGCAGATCTTGTCCTTGGCGTCTCCTTGTAGAATCACTGTTTCCGCCTTTATCTACAAACACTTGCACACATGTAAAACGTGCGATAAGTATTCTACCATACTTACAATTTACCTAATTATTTCACTTGCATCCCTTTTTCGAATCGGGGATTTTAATAATACAAATTAAATCACCAATTATACATGCAGTGAACCAAAATCTTACATGGACATTAATAATTAAATAGACGTAAACTAAAAGATGCCACTAATTCAATCAAAAAAAAATCATCATTGAATTAATAAACCAAATTAACCTTCTTCTCTTTGCAGATGCGCATGGCTCGAGCGAGTATATTGGCAGCGTTCTGCTCTTGCGCTTTCTTCACAGAACCAATCACTGATGGAGTTGCATACACAACTATATATATATATATATACACCAAAAAACATATAAATTGATCAAATCTAAAACAAAATAAAATGCGAGATAAAACAAAAATTAAATAATTAAGTAAGACAAATAATCAATTACCAGGACCAGCTGGATAGATGAAGGGCTGGAAAATAGGCTGCACATTGACTAACGTCACGGCGGCTTGCTCCTGCTCCGGCGGCTCCAATCCGGCGGGGTAGTTATCGAAGAGGTGGTCGACCGCCCATCTCAGCGCGTACAAACTCCCCTCGCTCTCATCCACCGGCACCAGCACCTTCATCCTCATCTCCGCCGCCGTCGCCGCCGCGCTCTGCTCCATCACTCCCGCCGCCGCCGCGCTCGTCTCCGCCGCAGTCGTCTCCATCCAATTACACACAACCAGATCTATCAATTTCACCTCTAATCGGAGATATTTACGCTGAATTGCAAATATTAAAATAAAACGTTGCACGATTTACGATGAATTGGATTATTGCAATTGGAAACCCTCGCAGCCACACCTGTCAATCATGCAGTAGAAATCTCGCGAGCGCCGGCCACGTCGATTTGGGTAATTTGTCGGTTTCTGGAGCGGTTTGTGGATAAATTCCGTGAATCGCAGAAGCGGTGGGCAGATAATTAATTAATGGAGGGAGCTTCAACGACAACCACGGCGGCGGTGGCGGTGGCGGAGGCGGCGAATGTGCTGGTGGCGATCGACGACAGCGAGGAGAGCTTCTACGCGCTCCGGTGGGCGATCGACAAGATCCTGAAGCGGAAATCGGCGGAGAATTCGTCGCTGGTGGTGACGATTGCGCACGTGGCGGAGCCGCTGCCGCGCTACGCCTTCCCCGGCGGTCATGGTTTGTGATCTGATTTGTGTTAATTCTCTAATCATCGATTATACATAGCTAATCCGTTGTTTAATTTGTAATTAAATGATGATTATGATTTGTATGATGAAGTGGTGGAATCTGCGAGCAAAGCACAAGAGCAAAATGGCGCGAGAATTCTGTCACGTGCGTACGAGATGTGCAGGGAGAGTTCGGTATGTGTAAATAGTGTTTCATTTAATCTCATAATTTAATTTAGCTGTGACACATTTAGATTGAAATTAATTTGATATAGTTGAAAGCTAAAACTATAATTCTGGAGGGAGATCCAAAAGACAAAATTTGCAGGGCAGTGGAAGAGATGAACATAAATCTTCTTGTTGTTGGCAGCCGTGGATTAGGGCAAATCAAGAGGTGCATCATCAAAATTTCATTTTATTTTCTTCATAATTAATTACTATAGTATTATGAGATTAGTATTTAATAATATGTAATGTGCAGGGCTTTTCTGGGGAGTGTGAGTGACTACTGCGCCCAACATGCAAAATGTCCGGTTCTCGTAGTCAAGCAACCAAGCAAGAAAGTCTAGATTTTTTTATTTTTAATATTTTGTGTGTGCTATTAATAGTTTTATATGTAAATAATTACGTGAACTATCTTTGTGCAAAAAACAGGGTGTTTGTAAATGTATTTGTACAATTAAAGAGTGATACGTGAAATATGTGGAGTATTAAGTATTGGTGAAATTATGTCATATCAAGAATGAAGGAAAACATCGGTTCACTCACGTTTGTTTCTACGTTTCAAAATTAAAAATAGAACTTGGTTTGAATATATACATGTCGGGAGGGGATCAAATTTTACCCTTGAGCTCGTCTCTAATTTTGTTGAAATCAATTTACCCTTAGTTTTGTTTTTAATTTTCTTTATCATTGTAAGAATTCTATAATTTCGTTGAAATTAATTTACCCGTAGTTTTGTTTTTAATTTTCTTTGTAAGAATTTGTGGTATTTTTTTCTCATAACTCAACAAAAATTAATTTAATCTGAAAGAAAGTTATGTTGTGTATTATTATTTATGTTAGCATATTATAATTATATAAAATAAAAAATAATTTAATTTATTTCACATTTTTAAAATGGGAAGATGGGAAGTCATATTGCATATTATTTATTTATGATAGCATATTTTAATTTTCTATTTATATATAAAATATTTTTTAATATTCATAAAGAAATACATCGAACACAAGAAGTATAATAAGAAGCAGTATAATAAGAAGCATAATAAGGTGGGAAATTGATAGAATCTTTTAGATTGAGCCCTTCCCTATATGTTTTATTATAATAAATAAGTGAAACTAACATATATATAATACATAAATGGAACTTTGAACTTTGAAAGGTGTTTGTAAATTGAATATTTCATAGAAATTAATAAAATATTAATTAAAATATAACTTAATAATTATTAATCTGTCATTTAATTAATATGACTTTTATCGTTTATATTGTGTGAAGACATATATCGAAATAATTAAATGGGGAATTCTATACATAGCCCCGAAATTTCTCACTACAGCCCCCAATTTTAAAAAATAATAAAATTAATTACGAATATACTATGTTGTCCCTATAATTCTACAATTGAATTCTTAATAAACAATATAGTTCAGTTAAATAAATATTTATGTATTACTTCCATAGCCCCCACTTCAAAACCCGAAACATGGAACTTTCAATTGTAGCCTCCCATTTCAAGCCTTCACCGAATAAGTATGAATAATCATAAAATTGTTCATGTTCCCGCGAATGTGTGATTTTTCCAGCAGTTCTGTGTTAGAAGTTGAAGAAGCAACAAAAAATTAAAATAAGATGGAGATTCTGGTTTGATTTTGAGGAAGTTATTGGCCAATTGGTTCCATTAGCAGCGCTCGATTTTTGTAGTGATAATGAAATAATCCACCATTTCTTTAACAATAATTTTGAATTCTGAGTAAAATGTTTATGTAAGACTTGACCATCCAAAATTATAATATAGGTTGTGACGGCGGCCATGGATTTGGAAAGAGACTAAACGATGGATGAATTTTACGGCGATAAGTTCAATATTGTGGGTCTTGCAGTTGCGGCTATGGAGTAATAAATATATATTTTGATAAGATTATATTAGTATTAAATACGTAATTTGCGGTTAAGGGATAAAACAGTACATTCACTATTAATTTTATTATTTATTAGAATTGGGGGCTATAGTGAGAAATTTGGGGGCTATGGATAGAATCCCCCTTTTTGAAGATGTTTGTGGTATCTGCTAATTTTTCTAGAGGGGGCCCAGCGTATGGGTCCCACAAGCCCAGTTTTGTACGATCAGAGCTAATTGGACTTTCTATATATTGGGCCTTTTTATTTTGAGTATGGGCCCAATAAATTAGGGCCCATGAATATGTAGATCTCTTGGCGGGCGTCCATTAAGGTGTCCTTCACTTAGATTTATTATTTTAAATAGCTCCGTATATAAGATTCTCAAACAAAAGAAAAGAAGACAAAAACTCTTTATTTTACAAGACTTATCTTATAAGATGCTTTTAGTGCATCAAGATTGTTAAATCTTGTTTATATTAGACTCTATTATTGAGTAGGAACAATATACTACACACCTGATGTGAGCATTTTATATGAGCACTAATTATATTTAAGCTATATTATCACGATTCTTTTTATTCTTTTTCTTCTAATCTCTAATACTTAATCAAACATGATCGGCATCATCAATTTTATAAATTACATAAAAATCAAAGCTCAATTCGTGATGTCTTCATTTATGTGAATAGAAACTTGATTTATAGAGAAAAATGACAAATTAAGCTTTGATTTCTATTGTTTAAATAATTTAGTGGAATTAAATTTGTTAATTTAGTGGAATTAAATTTATTAATTTCTGGGGTGCGTGTGTTAAATAATATAGTGGAATTAAATTTGTTAATTTAAATTTTTTATTTTTATTGTTTTATGAAGTATTTTTTTTTTATTTTTAACGCTATGTGTAATTTATATTATTTTAGATTTTTATTTTTGATGTCCTATGTCAATTTATATTTTTTTTTTGTTTTAATTATTAATGCCACGTGTACAGCTTACGTATTTTTCCGGCGTTCCACGTAATCAAGTTGGCCGGAATCCGATCATCGGGACACAAACATTAAAAATTTGAATACGTTATGGGTCAATTTGCAATTATGCTCAGGTTAGGACACAGACGTAAAAAGGTCCATATGTTAGGACAATATATGTAATTTTCCCTTTACTATTTGAACCCATGTATATAAAAAGCCTCGCCAAAGCGTTGCATGGTTGTGTCACCTCTTGCTGAAAAGCTCATATATATCCCAAATCCTATTTACAAAATAACTTTTCTATATGTTTTCGTCTCAAACTCATACAGTAATATGATCCAATTAATAACTCATATAGCAATATGAGATAATTAGAAAAAGAAATTATTAAATTGTTCGTGAATATTGATATAAAATAATTAAGGTCTAGAATAGGTAAAGTCTTTTAGTTTTGAATTTGTAATATATACACATAAATATTATTTGAGATTCAAATAGTAGTATCGTATCGTTAGGAAGCTCTACGTTCACATCACCTCGACTCACCTCCCTAAAACGCCGCAAGGTCAGTATCGTCTCGTTGAAATGCTCATACATGTCTCAAAACCTATTTAGAAAATTATTTTACTACTTAAACTCATGTATATAAAAACATAATCAGCTAAATACAAAAAAAAAAATTATTTAGTCAAATTAAATTAAATTTATTGTGACCGGATCGCCTAATAAGAAAAAAGTGAAATGGCATGCGTAGAGGAAAATGGGGGCCTATGTGTCATGTGCATTAGGAATGAATTAGAATTATAAATATAGAATAATAAATAGCAAAATAAAAAATTATAAATAAGAAAAAGTGATGTGGCATGTGTAGAGGAAAATGTGGGCCTCAGTCATGTGCCTTAGGATTTATTATTAAATTTAGATATACATCAATTTTCTTTTCCAAAAACTCATTTTTTTTCTCTCTTTTCATGTGTATCCAGAGGTAGCAAAATGGGCGGGCGGCCCGGCCCGGCCCACGCCCACTGGGCTTTAGTGTAATTTTACATATCAAGTTTTACATAATAAAATATGATTGTCATCATTAATTTTACATATTATATAGAAATCAAAACTCAATTTGTCATTTTTCTCTACAAATTAAGTTTTTATTCCATAAATGAAAAAAAATCATGAATTGAGCTTTGATTTCTATATAATTTGTAAAATTAATGATGCCAAACATGTTTTGTTAGGTATTAAAGATTATTAAAAATAAAAAATAATGCTAATATGATTTAAATATGATTGATACTCATATAAAGTGCTCACATAAGATCTGTAACACATCATTCCTCATCTAGTATTCCTATATAAGAATGTTTAAAAAAACAAGACATTTTTATTTAAAAAAAAGGATGGAGTCTTTTTTTTTTTTAAAGAGTATATAACTTTTTAATTACTACTAGTAAATAAAAGTGCGAACTTAATTTTATGTGAATTTGTATGTATACGCGCGTGGTGCCGGTGGGGTGTGTGTGTGTTGAGAGAGAGAGAGAGAGGAGAGAGGAGAGAGAGAGAGAGAGAGAGAGAGAGAGAGGGAGATTTGGTGACGTCAGTGGTGAGTTAGATTTTGTGAGATTTGTGAACTTCAAACACTGAATTAAATTTCAAAAGTTTAAAATCCGTTGGTTGCGTATTTACGTTTTTAACAAACAAAATCAATGAAGGTAAGTAACTTGGATGTCAAATTGTACAAATCCAAAAAGAATACGTTAACTATAAATGTAATCCTCAATCCACAATTCTTCGCGTGTCACCTTGTATCATTATGAATTTCGATATTTTTAATAACTTTTTTTTTATAAAATAAAATTTTATTATAACATAATATTTCGTGACTAATATTTATAGCAAAAAAATTGGAATTTTAAGAAACCATACACCATGATTTTGGAATATTTAGGTTAAAAAAATACTTATTTTGGTTGATTATTCCAAAATCATGGTATATAATTTTTTAAAATTCTATTTTTTTGCTATAAATATTAGTCATGATATATAATAATAAATTTTTATTTTACAATTTTTTTTTATTAAAACTATCGAAATTCATAATGGCACACGAAAAATTGGGGACAGAAGATCCCATCCGGTTAACCTAAGGTATAAATTAGTACTTCTATTTTTATCTCTCAAATTAATATGTATCTCAGTTTCTTAATTATTTAATTCTTTTGCCCTGTTAAAACATGGATAATCAGATACAAATCATAGTTCAAACCGGCGATGCAGCTAAAATATTTTAAATCTAAACCCAGTGAATTTTTTCCAACCACAAGCACATCCTCTTGCAATTATATATATATATATATGCAAAAGAATGAGAAGCAAGCAAATGAATAAATGTTAGTTAATTAACGGATTGAGAAGTTAAACATGGCAATATATATAATGCATGCATGCATGTAAACACGCCACGAATGGGTAAGAAGTGAAAGACATGCAATCCGAATTAGAGAATATATATATATATATATATATATATATATATATATATAGGGAGGGGATCACTTAGGATCCCTCCTGAAAATGTTAACTAGGATCCAATCTAATCCATTGATCTGGATCTGGATTGATGGACGGTCCAGATTGATTCTCCATATTTGAAATGCTTTCGTATGTACTAGATAATGCTTTTTAA
>JAYJMF010000030.1:3918370-3934036 GCA_036873715.1 Salvia sclarea
ATGGTGCTTGGGAGCAGTACCTGGGCCTAGAGCACTCTGATACTACACCTAAGAGGGCTTATACTGTGAACCAGGTGAGTTACCAGTTTACCTTCCTTTCAATCATGTGTTATTAATAGTATTTTAGCTTTACGTATGCATTCATTGCGAAAATTCACTAATTGATGCTATAGTTCCTTTTTTTCTAAAAAGAACTTTGAACAGTCTCCAGCTGTATATCTTATCAGTCTCAGTTAATAATCCCCATTAATGCCCTATGCACTTCATGAACTTTTCTGAAATTGATCTCTGACTATTACAGAACCGCCACACATTTGAGAAGCCAGTTAAAATATACAATTGAAGTTTGTGGTGGTGCCTTCATCTGAAAATGAAAGAAAAAAATCCGGGATGTGTGGATATCGGGAGGAGAGTTCAGGTAGAAGAGAGGAGATTCGCTCGCCACTTTCTGAAGGTCGTGATAATCATTACTTTTGTTGATTAATTTTCATTTTAACATGGATTGGAAGGATAGGCTCGTTTCTTAGGGTTATTTTCTCAGTTCAGGCAGTAGATATTGCGTTTTCTCATCTTCCCATCATCACATTGCCCGGCAGTAGTAGGCAGGAATTATTAAATTGGTTCCAATCCCCAAGTAATATTTCGTGCATAGCATGATTTTGGGTTGATGGGTCTGTAAAGTGAGTAGAGTTAGTAGTCTCTTTGTCTTTTTTTGCTTCTCAAGTTTCATATCCCTTTGTTTTGTTTGTAGTTAATATCATATAAAGGGGATGTGGTTGTAAAAGAACAATTCTGTTATTCTTCAAATAGATATTCATAGATAGCCACCACTTAATTTCTTGCTATTGGATTTTTCAACAATTTTTGTTGTATATATTCTCTGTTAGGATGCATTCTCTTTGCTGCAAATTTATCATTAGAAAATAATTAGAAAATTTTATAATATTATAATGGCCCCTGTTTTTGTCTTTTGTAATTTCATGTTCTCTAAGGTGGAAAAACGTGAGAAAATATTATCATAAATAGAGCAAAAAAGAGGAAAAGAGGGAGTTTGAAGAAAAGAAAGTTTAGATACTGCTTAGTGCTTACTACCAGTTTTGCTTGCTTTGAAAATGGAAATGACCAAAACGCCCTTGGAGAACATATGCGAGTTTTCTTGATTAGTAGCCGCAGTTTGTTTTCCATCAAAATGATGAAATGAAATAGTATTCTCGAAACAACACAAAAAGCACCTCGAGGAATGAACAAATGCAAATATATGGGACACATAGTTGAAAAGTTACAAGGAGGGAACATCCAATATTTACAAGACCCTATATGAGATTACGCCTTCATTGGTCTCAATTCGTAGCCTGTTCATTTTTAAGAGCAGCAACAGATAAGATCTTGTTTTGTAGCCTGCACAACATTAACCACAATAGCAGAACTCAATCTCCATAACATGTCTATATATACCAACATTTCCTGCTTTAGAAATCAAGAGAACTGAATTTAGATGCAGAGCAGAAAACAGAGAGTTAATAGGAGAGGCAATGAACTAAATACCCAGTCCGAGCAATTCCATTTCAGCTTGCTGAAAAGTATCTGCGTTTGTCTTCTTTGATCCCAAGAATGAATTAATTTTTTCAACCGCAATTTGGATATCCTGCATAAGTCACACTTCAGACTCTCTACTTTTCTTTATCTCTTGGAATAGAGGGGAAGGAGAACTAGCAGATGACAGCTGCTATGTAAAATTAACTTTGAACAATTTAAATTTTCCTTTAAATGAGCAGGACTGAGGTCTGCTGCAGTTAATAACGAGTACTTTTTCGTTGTAAATCACAATATGCGCATCTACTTGGTCTTTTTCTCATAAGAAAGTGCCATATGCTGCTAAGTAGTCTTGGTCAAAGTGGAAAATGAGTATGGTAAAGTCATAAGGTATGAATAACTATGTCTAGGCTTACTTCAAGAGGAGTGGCACAAAAGAGCTATGATACATGTAATAAAGCAATCTATCACACAACTATGAAAATTAGTTCAGTTCTTGATGCTAACAAGTGCACACGAAAGGCAAGTCCAACCACAGTTATGTTTTACTCACTGTCCAAACAAGAGTGAAAGAGTGTTGTATGTAACCTTAAAGAGTCAACAATGCAATGTATCAAAGTTGCATCCCTATACTTATAAAGGCACTGCATGATAGCTGCACATATTGAACCTAAACTGTGATAGAAGAGATCCAAGATGTGATGTGACATAGTAAAAATTATCAGCAAAAAAGTAGTGTATGCATATTAATCAACAATTTCCACTTGTGGTAAACCGAAAGAGAGGCAGACACCATACCTCCCATGACGCCAAGCCCTTCATGTGTTTAGGAAGACTTTCATAATCATCACTTGAGACATTTAGGGAAATCTTAGAATCGTCACACTGCGTCATTTCATCTGTCCTTTCTTCTATACTCATTATAAACAAATGCATGAGTCAGTACCAGATTTACTATATTAAAAAAGAATGGCGGGTAGTAACTTTTCTAACCTTCTAGCTCATTATCAGATTCATACATCTTGAGTTTCGTTTGAGCTTCACAAGCACCATGTACACAACAAAAATTAGTGTTTAGGGAGGTGTGAGACAGGCTACGAAATTTCCGAAACTCAATTGACTCACCTCGAGATGCTATTGCTGCAAGACTACTATCAGAGATCCCAAATTTCTTCAAACTCAATGAATCATCAAGCCTATATTATACGTTAAGGAAAAGAAAATGCCGTAGACTGAAATCAAATCCAATCCAATCCACGTGAGAATCCTAAGATTGAAATCACATGCTACTGAAATGCTACAATCAAATTCAGAGGATACAAGGGATCCTCTTCCTCATCATCACTCCTCTTCAACTCATCATCGCTTCCAGGCGAAAAATCATCCAGACAAAACTCATCCACCGCAGCTTCCTCATCAAAATCAACTAATATACCAACGGAAATTCAATTAATTTTCGCAAAAAAGAGTAAAAATCACCACAAATGTACTAGAAAAAAAAAATGCAAGTAAATCACACGAACGTGGGGGAATGTAATTGGAGGAGGAATAGAGGTGATCCTGGAGGTCAGAAATGTCATGCTGATTCTTCTTCAAAACCTCGTAGCAGTGGCCGAGGAGCTCCTCAAACGACACCGTCGCGAACGACATGGACTCCAGAACGTTGAGGTCATCGGCGGCGGCGGAAACTCTCCGATTAACGCTATTGATGAAGGATGTTGAAGCGGAATCTAAGAGTTTGAAAGGATGGGAGAATTAGGGAGATCGGATCGGCGCAGATAGTGCAGCGATTGAATAGGTTAGGGCGTACCGAGGGGGATGGGGCGGCGGTCGACGGACTGCTTGAGGGCGGCGGAGCTGCTTTGGAGGTGGTTGCAGAATTTCGCCAGCGATTTGTGCAATTTTCCGATGGATTCCTCCATCGTCTTCCTCTTTCCTCTTCCTTTTCAATTTTCCCTCTCTCTCTCTCTCTCTCTCTCTGTTGCTGCGTGAAAATGCCGCCCTTTGATATTTGAAATGTTTGAGAATAGTCATTTTCATATTTTACGAAAATATATAAAAACTTTAAATTTTACTAAATCCTCAAATTCATACTAACATTCTATTCCGACTACTTACTGTTTGATGATTGAAGATTTCACTATATAAGTGTAAAAAACAAGATTGGGGAAGGGGGGGTTTGAAGTTCAATTTCCAATTAAACCGTTTCAAAGAAGACTTAGTGTTCAATCAATAGAGAGTTCATAGTTTTTTTTTTTTGTTAACTAATGTATAAAATATATGACTGTATCGTTTTCGTTGAACTTCTTTAAATTCATCGATGTTTTTGATTTCACAAATATACACTAAAATACGACGAAATTGCGACAAATGGGGGAGGGCACGGGCGCAATCGCGACCGTCCAGGGGGTGCGGTCGCTGGACACGCGGCCCTCCCCCATTTGTCGACGATATTTTCCTTTTTTATCATTATATTTTTTAAAATTTTAAATAAATATTAAGTCCTCCAACATGGAGGACTTCAATGTAAGAAAAATGGACTTAACTTAATTTTATTAAAATATTATTATTTTTAGCTAAGCCCTTCATGTTGGAGGGCATTATTGTGAACACTCTTAAAAAGTGAAGTTGGATTGGGTTGGATGAGTTTCATTAGTGAGTAGTCTTGTGAATTCATGTCTGAGACGGTTGCGACTATAAATCAACAGTTAGTATATTAATTTAACAGCGCTTGTAGCTCAGTGGATAGAGCGTCTGTTTCCTAAGCAGAAAGTCGTAGGTTCGACCCCTACCTAGCGCGTTCATTATTTGATTTTTTAATATTTTCAATTTCTTCCGATTTGCTTTTTGGCTTGTTTATTTCCTTTTTTGTTTGTTATTTTATTTATTTATTTATTGTTTTTCACCACCTGTTTTAGTATTGCGATCCTCTACATTCCAACTCGGGTTTGCACATAATGTGAATATTTAAAATTTACAGGATAAAAGAATCATAAGATTTTAACATAGTAATCTATTGGTAAATGGGGGAATGGGAGTCGAGTAAAGTTTAAACTAGGCGGCACCACTTTATACAGGGAGCAATGGAGCTAAAGGTGAAAAAGGTCAAGTTTCCCCAACACTTAAACTAGCAACAAAACAAGATGATACAACATTCATTCAGACATGCTGGAAGCAATGCGGTTCGCAGAGGCAGTCAATGGCGTGCATCAGCTTCCTCCTCGGGCCAACGGCATCCGTGCCCATGTCTTTAAGCTTCTGCATAGTCAGATTCGCCAGCTGAAATTTGCCGACCCTTCTCATCTGGAAAACTTTGACGAACCTTGCAAGGCCGAGGGAGACGAGCCAATTCTCCAATCCTCCTGCCCTCCTGAGCTTCTTCTCCAGATACGACGCTCTCATCCTTTGATTCAGAAACAAGGTGCTATCAGCAAATATCTTCATTCCCTGCCTAGCTCTTGGGATGCTGCATGGACGAATGTTGTTGTTCTCGTTCCCGTCTTGATGACAACGAAGTGAAGGGATGTCCAAGGTGGTCTTTTGTCTTTGAGATAAACTTGGTGTCTTTTCGAAATTTACATCAGGTGCTTCTATAGGAGGTTGTGGTTGTGGTTGAGGTTGAACAGCCTGTTCCTCGGATGAAATGGATTTCTCCGGTTCGTGGACTGATAGCTTTGAGGCGGAGTTTGCTGACGGGCATGGCAACCGGGAGTTGGTTTCTCTAGGCGACGGGGAGTTGGTGAGGCTTCGTACTCGCATTTCTTGTAGCTGATCGTCTCCTACACTGGGCATTGCTGAGTGCTTCTTATTGGGTAAAGGCGGGATTATGATTGTGATTCTCTGCTTCTTGACCACCATCCAATCTCCATCATCGGGTGGATTGGCACTGGAAGGACGCTTCTTTCTTGGGACGCGATGGTTCTGCCTCTGCTTTGGCTTTACCATTAGTTGTATATCTGCATAAATCAATGTCAGTAAACAAGTTCTATATATTCAGAGAGATGAACTTCCAACCTCAATACAATCAGACTGTGTATGATACTGCTATAAGAGTAACACAAGATACTACAAGGAACAAGGGAGATTAACTGCTGACAGCAATCAACATTAGAAAATGAGATAAATAAGCATCGTCTACTTTCCCATCTGGCTAAAAGAACAATAAACCAGTTTCTATTGGTTTATTCAATAGATGAAAAGGAAAAAGCACAATGATGAGGATGGCAGAAGGCTTATTGACATTTGAACCATTACAATCTGAAAATACAAGACTCGTTCCAGACGCCATTTCTACTTATTCTAAATTCATCGTAGTAAAGCATAGCTTATATTGTTAGCTGTTACAAACACAGTGGCTATCCGTGAGAAAGAAGACACAATCATACTGCCACTGCAAAAGGAATAAACAAGACTTAGAGTATTTTCCATTTAACTCCCCACAAAAAACATGATAGAGAATTTTCCAATTTTCTCTTTGGCCACTTTTAACTCAGAATGAAGATTAACTTCAAAATTTTCATCAAACTTTTATCTTCAAATGTTGGTGGAAAAGTAGGCAGATATAGCAGCCTTACAGCCATTCGACAGAATCATACAAGGGATTTTCACTACACTGACTCCTTATTGAATCTTTCATATTCACTGAATCTTTCACAAATTCAGGCCATCACTAACCATTTGATACACTATCAATATATATGCTCATTTCTTCTCTCCAAAATTTGGAAAGATTCCTCCAGAAATGCAGTAACTCTATTTGTTACAATAACTCTCATTGAGTCCCTACACCGATCCCCCTTTTTTGAACCTTGAAACCCCACATTCATGGACTGGAAAGCTAGCTCTAGATTTGAGCAGCATTTTAGTCCTAACCACAATTCTTCAGTGTGTTTTATCCCAGCATGTTACATTCTGATTACGATTATCAGAATTTACCTATCAAACGTTGGAGATCTGACTGCCCCTAACAATTCAACACACATTTTCTATGTCAATCCATTATCGGAAACTTGATCAACTCTGTTTTCATCTCAAAATCACTACATAACACATTTAGATACCAAAAAAAAATTGAAATAGAGATTAACTTAACCATCACTAAGTTTACAGTAGGTATTCCCACAAACTATTATGCAGTAGAAAAAAACAGTGAAGTGTGAGCGATGAACAAGGAGTATTTTAATCGTTGAACCAAAAACGTGGTATCAACTCATAACTCAGAGCTTTTTCTCATAGAACTCTGATTCCATCATCAAATTCCTAAAAAATATAAATAAATATAGGAATTAGGGAAAAACAAAAACCGATCAAAATAATAAAACAAAGAATCGGTATCCATAGATCAAGCTAGAGGTTCAAGACATTGTGATTGAAGGAAGAAACTGCAAACCTGATTGAAAATGAGAACGGAAATAACCGACGAGCTCCGTTGAAATCGCCGCTTCGATCTCTTGAAATTCTTCTCCGCACCGTCCGATTGGTTACGCTCTGAGTCTCTCTCTCTCTCTCTCACTCGCAGTGAATCGAGTTGAATTACTAAATAAACCTTGTTGTTTATGAAAACTACGATAGAATTAAAATTACTAAATCACATGTAGTATTCGGATAGTTTTGACCTTTAGACACATTCTCCTCTCTTTTAAAAAAAATAAAATTAAAATAAACCAAAATTAAGTGACCAAAATGAAGAAGAGTAAATATTAATATTATAAATTATAAATTGAAAGCAAATTTTTCCAAATCTAAATGCTTTCCATTCACAGTGTGATGAAAATGGTTGTAATTTTTTGATTTATTCTTAACTAACATATTAAAAGAGGATATTTCAAAATACTATATTCTGGATTCTGCATTATAATATATTATGAAATTAGTTACAACTGAGAAACAAGAGGCCCATTATGGATTTGGGCCCTTCGGCCCTCTGCGAGCGGGTCACAACCTCAAACGGGTCGGATCCTAGAAGAACCCGCGGGCCGCGGCGTTTTCATCAAGAAAAGAATCTCAACAATTTCCTTGACTATTTAATAATTTCCTGACTACCTAATCCATATATTAATTGTCGGTGATCAGTGAGGACACGTGATTATCTTTTTTTCTCTTCATCGAAAAAACCTTCGATTCTCTCTCCAGAAAACAGTGAGCTCCAGCAATGGCGGGTGTGCCGATGAAGGTTCTCGGTGGTTTTCTCGTCGCGCTGTGCCTACTTGTACCTCTGATCTCCGCCACGGCAACCGAGGTTAAGTATTGCGGTACGTTTTTTCTTTTTTTTGCTTCTCCGCCGATTTTAATTTCGTCGCTCGAAACTTCGATCAGTTGATTTCCTTCGTTTACTTCAGTTTTCGTACTGATATTTTGAGCTTTTCCTTTCGCGTAGTGTTTTTGCGTTTTGGTATTTTTTGGTTAGGGTTTTGAGATTTCTCGTGAATTGATTTGCATTATATGCCGATTGTACCGGAGGTTATGAATTGTGATCGTTTTGCAATCTGTGTGAAATTGAATTGTTGTGGTTGCTTTGGACTGTTGGTCAACTGGTTGACCAAGAGAGTGAAAGAGGGAGAGAGCTAGGAAAAGTGGATCACGTTAGAATTGCTCACTTTTAGAATGTTTGCTTCGTAGCTGAAACTGTTGGAGCTCATGTTTTGATGTGATATGTATGTGATCTGCTTATTGCCAAGGAAATTGCGTGTAATCTCATTTCGTATTCTATTTTTGTATGAAAATTCTGGCATTTTCTGTCCATTGGTCTTTGTTGGTGCTTTGTCGGTGTGTATTAATGGGGAAAGTAAAGCTTGTGTTTTAGATATTCTGTGCTTCTATTCTGTTGAGATTTCGTTATCGATTTTTTAACTTGTGAGTTATGAAGTGCAGATAAGAAGGCTAATTACATTGTCAAGGTCAATGAACTGGACATCAATCCATATCCGATTTCCAGGACAAAAACCACATTCACAATTTCTGCAACTACTGGTAATGCTTTTTCTATATTCCTTTACCTTTTATGATGTGCTGACTCTTTCCAGCAATTATGTTTTGTATTGTATAATCGTTCCTGCAGACTCTCAGTGACTTTTTATTTCTCCCTTACATAGCTTATTAATTTTAATGGACGTATGAACCCTATTCACTGATGCTAGCAAATTTTTAAAATTACTTGCCACCTAATTAGATCTTGAAACAGCAATCTTGAGCAGTAAATTTTCACTGATGATATTCATTAATACTTTCGTATGTTTTGATGATGTTTGCTTTGGATCAACTAAAAATCCTCCTTCCATCACAGTTACATCAAGTTGATCTTTGAGATACTAAACATGTTGGGAAATGTTACACAATGCAGGTCAGCCAATCACTGGTGGGAAACTCGTGATTGATGTCTCGTACTTTTGGTTCCACGTCCACAGCGAGGATCATGATCTTTGTGCAGATGCTTCATGCCCCATTAACGTTGGCGATTTCGTTGTCTCCAACTCCCAAGAGTTACCTGGAATCACCCCACCTGTGAGTATATACCCACTCAAACTCCCGACTTTGTGATTACAATCAAGAGGGTGGTAGAACATGTCGTGTTTGGTTTATATATAGCAATGTTTCTTTACCATCTAATCGACGTGTTCAATTCTGTTCTATCACTTGCAGGGTTCATACACTCTGACAATGAAAATGGTGGATGCAAACAACAAGGAATTGACATGCATTACCTTCGACTTCAGCATCGGTTTCATCGCAGAAGCGACCTTGGCTGAAATGTAAATGTTCAGAATGTTCTATGTAGTCATATTTCCCAGCCTTTGGCTCATGTATAGAATACTTGTTTTATGTATCATGTCAGAACGCTCTTAACGTTTTGAGTATCTGTATCTTTGCCGACAGTGAAGACGCATTATAATAAACCACGTTTTTAGACACCCTTATTTTTGTGGTTTCCTTGATTCTTAATATATCTAATTAAAAGTGTGTCCTTATAATTATGAGGAATGAGGTTTGGTTTCAAATCTATCGAATTTCTCTTAAAGGAATGATTCATTCAAACAAATCAGTGACCACAAAGATTATAGTACTCTCTCGCAAGAGTTGTGCATGCAACTATGCAAGCAAACAAACAAATTGGTCAAAATTGGATGTGTAAAGTAGAAAAACAATTTAGGGTCTCAACTGGCCCAATATGGCGAACATATTCACCAAACCACAAAATAAAGAATTGTAGGATTTGCAAACAAACAAATTGGTCAAAATTGGATTTGTGTAAAATAGAAAAACAATTTAGGGTCTCAATTTGCCAAATATGTAGGATTTTAGGAAAGTAAACTGATTTTCCCCTCACAAAAACTACTATTGAATCCATGCAGCAACGAGCCAAAACGAACTCAATAAATAGACGAACGAAAATAAATGAATAAAGTAAACAAATAATGAATTTTAGTAACTAGAGCGTCATCTCGTTCACATGTAGGAGAAATTGGATAACGAAATGGGTATTCTCAAAGTGGAAATTATAAAACCACCAAGATTAGAAAGAAAAAAAAAAAACTATCATTAAACAAGGATTAGCAGAGCAAAAGAATGTGTTGACCAAGATGAACTTTTAGTGAAGATTCTTACATTTCTCAATCCTAGATACATCATAGTCAGAACTCTGAAAGCCCCTCTTCGAAGGATTTTTGAAGTTAGCTATAGACACAGATATACAGTTGCCAGTTTTTCAGGCAGCAGCTTCGGGTATCGACGCATCAACCACCGTTGCTTGAGAAACGAGCGCCGGCTGCTGCAGTCGCGTGTAGTGAAACTCAATCTGCAGCCGCTGATGAAGAGGCGTCGACATTGCCAGACCTTTCTTCACGTCCACCTCCAATTCTCTGATCGGAATCGCAGCCAAGAAATTCTTGATATACTCTTTGCACGACTCTTTGCCACGAAAGAGAACCTCTTCTTCCTTCTCGGAATCTTCCTTCGACTCGGCTGCCTGCACGTTTGACTCCTCGGGATCGACTGCCACAGCATGCTCGTTAGCAGGTTTTTCTTCCGGTGATTCATCGGCTTTTTTCACGTTATAGATCGTTGTGTCCCTGTTGAATTTCAATATGTAAGCTTGGTCGCACCCTTCGTGCAGACGCTCTCCCAACGTGTCAATAATGTAGTAAGCATCCGTCTCGACCTTGAGGACGAAAAAGTGGTCGTTCCAGCTGACTATGAAAACCGGAGCTTCGCCATCGGTGGAACTCTCCGGACAGCTGATCTCGTCCCAGATATCATCGAAGGACATAGCACCACGCAGGAAATCGAAATTTTCCCCTTCCATACAGTCGGGGTGGAAGAACCCGATAAACGAACTCCCTGGAACTATGCAAAGATCGAGGATTTTCGTTTGGAGGACCGTCTCCAAATCGAAGTGCCCGTCAGGGAAACGCGCCTTGTAAATTTCATTCTCACAGAGATTTCTCCATTCCAAGGATCCATATCTGATCAGACTGTCGAACTGCGATTTGATCGGCATGAGGCTGCGGTTGTTCCGCAACCAATCGGCGATAACAGCAACGAGAACCGTGCAAGCACTTTCTCCCGCAGCGCGCTCGCTACGCTGATCAATCGAGGCGAAAAAGACTTGTGTCTGAATCTTCATATGCCCGTCACGGCTCGTTATTTCTTTCTGCTCCCACACTCCAACAGCAAAACTGTCGTCGCCAAACTCGGACAACGACAGTTGATTTGCAGAGTCCTCGTCTGTTCTTTGCCACTACAACAAAGATGCACAGCAATTACTCAGAATCTAAGAGCGAAACAAGGCTAATTTAAGCGAATTAAGGTCACGAACAAAATATCAACTTAGGAAGAAAACTGTTCGAGATTCCATACCTTTGGAGAGAGAGATTCGTCCGAACTAAGCTGCCTGCGGTCAAAATCTATATCATCTCCACCTTCTTCACCGTTAGCCTTTTTAAGTAACGGCTCACCTTTGGCTTTGGGAGATCTGAAACTCAGTTTCCTCTTCCTCCAAGGCAGAATACTACGTTTTGAGTTTTGTATCAAAGATTGCTCCAGAGCTGCCGACAAAAGCGGCTCCTCTGGAGGAGGGCAGCCGGCATCTGATCTCCGACGGTTACTGTAGTAAACCCAATCTTCAGCATCATAACTGGTCGAGCCAGAATAACACGACACACCGGCATGATTAGCATAAGCTAGCGTTCCGTAACTAAATGACTTCCTGACAGCACATTCCTCTTTGCCTTCGTCGCATTCTCCTTCCTCGAATTCATCGGCCGAGTCCAACTCACAAGGATAAACATAATCGTCGTCCTCGCTCTTGGAGAAGTACCTGCCTTCGCTGCCCTCCTCTTCATGGCCGGCCTTTCTAGGTCTCCGAGTCGATACGTATTCAGTGATGAATTTCACCTTCCTGAGTGCAGCTTTGAGTGCAGACACCTCGTCTTTATCCATAGAAGAAGCTTCTCCGGATGCTGGAGCGGGTGGAACGGGCATTACAGGGACCAACTCATTCGATTGTTGTGCACCTTGAATTTCTATTAAGTCGAGAGATATCTGCACATTTACACATCACAAAGTATAATTTGACGGGTCTTAGGAAGCAAGGGTAACAATATACTATTAATCAGTAAGTGTTACTTACGGAAAGTGAGGGATAATGCTCAACCGCGATGTTAGAAACAGTTAAAGGAATTTTGACTACAATTAGTTGCTCCTTAGTCTTTGAAGCGTATTCAGCAAGGTTTAATGCTCCCAAACCAACGACGGAAATCTTGTTCTTCGCTCCCTGATTCGACCCCTGATATAAAACAAAAGCTCCAACGCTCACAAACTCGATAACAGCTTGAAAGAACAGAAACCACCCTACATGCTAAATTGTATCGAAAGTGACAATAATCTCCACGAAAACAAGAAAGATGGAATGGTACCTGAGTCGAGAGAATGACCACACAACCATGGAAGGTCGAGTGTCATAATCACTTTCTCAGAGTAAAGAGAAAACCAAATCAATTGAATACAAGGCACCCGAGTTTTCATACGAGATGAGGAGCTAGGCAAAGATGGAAAAGGAATATTTAGCACGAGATAAATTGGTCTCACGGACCAAAACCGTCGTGAGATCCGTGAGACCAAAGATCCAAGTAATACTTTAAACACTACAACTACAACCTTTTAGTATTAAAGATAAAACCTTTCGAAAGGTTTTACTTAAAGAATTCAAAAGTATTATCGAGATCTTCTGCATCATGGATTTAGGACTACCGAGACAGTCTCATGAAAGACTAGATAGACATGTGTACTATAAGAAAATAAAATAACAGCAAACAAGTCTCGTAATATTCTGATTAAAATAAGAAGTATTCAGAGGAGTCATAAATTCATCATGGTGATCCAGTCCATCATCACTGTTTCATTGAGCATGATGCATGCTTAGCTTACTAATTGGGGAAAGGAATAAAAAATTACAGTTGGCAAAGACCATACATTTTCCAGAAAGGTTTCTTCAATACTCATAAAAAGTATATTCTAATCAACCACAATCAGACTTCAGAATCCAAATCACAATTTCTCCTCTTAGACCATCACCAATAATCAATATTATAAGACAATAATTGCAATCTAAATGACAGTATGATAGCACATAATAGCATCCCCAAAAAACTTAATAAGTACACAACCCCCAAAAGAAGGCAACTTCATATTCCTATAGAAGAAATGCACACAAGAATCAGAGGGAGAGCCTGATTCACATGCTGGCAATTAAACTAGTATAGAAATCTTTTACAAAGCCTATTGTTTTCTTTATCATTGATTTCCCCCTTTTACTTGAAATTCCAATAAGGGGAATATGAAATAGGCATCAATTACTCATCAAACACAACCAAAGGGAGACAATATGAACCCTAAAACCATCCAAAACACATTCTTATAGCTCAAATCTTAAACCTAGCCACAACATATACAGGAAAATTCAACATGAATTCGAAGAAATAAGACGGGTATAATCAAATTCTTAAACCACAAATCTCGAATTAACTTTATAGTCTTTTCTTATCATTGATTTCCCCTTTTACTTGAATTTCCAATCAGGGGAATATGAAATAGGCATCAGTTACTCATCAAACACAACCAAAGGGAGACAATATGAACCCTAAAACCATCCAAAACACGTCCTTATAGCTCTAATCTTAAACCTAGAAAAAGGTCAAAACAAGCAAATCTAACTTCCAAATTAGCAAACATTGAACTCCAAAACAGCATTGACCAACATAAACAAGAAAAATCAATATGAATTCAAACAGGAATAAACAAATTCTTACCTCACTCACTTGCAAAACAGCAAATCCGATCTCCCAGGGATGAAACACATTGTCCTTGTACCCAGAGAAATTGCAAACATTAAAAAATTCCTCATCCCACTCGACCAAAGCGGCGTCGTTTGGGCCCTCACCAACCCTCTTGAGCGCCTCCTCCCTCGTGCAGTTCCTCTTCACAGTCCGCCTAAACGTCCCCAGCGAAAATTTGGGGCCCTTCCACCTGATCTCCACCGCGAGCCCACCATTGTCCCTCTCTGCGCCCTCGCACACCCAATCGCACCCCTCCAGCTTCTGCACGGTGAGCCTCACCTCGAATTTCCGGCAAATCGGAGGGGGCCACGGCCTCCATTTCATCATCTTCACCACCATCTATCAGATTAGCTGAAATTGAGCGGCTATTCCAGATAAAGACTCCTCCTTTGGGGGTTTTCCTAGCTGTGTGGGTAACCCAGCTGAAGAAACCATGAAAAATTCTCAGCTAGAGAGAGAGAGAGAGAGAAACACGAAGATCTGCTTGAGTGATAAATACAACGTTGTATTTGGAGTTTCCTGGCAATGTCGATGAGAGAGATTTGCACTTTCGAGGAATTCTCTTCACGGCGCCGATTAAGAGAGAGAGTGGAGAGAGGGAGAAAGTAATGCCGTTATTTTCCAGGCTTCATAGATGATGATATAAGAGGGGAGATTAATATAAAAATCATTTTTAATGGGGGGGAATATAGAATCATAATAATCATGAATATACAATAAAATTTTGTGAATTAATAAAATATGGAGAAAGATAGAACTTTTGCAGCTTATACATTTGAATTCAGTGAAGATTATGTGTTTTTCTTTTCACAAACTTGTCTAACTGATCTCTTAACTTGTTGATAAGAGCTTCCCCTTCAACCCAAAGGTTGAGGTTCGAGTCATCTTAGAAGATAGCGTGTAAGCGAGTTTTTCCTTTATTTGGTAATAATAAATTTTAAAAGAAAATTATCCTACTAATTTATCAACTTTTACGATGAATTCATAAATTTTTAATTATACATTATTATATTGAAAGTAATTCTCACTCGATCCTTATATCAAATCTATCACTTTGTATAACAAATTAGTTGAGTTGCACATTCGGACAATTCTCACTTGACCCTCTTTGTATAGGAGGTGGACTATTATTAATTTGTTACCCCTTGTATGCTTCAATCTTTATATTCCCAAAAATTATTAAAAGCCAAACATCATCTTAATTTTGTCATGTTTTCCGGTCAATATTCCATACATGTCTATTCTCCTAACTATATAAAAGAGACAAAGTTTGCTTCTGTTGCAAAGAATCATGTCGAATAATCAAATATCACGTCACATGCGTGTTAAATGGTGATGGATTGAAGGGTTAAATTGGTCGCTTTATTTGAAATTTTTTAGTCTAAAAAATTGGAATTATTAGGAGTTTTTGAAGGGGTGCAAAACTGCAAATAGATATCATAGTCAGCAACATTGTTTATAAGTATATTAAAATAATGAATCGAATATATCTCCATGCAGTTCCCACAACTCAAAACAGCATCTAAAAGACTACGTATTCTTTCTTATTTACTAGTGAGTAACCCGTCGAAACCAGTGTTATTAAAACCGGACCGGATCGGCCGGTTCAACCGGTTTAACCGCGAACCGGTCGTATGGCCGGTCCGATTTTTATTTTTTCTGCATCTTATAAAAAATCAGTGTAAACCGCCAAAAACCGGTTAAAAACCGGTGAACCGGCGACCCAGTGAACCGGTTTTCACTAAATTTCAATAATTATACAATTAGCAAAATGTTAAAAATGAGATTTGAACCCTTGACCTTC